>CM053791.1:720653934-721253934 GCA_028749045.1 Cupressus sempervirens
TTGGCCTATCAAAATATGCCAACAAGATATTCACCAAATAAAAATTTGATATCATATTAGGTAACAAAAGTATTGGCCTATTAGAACATCAATCAAATGATATTCACCAAATGCTCTGCATAATGGCCTATCAAAATATCAACTAAATGATATTCACCAAGTACCTATCAGATATCTATACAAACAACTTATAGACAATCAATTAAATGACATCTAACTCTTAGTTCTTGATTTACAAGATAAATCCTTTCATGATCTATTTCAACATTTACACATAATATATATCATGATTTAAGTTATTGTAAGATTGTCACCTTCCAATAACTTTTGCAAGTACAAGTGATAATCATTTGGAAGTCATCACTTCCTCATGATGTACACAGGAGGAAGGTCCATACACACATGAAGTCACTAAAAATACTATCATGTGGTGTTGTTTTGATATTCTCCATGGATCATATCAAAGAATAAGGTTTTCACCTCAAACTTATATCTCAAAGGGAAGAATTTATTATGAGGGATTTCACTTAGAACTTCTTCTTTATGAAAAAATGCTATCCTTTTGATCTCCTTGTTAAGGTTATCTCCAATAAGGTGTCAAGACTTCCTTTGAATTTGAAACATATCCTCTATATTCTCCCCCTCTTTGTCTAAAGTTGCCTCTAATGAACTATCATGATCCCTTATTCAACAATTATCCATCTATGTAGGAATATTATTATCTAGACATTCTTAGTTCACATGGAACTTCATGCCATGAATCATAGTCCCTTTAACTACTATAATTTTCTAATTAGTAGAGAAACCATCTCAACATAGTCTACTCCTTCTAAACCAATATGACCAAGATACTTGGAAGTAAACTAAAACATATCATCTATCTACTTCCTCTATGACATATGTGCCAAACCACCTCTTGTTATAGAATGATAATCATATTAGGTAGCATGCCTATTGTACCATTATTTTTCTTGCAAGAGCATCCTTAGAGACAAGTAAAAAGGTCAAGGAAAGTAACTCTTATACTACACATGGAAATACAATTAAGAGAGAGAATATAGAGATTAGTAAATGTAATACTAAAACATAATGAGTGCTTATCTACGCATCCTTGAAACAAGTTGGTAAAATGAAGGTCCATATCACCTTGGCAACTTAAGACCAATCTCAAGTCACTTTAATTCTTCCATATTGGACAAATAAAATCCTTGCAAATCCTCTACCAATTGCTTGTACTACCTATGGGTAAATCTCCTCTCACCCAATGCTTAAGATAATAAATAGTATACTCAAGTTAAAGTTGATATCTCTAAGCCAAGGTGTGATGACAACTTGAGGACTTGTGTTGATCCTTGCTCCTCCTTGAACTTTGATTCCCCTTCAAGGTATATCAAATGTTTATTGGTGTTGGGGCTTATATTGTTAATTGATATTGATCTCTTCCATTGATTATGCCTTGGTTGATTTTTGACTTATCCACATTGCTAGTATATTGCATCATATATAATTATGTTTAAAAACATTTCTATAGAATTTCACGCATGAAGCCAATTCTCCATGATCTCTCCCCTCGATCACCACTGCATTCTCCCAATATTCACCTAATGATAGTAAATATCACCTTTCCATTGACTACTTCTTTGGTCTATATCTATAGATCCAATCCCTTTTTTGTTAAAATTAAGGAAGTACATCACATCCATGCTCCTCTAGATATATTGGTCAAAGTGTTTTATATTATGGGTACAAGCATGAATAAATACATTTTCTCACTCCTTAATTTCACTAAGGAGTATCAATAATATACATGGTAATACTTGATTTCAATCAAAGTCATCACCCATATCAACTAAGACAATGCATATAATTCCCTATTCACCATATTATTATTTAAAGTACAATGAAACTAAATATTGCACATAAAACATTTCACTACTTATCGATATAAGGTATAATTTTAACTTTTGTTTAACCATAGTTTCACTAGTTCAAACATTGCCTTTATCATGAGAATAAAAAGGAGTACCACAAATGATTTAATGGTTTTTAGATTATATGTTCTCATTGTCTAATATATTTTCCTTTGAATATTCATGTCACTATGACAGATAATCTTTGACATCTAATACTTTTCCATGTCCACATATCTAATCCTTCAATGCGAGAGAAAAGTTTCAATCTTAATTTCTTCTATAGGCTTGAAAAGATACAAATAGTTTGATAGTTTGACATCTAAAACTTTTCCATGTCCACATATCTAATCCTTCAATGCAAGAGAAAAGTTTCAATCTTAATTTTTTCTATAGGCTTGAAAAGATACAAATAGTTTGATAGTTTGACATCTAAAACTTTTCCATGTCCAAATATCTAATCCTTCAATGTGAGAGAAAAGTTTCAATCTTAATTTTTTCTATAGGCTTGAAAAGATGCAAATAGTTTGATAGTTTGAAGCTTCCCTTTCCATGTATGTTTTACAAAATTTAAAACTCAAACTCAAGTTTTCTCAATAGTAGCATATCATCGATCTTTAGTTTGTTTTTGGTAAACAACACCATTTCCTCACTCACAAATCTTGGAGTTTAATCAAAGATTCGCTACTGAGCGATTTTGTCATCACATACATCATTTTCTCCATATGAATTTATGTAGTGTGGCAGGCACAAATTCAAATATTCCCTTCTCATTAATCTATTTTGTGCCATAATAATTCTCTTTGTGTTGTGCACCTATTTTACTAATGGCTTAAACATCACACACTAAGCTTAATTCCTAGACCAAAAGTGTTAAATAGTCAAAGTTGACTTTTTTTCCCAAGCTTAATTCTTCCCTTAATGTGTGATGTTTAAGGGTGGCCCAATTATTAGGTTGTAATAAATGGATAAGGTTGAATTTGAGATTGTAATAATCTTAGTTCATGATTTGAAAAGCACAATGAACTTTGGAAGGGTGATGCCTACATATGCGAGTGTATGGAGTGAATCTACTACTTAATCATTTACATGAGTAGAACAAACTTACAAACAAACCATTCTACTAATACATATAATTGAACAACCAAGCTCATCGGTCAACCAGGCCTATAGACCAATGCAAGCAGTTGATCAACCAAATAGATTAGACATATATTATAATTAGTATTGTATGATATTTATCCTAATCGAGCCAATACTTCAACATAAATAGATGAAGAATAAAATATGTGCACATCAAATTTCAATTATTGTCACATCTTATTTAATTAATGTAGATTAATAAGTGAATTATTGTGTATATTAATGATTTAATAGAAAATAATTAAAAAATCACCTTGGTTATGTTAAATGCATTTTGAAACATAATTAAGAATTATTAATGATGATGTGATGTCTACCTTAGTGATATTGTTTAAGATTAATTTATTATTGGAATCTTAGCCTAGCATCATGATTATGTATTTAACATACTAAGTAGATAATATTTCACTATATACTTTACATTATAATTTGACTTATTAAGGGGACTTATAACATGAAGCATGTTTTATACCATGTTTTTGACAACATATGCTTACTATAGATACTTTTATTCTTTAGATATGATATACTCTAAATTAAGACTATGGTTTTGATCTAACCTTGCTAACCCACTATGTGTATATATTATTGTTGGCGTGTCTTTCTTGTATCTCATTGCTTGTAAATATATATGTATATATATTGGTGGTTGGTGATGTAGGTAACATGTATAAAAATCCTCCTACAGATTGTTGATTTAGAGATGATACCATGATCCATAAAGGTACCCCATGTTTAGAATCTAGTTAGGAAGATAGTCACCTAATTTGGTCTTTTGGGCTTTATCTTTCCATTTAGTGTTGTGATTGTTTGCTTTTACTTAATCATATATGCATGATCTTGTGATTTTGATAAGTGATTTCTTACTTAGTTGATTAGGTATACTTATTTGAGTATGTATGGGTGCACACATATATGCCCAAATAAATATACATTTATCCTATTGCAATAGTTAGATATAATATATTGTTCTATACTTTTATAAATGAATTTTATTGTATTTAATAAATAAATAGTTAAAATAAAGAAATGAAAAAAAAAAAGTAAGTGAAAGACTAAAGGTAAAATTTAAAATATCTTACTTCTTGACTCAAACTCTAAACCTCTCTTTAGCTAAGCCATCAACTTACCATTCTTTCACTAATTTTCTTTATAGTTAGAAGGATGAAAGTATAGCCTTGGAGTTAGTAAGGAAAGATAAATTTAAAAAAAGAAGAATTATAAAATAAGTTATTAGTTTTGAACCTTTAACTTTTATGTCAAGAGGAGTTGATCTTGGCCATTGGGTCACATGCATTTTTTGATATATATGTCCCAATGACATCTTCATAAGTAGTAAAATCTATAACACACACACACACACACACACACACACACACACACACACACACACACACACACACACACACACACACACACACACACACAATAATAATAATAAAGTTTGGTTTACTAAATCAAACATTGGATTGATTCAAAACCTAAAAGTAGGCCTATAAGGATTAGAACTTTGAACCTTCTTGAAATAAAGGAGCCCCAGATTACCATTGAGTTAAATTAATTCCTTGTGTAATCAACATCACTTAGCTAAATTTATATAAGAATTAATATTTCATATGATTTAAGTTTATTTATGTATTAATATAATACATCTATTAAATTAATAAAAAATAATTAATTACTATAGCTATTTATATAAATAAATAGATAGATAAATAAATAAATAAATAAATAAATATATATATATATATAAATAATATTATTGATTGATTAAAATTTATTAAAGATTATTAATTAAAGAAGGGAAAATTGCTTGTGTATTGAAACATAGTGAGCATTAAAGAATACTTTAATATTTGTGTAAAATATTTACTAAATGTGTAGTAGATTTTAATGATTGTTGTTTACTATATTCACAAAGCCTCTTGTTAAGTAGGTGGATTTATTGTTGGACCTAATAGATTTCCTAGATGTGAGCATCATTCATAGTGGTTTTTATGACTAGTGTTCTTGTAATCTCAAAGACTCCCTATGGTTGCAGAGGCTATTGGATCCTATGTGTTATTCTTGAAAAATTATTATATGTTTCTTTTGAGTTTTATCATGTGTATCAATGATCTAAGTGTGGATTGTTATGTGATATCTTTACCATCTTGTAGTGTTTGCAAAATTGAATTTTTTTAATGAATTTTTATCTCCATATTGTAACTTGAATACCCTAGATGGTGGTGTAAAGATTTTGGGGTGAACCTCAAAATGTGTTACTTAATAGTTTATATTTTAACATGTTTGTGAAATATTGTGGAGTAGGGTTAGGTATCCTAGGTGAGTGGCTCACCATAGGTGCTAGGACCCATAATTCTTCACAAGAGGATCCTACATTATGGAGACTAGGACCTTCAGTAAGCTAACTCTACATGTGATTTTGTAATCAAATAAAAGCATTAATTAAATAATTAGGTTATTGGGGGTTTGGGTTAACACATTAATCAAGATAAGTGATATTGGACCACACTTGTCCTATTAAAGTACTCTGACTACATATAATCTTGTATAAGGCCTCGATGCGGCAAGGTGACAATGGTTTAGGAGGTTGATACCAACATTAAGGAAAGTGTGATACAGATGCATATGCCCTATTGGAGTATTGGGACCATATATTATTTTGTATAAGGCCTAGATGCGACAAGGTGGCATTGGTTTAGGAGGTTTATCCCAACATTTGAACCTAGTTTCATTCTAAGCCCCCACTCTTATTTTGTTACCTTTGAGAGCTTGTGCAAATATTTTCCTTTCTATGTTGAATGTTCATTACCTGAACCCTATACTCTATACTTCCTTAGAACCTATGTGGATCATGGTCTTATATCCTAGCTTGGGGGAGTGGGCCATATACGGTTCCATGTGGTTGGGTGATAAAATACTTTTAAGGTATTGATCAAGTTTTCATGCATGTCTTTATATAGATCCTTGTTGAGCAGTTGTTGAAGATTGATTCTTGAAGTCTATTTGTCGCATTTCCTTTAAAGAAATCTATTTAATATTGTAATATAAAATATTGAATAAATAACAAGTCATATGTATATGTATCATAAAATAAAAGATATGTAATAAGGGTAAAGGGTATCTCTAGGAGAAATAAAGGGAACTGTGAACATGTTGTATTATTTCAAAAGATGAATGAAGTTATGATGATTTCATAACATTGTATATTTTGTATTAAGATGAATGTATGAAGATATCCCACTTCATCATTCTCACTAGTCTGCACAATTGATTCCTTGCCAGATTCTAAATCATCAATCTTGTCTTTTTACTTGCCAATGTAAACTTTTGTATCTTCATATCTATCTTCTAGGTTATCTCTTTCTTCAATAAGAAGGTCATTCTGCTCAAGAGCTTCTTCTAAGTTTTTCCTCAATTGTTCCATATTCATTGGGATCTTACTTACACTATTAAGCCTCTTCAAAGTAACTATGCTCAATTATCAATTGTTAGAAATAGATAATACTGAGAGGGGGTTGGGGGTGAATCAATATTATGCAAACTTTTTCCCACAACTGAATATTGTTAATTACTTTATAAACTGCATATGAAAGTAAACCAACAATGTTGAATAGTAAATAAAACCATGCACATAGACAACTCATAAAACCATTACTTGTTAACTAGGGAAATCCTGACCAAGGGAAAACCCTGGTGGGGATGATACCCACTAGATGATTCACTAAACAATGGGATCACATTAAGGATATTGACCCTGTTAGGAGTCTGTGAAGTACATATAGTGTCTCAAGTCCCTATTAGGAGACTAGGACTTGTTAGAAGCCTAAACCTTTTTAGGAGTTATTTCAACCCTTTTAGGAGTTGGTAGAACAAGTACAATGTGTGCAAGAAGAGCCCACTACCCTACCATGCAATTATACAATTCAATTCTTCACAAGAATAGATATACATATAATACTTGCTATCTACTATACTTCACACTTGTTCTGATAATATATCAGAATTCACATCACATAAGGCTTCACATATCTTTCAAGATCTCTATACAATAGTTTGCATCACATAACACTTTCTTGTCTATCATAGATAGCACACTTATCATCGCAAGATGAGATCTTTACTTATACCTTGCATAATTACAAAACTATGCTTAATCAACCTTCATGTGTTCACACGCTTGACATAATATAAAATAATGTCCATATAGTCAGCTCAACATAGCTTAGTGATTATTTTGTAATCAAAATAAATCCTAAGTCCATACAATCCAATTCTTTGCTATGTTCTATTCTACACTATTAAATACCCACACTAGTATTTAAATCATAACTCACATCGTATTGTCTATACATATTTGTGCATTGGCATACGTCATCATGATACTATCATAAAGATTTCCTTAATTGTGCAAGAGCTAACTCTCAATGAGTCATCATTTCACTTAACATCTGTTCATTGTGCAACTACAAGTTGTCTAACACTTAGACAATTTTCTATAACTAAATGCATAAATGACAACCATTAAGACATCTATCTGACCATACTGCCAATAGAGCTATGGTGGAGAAACACAGAAGGTATGTTACTATAATATGTTGATGAAGCACAATCAATTAAAATTCTAAGTGAAATGCACAATCGAGTGTGTGGAGGCCATTTTATGGATAAAACAACTGCTCATAAAGTGACTAGGGCTAGATTTTGATGGCCTACACTATTCAAAGATGCACATGAACTTGTGAAGAAATGTGATGCTTGTTAAAGATGCACAAAAAAATTGAAGTTCTCAAGAAACTTACCATTAAGACCAGCAGAGGTGAAAGCACCATTCCAATAATGGAGAATTGGTTTCATAGGAGAAATCATGAACAAATCCAGTGGCGGGCATTCATAGATTTTAGTTGCAATAGATTATTTCACAAAGTGGGGTGAAGCAATCTCCACCAAAAGAGAAACTAGAAAAATAATGATGGATTTTATGCTAAATAATATTATCATCAGATTTTCTTTTTGAGAGAAGATTATCATTGATAATGCTATGTGTTTTAGATCAGAACAATATTATTTTTTTGTCAGAAGTATAGCATTACAAGATCTACATCATCCCCGTATCACCCTCAAGGGAATGGGTAGGAAGAATCTAGTAATAGAAGCCTATTGAAGATCATTAAAAGGATTTTGGATGAAAACAAGAAGGCTTTGGAATCCAAGTTTCCCTTAGTAGTATGGGTTGATAGAGTAATAGTGAAGAAATCCATAATTTGTGCACCTTATGACTTAGTTTATGGAATACAAGCCTGCTTACAACTGAACAAACTAAATGGGATGGATAAATTTATTTAGCAATATGATGATGATGTAGTAGTTGAAATGAAATAAAGAAAGGATGTCATTATGTAGTTGGATGAAACTAGAAGATAAGGTCCTAGAAGAAATGTAAAATTACAACTACAAGTGAAACATCTTCATGATAAAAAGGCATTAGAAAGGAATTTAAAATTAGAAGAATTAGTACTACTTTGAAATACCAGAGTTGAGGATAAAGGAAAACATAAAAAATTTGATCTCATTTGGCTTGGTCCATATTTGATTCATGAAAAATGGGGACAAGGTTCATATTTCATAAAAGATCTATCAAGAGATATTCTGGAATTGCAAGTTCATGGACAATTCTTGAAGAAGTACTTCAACTGAGGGTAATTTTCTTTCAATGAATAATAGTTTAGGGTTCATGTACATCCTGTAAATATTGTATATATTTTGTAAATATGTTGTGTTCCATCCTTGATTTTGATTAGGCATTGCTCTCTAAATAATTTGTCATCTTGTCAAGTGTGTTGTCTTCTCCTCTAGAAATGTTGAATTCTTACATGGAAGCATACTATCCATTATCCCTAGATAGAACCACTCATGGCCTATATTTCACCATTCTAAATTTTTGAGAAATTAATGAGAAAACCCATGTGAAATGTGTGAAATTAGGGTTTTCATATCTTTTTTGTAGAGGTTTGGTTAGATAAACCCTAGATTTTGACTTGTGCACTAGGTTGGATAAGTTTCTAAATCATCTTTTGTAACCCAAGGTTATGTTGAAAATGTTTTGATCATGTCAAGACTTAGTTGAAAAGATTTATCCAAAGTCTAATTTTAATTATCCTAAGTCTTATGTCCTAGCAAGAGTTCATAAATCAAATATGAATATTCTATATTTCCTCTCGATCTAAAGATCATAGGTTAAACATAACATCATAAAAGAACTTTCAATGTGTTCTAACCTTACCCCTAGGGTTGTAATTGTAAGATTGTAAGAAGATTTGGTTAAAGTTAAAAAGTTTTTTGAATATTTATTAAGTGTTGAGCATAGGTGCATAAGATTTTTCCTCAAAGGTAAAAATTCCTCCTGATCTTACATCATGAAGGTTGAGCATATGATCATAAGTTAAAATACTTATTGTTCAAAAGGAGTTACAATGATATGCTAAAAGAGAAATCATAAGTGCGTAAGGGATCTTGAAAGGGTCATATGAACATACAACCAAGACATTGAACATAAGTTTGTAAAGAATTTTCTATTAGGGTTTTTAGTTTCCCAAACTTATGTTCTAAAGGAAAGCGTATGATCGCAATTTTGAGCTAAGGGTTATCACGATACTATGCTTAAAGAGGAAGCATAAAGGTGTAAGTGTTGGATAGTGTTGTCCTTGATGTCACACAAAATGTCATATCAGTCTTTAATCTCAGTTAACCAAGTTTAGACAATGATAACCGAGCTCACTTGATCATCAAAGGAAAGATGGAGAAGTCAGTTTTCACCGAGCTCACTCGGTCATTGAAAGAAAGATGGAGAAGTCAGTTTTCATCGAGCTCACTCGGTCATCAAAGGAAAGATGGAGAAGTCAGTTTTCACCGAGCTCACTTGGTCATCAAAGAAAAGATGGAGAAGTCAGTTTTCACTGAGCTCACTCGGTCATCAAAGTGGAGTCGGTTTCACTGAGCTCACTCGGTCATCACAGGGAACTCAGTGCTTACTGAGTTCACTCGGCGACTGAAGGATTTCATGGAATTCTTTGTATTAACTGGGCTCAGTCGGTTAACACAAGAATTATTTTTGAACAGAGTTTACCGTGTTGGGTCGGCTAGTAAAGGGATTTGTTAAATCTTGCAATTCAGCCGACTGTTGGAATAATTATTTTCTAAGTTATTTGAGCCATATATATATATATATATATATAGAGTTATTCAAGTTGTAAAAGTGTGAAAAAAAAAGGTGTAAAAACAAGTGAAGAACAAGAGAAGCAAGGATGCAAAAGAAAATACTTGGACAAGAGGAGACTAAGCAAATCCTGGTGAAGGATTAAAGGAGCTGTAAAGTTGCATTTGATCAGTAAGGATCCAATCAAGCTGAATAGAGATCTGTAATCAGCAAAAGATAAGTTGCATATTATTCAGGTCACTTCATTGTTGCTTTATAACCTTTGCAGCAGTGAATCCGAATCTCTTAACAGAGTTGGTTTAACAACCATTTTATAAATCCTCTAACAAGGTGACAATTCAGTTGAATTGTTCTAAAGACCTCTAGCAAGGCCACTTCTAACAGAGTGTTTAAATCCTCTAACAGGGTCACACCTAACACTGTGTTTTTGTAACCTTTAACAAGGTTGGCTCCTAACAGGGCTCACTTCAGAAGAGTGAAAAATAGTAACTAGTTACATTGGTGGTTTTTCCCATATTGGGTTTCCACGTTAAATCTGGTGTCTCTAGTGTTTGAGTTTGCTGAATTGTTTTGATATCAGTTCTTAATGATTGTTATTATTTGCTGCAATATCAAGTTTCAGTAATCTGTAAAATAGATCAAACTTTTAGACATCTAAGGGACTGTGAAATGTTTTTGTAGTAACTGATTCACCCCCTCCCCCTCTCAGTTACTTCATTCTCATTTCCAATAATTGGTATCAGAGATTTTTTGGTTCTCAAGACAAAGCTTGATAGCTTGAGCAAAGATCAAAGTCAATGGAGATATTCAGACTGGAGAAAGTTATAGAAAATGAAAAGTTAGATCTAGAAATGGCCATGGTTCAACTCAAAGAAGAAAAGGAACATATTTCTCAATCCCTAAAAAGAAGAAAGGAACTTGCAAAACAAATGAATGACCATCTTTATGTTGAAGAAAGGATTGAAGATCTGTTATCATCAAGCAATTCAGAAGAAGCTGACAAAGCAATCAAAGAACTTCTAGAAAAGAATGGATCTCTACAAGAAGAGGTAAGAAATCTTAAGAGAGAATAAGAAATACAGTCAATCAGGCTATGTGAAGTTTTGGATCAAAGAAAAAAAGCACAAGAAGAATTGGAAGATAGAAGTCATGAAATCTACAATCAATCTCATCAGCATGATGATCTTATAGGCCAATGCAAATGAAGAAATCAGGATTCTCAGAGCACAAAATGAAAGAATAAGGAATGATTTAAACACTGAAAAGAAAATCAATGAAAGTCTACAGAGTGACTTAAGATTTGAGAGACAAATCAATGAAAGCTTGGAAAATGACCTAATCTCTGAAAGGCAAGTCAATGAAAGGATGATGAAATCTCAGGCAGATGTGAATCAATTAAATGAGCAGAATCTTCACAGACAAATACGCAAAGCTGGTCTTGGATACAAGGAAGCTGGTGAATCCTTCAAACAAGGTGAACAAAGGAATAAAAGACTCACTTTTAATCACTATGGCAAGTTAGGTCATACATCAAACAAATGCTGGAGCAATGGGAAAGCAAAATTCAATGGTAAATGCTTCAACTGCAATCAGCATGGTCACAAGGCAAATGAGTGTAAAGAAAAACCAAAATTTAAGGGCAATTGTCACAAATGCAAAAAGCATCGTCATAAGGCATTCCAGTGCAAATCCAAATCATTCAATCCAGCTGATCAACTTGTCAAAGCTATATTCGGATGGGACTACAACACCTAGTGCAGATGTCACTATTGTGGAGAATATGGATATACTGGCATAAATTGTGCTAGACATCACCTAAGGAAGAAGGACACTACTGTAAGGTGCTATACATGTACAGAACTTGTTCATATAGCTAAAAATTGCATGAATACCAAAAGAATTGAAGATGAGAAGAAAATCAAAGCAGACAACATTTGAAAGCAAATGAAACAGAAATGGATTCCAAAATCTACCGAGCAAGATAAGTCAGATAGAAATGTCACTCAAGAAATGGGTGACTCCACCACTTCCAATTAATATTCATATAAGAAATATTGGAATTGCATCCTCCAAGATTTATCCTAAGCAACTCCAAAGGAAGAAGAATGATCAAATCAGTATTTCAAATACACTTTGATTCCAGGTTTGTTCAACACTTTATCGAGTTCGGTCGGTTGTAACAAAGCTTCATTAAATCGAGTATAGCTGAAAAAGGACTCATTCAAGACTCCCTATGAATTATGGTATGGCCACAAACCCGATGTAAGTTATCTGAAAGTATTTGGAAGCAAATGTTATATTTTGAAAGAATCTAGAAAAGGAAAATTTGATGTAAAAGGTGATGAAGGAATATTTTTGGGATGTTCTTGCAAAAGCAAAGCATATAGATGTTTAAATCTATCCACTCAAAAGGTCATAGAAAGTGCACATGTGAAAATTGATGAGTTTGCAGACAAATCAGAAGAAGAAAGCAAAAAGGTACCTGAAGACTACAAGAGATTTGTTTATATTGAACCAGATACTATACCAAGTATACCATTCACTCAAGAATCCTCAACTCCTGAGTCTTTAGTAACCGAGTTGCAAATAGTTCAAACCGAGCCTCAGCAACTTTTAGACACTATTGAGCAAGTGTCTATCGAGTCTGAATCAACTGAGCCAATATCTATCGAGCCAGAACAACAAGAATCTGAAGTACAAAAGGATAACAATGAAATTCATTCAAGAGGCAAGGAACTTGTATTAGCAAAATATGTCAGAAGACATCATGCACCAGATCAGATCATTGGAGACAAATCTGAAGGAACCCTGACAAGAAGTAAGTTGAAAAATACTTGTTTACTTGCTGATTTTGAACCTAGAAGTATTAAGGATGCACTGGCAAATGATAGTTGGATTGAGACAATGAATGAGGAAATAGAACAGATAGAGAAAAACAAGACATGGACTCTTGTACCTAGGCCTAAAGACAAGAATATAATTGGAACCAAGTGGGTATTCAGAAACAAGTTGACTGAAGATGGTAAGGTATCCAGAAACAAAGCTAGATTGGTATGCAAAGGATACTCACAAGAAGAAGGTATAGATTATGGAGAAACTTTTTCTCCTGTTGCAAGATTGGAAGGAGTCAGAACCTTACTTGCATATGCTGCTCACAAAGGATTCAAAGTTTATCAAATGGATGTCAAGTAAGCATTCCTCAATGGAATACTGGATGAAAAAGTTTACATTGAACAACCTAAAGGTTTTGTTGATCCAGATAAAAGGAACATGGTTTGCAAATTACACAAGGCACTGTATGGTCTGAAACAAGCTCCTAGAGCATGGTATGAAAGATTGCATAATTATCTTATTCAGATTGGTTTTCAAAGAGCTAATGATACTAGTAGCTTGTATATAAAGGAAGGTCCAGATAATAAGATTGTCTTGGCAGAAATATTTGTAGATGATACTGTTTTCACAGGGCATGATAATCTTTGCAAAGAATTTTTAGAACAAATGAACAAGGATTTTGAAATGTTTATGTTTGGTGAGATAAAATTCTTTGTTGGTCTTCAAATCCAACAAAATAAGAATGGCATCTTCATCACTTAGTCAAAATACATCAAGGAGATATTGAAAAAGTTTGGTATGGAGGACTGTAAACCTGTTGGAACTCCTATGTGTACTGGATTGAAACTTACAAAAGATGATGAATCCAAAGAGGTAGATCAAACATTGTATAGATCTATGATTGGAAAATTGTAGTATGTAGTTCATACCAGGCCAAATATTGCTCTCGCAGTTGGTATTGTTGCAAGATTTTGAGCAAAACCAAGAGAAACTCACCTGATGGCAATCAAGAGAATAATGAGATATTTGAAAGGAACTGAAGATTATGGGCTATGGTACAAATTTGGAGGTAATTTGGATTTGAAAGTTTTTACTAATGCTGATTGGGTAGGGAACCTTGATGACAGAAAAAGCACAAGTGGAGGAACATTCTTTCTTGGAAAGAGATTGGTTTCTTGGACAAGCAAAAAGCAAAATTGTACATCCCAATCTATAGTAGAGGTAGAGTATGTTGTTGCAGCAGTAAATTGTTCTAATATTGTTTGGTTTAAGAAACTATTGCAAGGAATGAAGATGGAAATCAAAGAACCAGTTGTTATGTTCTGTGATAATACAAGTGCAATCAATATATCCAAGAATCCAGTGATGCATTCCAAGACCAAGCATATTGCAATCAAATATCATTTTGTCAGAGAATTGGTGCAAGACAAGGAGATCAGATTGGAATATGTCCACACAAAGGAAAAAATTGCTGATATATTCACAAAGCCCTTGTCTAAGGATTTTATATCTTAGAGGTAAGTTAGGGGTCATTCCCCTATCTGAAGTTCACTAAAGGAAGCTTTAGTGATGCATCAATGCATACCAGATTGAAGATCTATCTGTTGATGTAGTTTAATCAAAAATCATTGCATATGAATCAGTACTATAGGTACATTGCAATTCACTTTACTTCTGTTGTCTTTGGCATGTGTTGTCAAAGAGGGAGAGATTTACTATCATATCCTTCTGAAATTTATGAGACTTAAAAAAAATTTGCTACAAAGCTCCTTAAAAGGAGACTAGTGAAAGAGGGAGAAGTCTGTTATCTTGTTTTCAAAATTTCATTCTGTTATGACATGTTGTGTTGTCATCAATGCCAAAGAGGGAGATTGCTGGATAGTGTTTTCCTTGATGTCACACAAAATGTCATATCATTCTTTAATCTTAGTTAACCAAGTTTAGACAATGATAACTGAGCTGACTCGGTCATCAAAGGAAAGATGGAGAAGTCAGTTTTCACCGAGCTCACTCAGTCATCGAAGGAAAAATGGAGAAGTCAGTTTTCACCAAGCTCACTCGATCATCGAAGGAAAGATGGAGAAGTCAGTTTTCACCAATCTCACTCAGTCATCAAAGAAAAGATGGAGAAGTCAGTTTTCACCTAGCTCACTCGGTCATCAAAGTGGAGTTGGTTTCACCGAGCTCACTCGGTCATCACAAGGAACTCAGTTCTTATCGAGTTCACTCGGCAACTGAAGGATTTCACAGAATTCTCTGTATTAACTGGGCTCAATCAGTTAACATAGGAATTATTTTTGAATAGAGTTTACCGTGCTGGGTCAGCCAGTAAAGGGATTTGTTAAATCTTGCAATTCAGCCGACTGTTGGAATAATTGTTTTCCAAGTTATTTGAGCCGACTTGATAATCTGAAATATATATATATAGAGTTATTCAAGTTGTAAAAGTGTGAAAAAAAAAGGTGTAAAAACAAGTGAAGAACAAGAGAAGCAAGGATGCGAAAGCAAATACTTGGATAAGAGGAGACTGAGCAAATCCTGATGAAGGATTAAAGGAGCTGTAAAGTTGTATTTGATCAGTAAGGATCCAATCAAGCCGAACAGAGATCTGTAATCAGCAAAAGATAAGTTGCATATTATTCAGGTCACTTCATTGTTGCTTTATAACCTTTGCAGCAGTGAATCCGAATCTCTTAACAGAGTTGGTTTAACAACCATTTTGTAAATCCTCTAACAAGGTGACAATTTAGTTGAATTGTTCTAAAGACCTCTAGCAAGGCCACTTCTAACAGAGTGTTTAAATCCTCTAACAGGGTCACACCTAACACTGTGTTTTTGTAACCTTTAATAGGGTTGGCTCCTAACAGGGCTCACTTCAGAAGAGTGAAAAACAGTAACTAGTTACATTGGTGGTTTTTCCCATATTGGATTTCCACATTAAATCTGGTGTCTCTAGTGTTTGAGTTTGCTGAATTGTTTTGATATCAGTTCTTAATGATTGTTATTATTTTTTGCAATATCAAGTTTCAGTAATCTATAAAATAGATCAAATTTTTAGACATCTAAGGGACTGTGAAATGTTTTTGTAGTAACTAATTCGCCCCCTCCCCCTCTCAGTTACTTCATTCTCATTTCCAACAGTAAGCCCATTTTCAAAGATTCTTGATGCTAAGACAAAAGGTTAAGCATAACATTGTAATTTCAATTCTGAAGCTCCCTGGAGTTATGGTTAAAGGTGAGTGTAAGAGAGAAGGTCTATTTCAAGAAGGTTATGATGTTATGTCAAGGGTTATTGATAGTTAAGTGTAAGTTTGTGGCTAAAATGACACATAATAGCTAAAGATTGTGTTTTTCTGATAAGATGTTGAGCATAAGAGCAGAAGTCCCAAGGCATAATCCTAAAAGATAAAAAGTGCATAAAAAGAATTCACATAAATATAAAAAGGACAAGGGTTTTGACCAATTAGAGTTTTTAGGCATAAAAATAAGAATGCTAAGTTGGATGTTAACATCACCAATTTTTTAAAAAATGCTCTAACTGTAAAATTTGAATCCTTGTGCATGCAAGAATTAAATGGAACAAATGGAATTGATGGGGTGCATTATTACATAAAGATATTATTTTAAACCAAAAAAATACCAATTTACAAATACAAAAGAATCATTGAGTTGCAAAGTGCTTGAAGTTTTAAATTTGTAGAGATGTTCTCTAAAATTTTAGAAGTCCAAAGTTTAGTATTAGAAGGAAAAATGTTAGAAGTAGGAGGTGATGAGGCTTAGTCTTGAGAGGTGGAAATTGTTCAATTGTCATCTTTAAAGACACAAAAAAAGAGATAGAGAAAGCCTAACAAGTATGCTAATTAATGGGCTAAACTCTTACCAGGATTGTCAAATTCAATCTCTAAAAAATGACCATAGTTTCAATGATCCTTACATATATTATAGAGATTCCATCGACCCAAATAAAAATGGATATGAGTTGTTCATGTTATTTTACATAAAAAAATTCAAGAAGCTACTAGCTTCAAATCCTTGGAGGAGAAACTTGGCTAAGGTCATCTTTCCTGAGGTGTACATGGACATGGAGTAACTAAAATCACTAATATTGGCTTATATCCCTACTACCAAGTGTTGGAAATATGGCTAGGTAGGATGAGTTATGGTTTTCATTAATAGAAACATATATCTTAGGATGATATGACAGGTTATACTATTGAAGATTCTATAGTCAGAGACATAAAAATGTCTAAGTGTTAGATATTTTCACTAGTAGTGTAGAGATAGTTTTTGGTATTGGGAAGGCTAAAAAAATATTTGGCATGTGCAAAGTTAAGGATAGGTAGAACAGAGTGTCATGATGATGTACCTAAGTGTGTAGATCAATACAAACAAAGTTATAGGTCAAACACCAGTAAAAGAAGTATGCACAAAAGAACATAATACAAAAGAAATAGAGGAATAAAGTGTTAAGGAATTTTTTTTGTTACAAAATAATTACTTAAATTATGTAGGGATGACATCCTAGATATTTACCCTAAGTTAGCATGATGTTTAAATGCATCAAGCTGACTACATAATAATTTTTTGTGAAAGAAAAGAGTATAAGTAAGAAATCATTTCATGCAAAGTAAAAATATATGTTATACGTGACACAATGTGAATGTGAAGTATATGATGAATATGTGAACTATGCATATGACATTAAAAATTGTATAAGAGATATGTGATCCTAATTCTAATGTCAGATCAGAGCTATGCAAATTAAAATAGTCATCAATAAAGAGGTTTTGGTATCCATCTCATTTTGTATAAAGGTATTATATTATATAATTGCATGTTAGGGCAGCGGGATCTTCTTGCATATAGTTGTAATTGTATTACCAAATCTTAACAGGGTTGAAGCAACTCTTAATAGGGTTGAGACTTTTAATAGGACCTAGTCCTCTAACAAGGACTGAGACACTATATGTAATTTATAGACCCCTAATAGGATCAATATACTTAACATGATTCTTTTTTTTAGTAGATCATTTTTTTGGGTGCCATCCCCAACAGGGTTTTCCCTTGCCTAGGGTTTCCCTACTTAACAAAATATGGTGTTATGAGTTCTCTTTGTGTTCTCTTTGTGCATGGTTTTATTTACTATTAAAAATTATTTGTTTACTTTCACATGCATGTTGTAAAGTAATTAATAATTTTCAGTTGTGGGCAAAAGGCTATAGAATATTGATTCACCCCCACACTCAGTAATATCTATTTCTAAATATTGGTATCAGAGCATAGTTACTCATAAGAGGATTAACATCTTCAGTAAAAATCCCTATGGATATGAAAAAATTAAAGAGGAATCTTAAAGAAGCCCTAGAGAAAATTGATCTTCTTACAAAAGAAAGAGACAACTTGAAAGAAAGGTATGAAGATGTAAAAGATTACATTGGTAAACTGAAAGATAAGATTGATTACCTAAAATATAGAACATAATAAAAAGAGTAGACTAATGAAAGTAATGAAGTAGTAACCATTAAGAAATAAAATGAGATCTTGAAACATGAGTTGAAATTTATTGAACTTAAGTCTAAAGAAGGATTATAGTAAGCTTGAACCAGAATGAAATCTGACAATGTAGACCTAAGATCCCATATGACCCAAGTAACATATGAATTATATTCTATTTGATCAGATTAAGTAGAATTAGATAAGTACAATACCATTGTGAAAGGAAAGTTAACTTAGATTAAGCAATAGTTAGAGGAGCTTTATTCCAGTAGTGAGAAAATTGATGAACAATTTGTTTTCCAAAGATCTTCTTATGATAAGATAGGTCTTGGATATCTTATTGGAGAAAAATTAGCCAAGAAAACTAAAGTTAGGAAGGAACTAGATCTAGTTTTTGAAACCTCTAAGCCTAAAAAAAATGATTAGAATAGGATTAAACCAAGCATATCTTTAGAAGTGTCTAAAGAAGTTGAGCAAGTTAGTCAACCTGAGAAATGTGATAAACCTAAACAAATAGAGAAAGTCAAACCACCTAAGGAGGCTAGATATGAATTTAGAGGTAGATGTTTTACATTCAATGAAGTTTTTCATATGAAGAGAGATTGCATAGGTAAGTTTTTTAAACCTATCACAAATTTCTATTTGTTATAATTGTCATGGTTTTGGACATAAAGAAGTAGATTGTAAGAAACCTAAGTTTGATAGTAATAATGGAAATAGTAAAATGTTTGGGGATACTAACCCTATAGGTAATGAAGGAAGGATATCACAAAGTAGATCCAATGATGGAGAAAGACCTAATGGAGTAATGAACTAAATTGTATGTTACAAATGTAACAATGTTGGACACATTGCAAGGAATTGCAGAGCACCAAATAATTAGAATGGAACCAATTAGAGAAGGAATGCACCCATATGCTAGTTGTGTAATAACTTTGGACACATAGATTTTTTTGAGTGGATAGAAGAAACTTTAATAGGAATCCTAACTATAGAAGGAAAAATAACATAAATGAAAAAAGAAATGATAATGGTAACACTAACAGTCAGAAGGAAGCACTTAAAGAGCATGTTGAAGAATTCAAGGAAGTATTTGTGAGAGAAAACAATCCAGAAAGTTCACATATAAGTTTAGAAGAACAACTTTTCAATGCACCTGAAGAAAGAATGAAATCAACCATAGTGTGTAATTCAACTTATTTGAATTAAGCACCTTTTATCAAAGACAGAGCATCAGAGAGATGGAACAAAAGGTAGAAGTCAAGTTGAGAGTTGTGAAGATAATACAAGGAAGTAAAGGTTATAAGGAAGTATAAGGAAGCTATGGTCAAGAGCACAAGTCATTTGGTGATCAAATGAAGGAGAGAAAAGAAAAACAACTTTACTAGTTAAAGAGTAACAATCTCATGAATTTTGGTAGATGTGCAATTAATGTGTAGTTCAATTTGAAAGATTTGAAGAATGCAAAAAATATTTTGAGTATCACTTGATCATGTGAAGAGTTAAGGAGCAATTCAAAGAGATTTGACAACAAGTAAAGGCAAATTTGAAATGTTCATAGTGCGAAGTGGGAAAATCCCTAGTTTCATGAAATTCAGGTATTTTATGAAACTTTTGGAGTGTTTGAATTAGCTGAAATGGAGAATCCTACTATTAGTGATGTTAGTGTGAGGTTGAGATATGTGTTTAAGAAGCACCCATTGATATCTCAAGTTGATGATCCCTTAGGATTATTTTTGTAAGTTCTAGAGAATTATCTTCACATAGAGGATATCAAGTCATAGATTCGTTAGAAATTTGAGAGCGCTGGAGAAAATGATATTCATAAGGACCTAGAACTAGTGTGCCAAGGAAAAATTTCATTGAAACAAGAGTTTGCACACCTAAAGGAACTGAACATAGTAAATGGTATGTTCTTTACAAACTTTGACAAGCATGAATGGTCAGAATCATTCTGAGCTGCATTCACAGAGGAATGTTTTGGGTTGGAGATGTGCTTTTTATGATTGACAATGATATGAGACATAGGTTAAATGGTTTATGCAACAAGGGAAGAAGCCCAATTAATGAAGAGAATGTGACAATGGTGGAGAGAAATTTGAAGACTGAACCAAACAGTAGGAATATGAGGATTGACCTCATAAAGAAGAAAAATGTGAGAGTGATCATCAAGATCATTTGCTATAAGATGAATCATAGTTCAAGATTGAACTCAGTATGTGTTAGTTTTGAACATAAAACATACTTGATGATAGCTGAGAAAGAAAATGTTAATGTGTGATATTATGAGGCATCAATTACTGGACAACATAGAGAAACTTAAGAAGACAAGAAGTGTGGCATTCAAGTTTGAATCTCTATTGATACACCTATTCTTCCAAGTGATCAGCCAATTACTTGGTATTACTAAGAAGGAATGGGACAATAAGAATCTATGCACCATGAGCCTGGTGACATATCATTACAAAAGATAGTATGAGGAGAAGATTGTTGAAGACATAAGTAGAATGATGAAAGGCTTTCAAACTATGATGAAGCAAAGATATAGGATATCACCCTCATTGGTGTAAAAGTACAAGGAGGACATATGTTTCATGGTTGACACATATGTAACATGCATGGAGGCAGTTGTGGCAAGAGTTAAGGTCATAGACACTATGGGCTATAAGTTAAGTGAAGAAATAATTGAAGGATATACAAAGATCATACTTGAATCTGAGGAGGATAAGGATACTCCTAGATGAGGTAAAAGTATATCCATGGAGATGAAGGCTAGTGGATAAACTCAAGTATTTGCATCTATTTGTATTTCCATAGGAGGACCTTCACAGGGAGTTACAATAGTAGGATCTATATTGCAAATACCTACTGTTCCTTATGCCACAGTAGCAAAAGTGCAACCCACTATTGTACATCCACTAAATAAGTGTATGAAGAGGAGATACATATATTAGAAGGTAAATCATCCACTCTAGCAAAGACAAAGTTAGAGAAACTTGAGTCACCCAACAAGAAAAGGACAAAGGAATTGTCAAGTGGCCCTAGAAAGAGAAGAAAGACATTAGAGATGGTTGAATAAGATGTGTTTGATGAATCAAAAGATGAAGAGGAAAAACCTATAGAATAGGTAGTTGGAGAAGAATGAAAACCACTAGGAAGAAGCTCTAGAATACAAAGGTAGAGAAGCTAAATATGCAAATCATTAATAACAACAATTTCATTTAATTTAATAAGTTTTATTGTATGTATAGCAATATGGATAGAATTCAGATAGAGAATGCAATAGTAAGAAATATGGTCATGAAGAATAAAATATTTGAAGATGTACAAAGACATATACTAGAGGACCTATATAATAGGATGATAAATAGTAGATGAAGAATTGTAAATAAGGATAAGAAAATAAGAGAAAAAATGATTAAGTTTTGTGAAGTCAATAGTGATGAAGATATGCAAGATATAATGAAGGGTATTGAACCCTTGCTGAGAAACTAAAGAAGAGATATTCTTCTAATGGGAGGCAATTATGAAGAGGTAAAAAAGGAGACATAAGAAGCCATTAAAAAATACATGAATTATGTACCCAAAGAACTGAGTACGAAGTGATGTAGTGAAAGGTAGGAGTATCCCTAAAGGAGATGTCCTAGCCCCCAGCTATATAACCACACAACATAAACACGACAACAAGAAGTAACAATGTGAGACTTGATAAAAAATTACAATAATTTTTTCATAAAATTTAACTAATTACATGCAATATGCTTGGCTACAAGGCCTTCCAAGTTAGGGCCATATAAAAAAACAATTACAAAATTAGTTATGCAAGATCCAAAAAGATCCAACTTACAAACCAATCTTAGCTAGTCCAGATATGCAACTGGATAAGAACACCAAGAAGAATCTAGACTTGTACCCTTAGGTCCACCAAGAGATCCTCTAGTTCCTAAGCTGTAGCTCTAGCTCTTCAAATTCACATCTATCCTTCATTCCATCCCAACTAAATGAATAAAACACTCCACAAGACCCCTAATTATACCAATCTAAGCCACAAGTTAGGTTAGAATGCTAAAAACTAAAACTAAATGCTTGAAGAGCCATAAGTCGGCCTACAACAACAATTAAATGCCCAAAAATTGATATTCGAGAAAAATTGTGATATCTCCTAGGTCCAATTGAATTAGAACTTGTGCTTCAAATTGAGGGTATTATTTTAGGTCTTTTACAACATTTTAAAGGTACAAAGGTTGATTCACCAAGGATAAGTGTTCATCCATCCCAAAAGTCACACATAAACCTATCACACAAAACATCCAAAAATTGATACTCTAGGAGAATTGCCATATCTCTCAACTTATATTGAATTAGGGCTTGCAACTTTAAAAAAAGATATTAATCTAGGACTTGAAATGAATATCCTCTCATTCAATCCAAAAAATTATTTAAATGGCCTGCAAAAGGCACCCAAAAACAAGAAAACATAGTTTCAGCAACAAGGTAAAAACAACTCAAACTTCAACTCAATCCATCCAATCTCTATGCAATCATGAGGAAAGGTTCTCTAATTTTTCTCCAACACATCCCTAACCATGAAATCATAACTCCACCAAAATCCAAGCTCAATGCTCCTCAAAACTTAAGCAAAATCCCTCCAAATATGCAAGATTGCAAGAAAGCCTATGATGCTCTTGCATCAGACACCCTAGGTTTGAAAAGATGTTCAAGTAATTGGAAGAACATCTTTTGGGATTCAGAACATAAATCCCAAACTGATTCTTCACAGACATGTCCTCCAAGTCTTCAACTTGCACACTCTTTCCATTGTTTTTCTTCTTCTTCTTTACATCCACCACAGGTGTTCCATAGGTTTGCTTTCTATGCTTATCTCCAACCTTCTCATAATCTATCAACTCAACTCGGCTGCCAATACTCAGGTTCCTCCTACCAAGTTGTTCATTCTACAAAGGAATTAGGGAAAACTTCCTACCACCTTTCTCAATAGTAAATACATTCCTAACACAATCATGCACATACCTACAATCATAGTGTCAAGGTCTTCCAAGTAATACATGACAACTATTCATATTCACAATATCACATAACACTCGATCCTTATATTGCCCAATCTATAAATCAGCAAGGCATTGATCACTCACTTCCAAAGCATACTCACCTTGCAGCCAACCAATCCTATAAGGATAAGGATGTCTCATTCTCTTCAAACCAAGTTTCTAAACCATCTCCTTAGCAACAAGGTTATTGGTACTACCGCCATCTATAATCACCTTGCAAATTTTGCCAATAGACCTACAACAAGTCTTGAATAAACTAGTCCTCTGATATGAACCCAATTTCCTCTCACCAATTAGTACTTGCTAAGCTAGTAAACTCTCTCCTTGCTTAGGCTAACTATCCTATACTACAACCTCATTCACAAAAATAGTTTTCCTCCCAATTAGACATTCAAAAGACCTATGCCCTTCTTGACAACACTTGAAACAATTGACTCTAAACCCACCTCCACTTGTCCTTCTTTTCTGTTCAACAAGTTTTGGTTCACCTTCTACTTTTGGTTTAGCTTGTATTGAGCTATCCTACTTCTCCTTCCCTCAGGAACTACCTTGATTCTTCCTCTTTAGCTTCTCCTCTACTCTCAAAGCATACCAATAAGCATCCTCAACTAAAGAAATATTCAATATACCAACCTCTTCCTAAATATTGAATCTCAAATCATTAATATACTAAGCTACATTCTCTTTTGACAATTCTTTATGCCTAGATTGAATAGTCAACTTGTAGAACTCCTTGGTATAATCTCTCATACTCATATCCTTTTGCTTCAAATTTTGCAACCTCTTAAACAACTCAAGTTCATAATCAATAGGAATGAACTTAGCCTTCAACTTAGTCACCATCAACCTCCATCTAGTGATCTTCATTTCACCTTCCTCTTCTCTATCTCTTTGTAGTTCTTTCCACCAAAGAGCAACATGTCCCTTTAGCTTAGTTTGTGCCGACCTTAATTTGAGTGGATTATCAATATCCTCAAGCTCAATGTAGTCTTCTAATTCACCAATCCAATCAATCAAGTCTTCAAGATTCAAAGTACCCAAGAAATTAGAAACCTCCATGTTATGTTTCAATTTCAACTAAGATCCAGGTCAAGAAAATTAACCAACCCTAATTCCAATAGGTCTCTCCACATGATAAGTTCTATCCTCATTACCCAATCTAGAAACTTCAAAGTCTTTCAAAAATTATTCATAACTACCTTTAGTATCCACATGCCTAGGTACAACATCTAAAGCACTTAAAATTTCAACAATCATGTCACTCTTCATCAATGATATCTAAGATCTAAAACTAGCTTTAACCTTCTCCATCTTAGATTTGAAATCTTCTTTTAACCTTCTTTAAGATCCATTCTTCTACAACATCACTAAGATCATCAATTTTCCTAGGGCCCAATCTTCTTGGAGGCATCTTCCAAAATTTTAACAAATCCTAAGCAACAAATCAACCAATCCAAAAGCTCAATCAGCCACAAGATCAACCTTCTTAGTAAATCCTGGTGTAAACTGCCTCAGCTTTAGTGATCTGTCAAAAAACTCAGGAACAACCTTTTCTTTGATACCATCCGATGTAGTGAAAGGTAGGAGTATCCCCAAAGGAGATGTTCTAGCCCCCAGGTATATAACCACATAGTAGAAACACAACAACAAGAAGTAACAATGCAAGATCTAATACCAAATTACAATAATTTGTTCATAAAATATAATTGATTACATTCAATAAGCTAGGCTATAAGGCCTTGTGGGTTAGGACCAAATACAAAAAAAAAATCACAAAATAAATTCTACAAGATCAAACAAGATCCAACCTACAAACCAATCTCAGGTAGTCTAGATATACAACTGGATAAGAACACCAAGAATATATCCTCTCTCTCTCTCTACCTCTAGCTCTAGCTCTTCACATTCGTATATATCCTTCATTAAATCCCAAATTCATGAATAAAAGACTCCAAAATACCCCTACTTATACCAATCTAATCCACAAGTCAGACTAGAATGCTAAAAACTAAAATTAAATACTTGAAGAGCCATAAGTCAGCTTGCAACAATAATTAAATGTCTAGAAATTGATATCTGAGAAAAATTGTGATATCTCCTAGCTTCGATTGAATTAGAGATCATGATTTAAACTAAGGGTATTAATTTAGGTCCTTTAAAAAACATTAAAGGCACAAATTCTGATTCACCAAGGATGAGTGCGCATCCATCCCAAAACTCATGCATAGAAACCTATCACGCAAAACTGCTAGAAATTTATACTCTAGGAGAATTGCCATATCTCCCAACTTATAATGAATTATGGATTGTTCCTTTAAACATGGATATTAATCTAGGTCCTCTTAAATACATAAAATTTTAATTCTCTCATTCATTTCACAAATTTATTTACATGGCTTACAATAGGCACCTAGAAACCAGAAAAACCCAATTTCAGCAGAAAGGTAAAAATAGCTCAAACTTCAACTCAATCCATCCAATCTCTATGAAATCACGAGGAAGGGTTTCCAAAATTGTCTCCAACACATCCCTAACCATGAAAGCATAACTCCATGAAAATTTCAATCTCGATGCTCCTAAACACTTAACCAAAATCCCTCCAAACATCCAGGATTACAAGCAAGCCTAGGATGCTCTTGCATCACAAAGTCAGGGGGAAAAATCCCTATATCTATTGAGAAGAGTACTCTAGCAGAAACAATAGTGGAAACCAAGCATACTTGGATGATATATTTGTCTTCATGGATCTCCATTGGAATAAATACCATGCAAGTTGGCACTAAAAGTGTGACAATTAACATCGTAGAAGATCCCTTCAAGGATCTTGGGACAAACATTGTTGGCAATATCATTGATTACTTTAACCTAGATGAGGAGGAGGAGAAAAGAAAGAGTAAAGGAAAAGAAAATTAGATGAAAAGAGACAAGAAGATAAGAAGAAGAAACAAAGAACATAAGATGAAAAGGAACAAAAAGAAGAAGAGGAGAAAAACAAGAAAGAGGAAGAAAAGAAAAATAAAAAAGAAGAGGACAAGAAGAGGAAAGAAGAAGAAGAGAAGAGAAGGAAGGAAGAAGAAGACAAGAAGAGGATATATGAGGGAGAGAAGAAGGAAGAAGAAGAGAAGAAGAGAAGAAGAAGAGAAGAAGCAAAAGAAAAGGAGAAGAAGGAAGAAGAAGAGGAAAAGAAGAAAAAGGAAGAAGAAATCAAAAGAAAAGAAATGAAAAGAAGAAAGAGCATAAGGAAAGGAGAAGAGAGGAAAAATAGAGGAAGAAGAAAGAAGATGAGGTTGAGAAGGTAAGTGCACCCAACAAATCTTTCACCTTAGCTACACTTACTAGTTTAGACGATGATGATCAAACATAGTTGATATCATCCCTTAGTAAGATTATGAGCAAGAATAAATAGGTCAAGAGTTTGTATAAAACTCTCACGGAGGTAATTGAAAAATTGTAGGGATTCATGACTGTGAAGTCACTTGATCCAGAGCTTGAGGAGAAAGCCAAAGATGTGATTCAAGCCTTTAATTCTGAATTCACAAGTTTTTCAATAGCTATAGCAATAGAAGATCAAAACAAGCATGATGTCTAGATATTTGACACTGTTTATTAGGACATCATAAATGAATTATTGACTCTTGACATATGCATTAAGACATTAAGGAAATGCAAGCTTGAAGGAAAACATTGGTATGCAAACTATGCGATGTGTTTTAGTTTCACAAAAGACATTGACAATGAGATTAAAGGAAAGTGCATAGAGATAGAAGCATTGGAAAGTTAGTTAAGTCAACCTAGTGTGCAGATTGAAGAAATTAAAGCACAAGTTAGCAAGACTTATGATGAGATAAGTTTTCTAGAAGATAGGAAAATGAGGATAACAAAGATATTCTCACTTCTAAGAGAACACCTATTTGTGAAATTAAACACAATTGAGTATCAGTTGGAGGAATTTCTATCAATCAAGACATCTTTGGATAGTTTTGTGTGCTCAGATATGAATGTAGTGGAGATAGCATCCTATGGATTGTACCCTCTTCTCAGCATTTTAGAA
Source organism: Cupressus sempervirens (assembly GCA_028749045.1). Taxonomy (NCBI): domain Eukaryota; kingdom Viridiplantae; phylum Streptophyta; class Pinopsida; order Cupressales; family Cupressaceae; genus Cupressus; species Cupressus sempervirens. The sequence continues at coordinate 720,681,655 of CM053791.1, forward strand.
GGAGTTAAAGACTTATGGGAAAAGAAAATGAAGATTCTTGTAGTAAAGTTTGGTGACTATATTTCTTGCTTGTTAGCCTAAGAAGAGGTAATGAAACACAATTTTGACATGTAAATAAGTTTTGACACCTTTGTCATTGATGTCAAAGGGGGAGAAGAAGGAAAATTGTATAAAGTTATAGTATGTATAGAAATAATTATATACTAAGGGGGAGAAATGATACTTAGTATTATATTGTATTAGGACATTTAAGAGATATGGTTATAAGTGTAATGATCCACATAAATTTGTAACTTTGAAATTTTGTAAAGTTTTGAAGGCCAATTTTGAAAAGTTTTGAAAGCCAATTTTGAAAAGTTCTTTTTGTATAACATTTTGGGACTTAGTGTCAAATTTCCCATATGTTTCCATCAATGCCAAAGGGGAAGATTTCTGTAAATATGGCTATGTAGGATGATTTATGGTGGTCATTTATATCTCAGGATGAGATGGAAAGTTATATTGTTAAAGATTCTATAGTCAGAGATTGAAAATTGTCTATGTGTTAGACAATTTCACTAGCACTGCAGAGATAATTTTGGTATTGGGAAGGCTACATAGATATTTGGCACATGCAAAGTGAAGGACCAATAGAATAAAGTGTCATGATGACATATGTAAGTGCGTAGATTAGTACAAAAAAAGTTATAGGTCAAATACTAGTAAAGGAAGTATGCACAACAGAACATAGTACAAGAGAAATAGATGAATAAGGTGTTAACGAATTATTTTGGTTATGACATAATTACTTAAATTATGTAGGGATAACATCCTATATGTTTCCCCAATGTTAGCATAATGTGTGAATGCATCAAGTTGACTACATAAGAGTTTTTATGAAAGAAAAGAGTATAAGTAAAGAATTATTTCATGTGAAGTAAAATGATATGTTATACGTGATGCAATGCGAATGAAAAGTATATGATGAATATGTGAACTATGTATATGACATGAAAACTTGTACAAGATATCTTTGATGCAAATTCTAATGTCAGATCAGAGCTATGAAAAGTACATTAGTCATCAATAAAGAGGTTTTTGTATCTGTCTCATTTTGTATAAAGGCACTATATTGTATAATTGCATGTTAGGGTAGTGCACTCTTCTTGCATACAATTGTATTTGTATTACCAACTCCTAACAAGCTTGAAGCAACTCCTAACAAGGTTGAGGCTTTTAATAGGGCCTAGTCATGTAACAAGGACGACAGCACTATATGTAATTCATAGACTCCTAATAGGGTCAATATCCTTAACATGATTCTTTTGTTTAGTGGATCATTTTGTGGGTGCCATTCCCACCAGGGTTTCCCTAGTTCTTTGTGCATGGTTTTATTTAATATTCAACATTATTGGTTTACTTTCATATGCATGTTAAAAAGTAATTAATAAAATCTATTTGTGGGAAAAAGGTTGTAGAATACTAATTCAGCCCTCCTCTCAGTATTATCTATTTCTAACACCAAGTCATTCCACAAGTAGGATGGTAGTATTTTTTAAACACTAAATCATGCATATTTCATTAAGGATTTTGGCCTTGAGGGATAGATGTACATGGAGATAGATATTCATGACTTCTAGGATAAGTTTTAGAGGAATGTGAAATTTTATACTGGTAAGGAAATGATTCACCACATTCCATATGAGTTGAAGTCAGTAGGAGAGATTTTAAAGAAGGTAGATAAGATGTTGCAAGTTAATAAGTTTAAGAATTACATGAAAAATATAATATATTGTCTACATAAAGCTCTAGGAAGTGATGGATGAGACATGGTATATGGAGCACCCTACCTCATGGCTTTGAACATCCAGGATCCATTCAATAATATTGAACATGATTATGTAAGGTATACTATTGAGAAGATGCAAGAACACATTATTTTTTCTCAAAGAGGGGAATTTGAGAATTTAAAATTCTATCACTATTTGTTGTTGATGCATCTCATTTTGTACAAAATTTTTGGCTACTTCAGCACTGATTTCATTGATATGACTACAGACTTGGATGGAAACTTGTTAGTGCAACTGTGGACTTAGGTATGGGACAAGCATTACCCTTATTCTTCTTATGTTTTTTTTTAAATTTTTAAATACTTTTAGTTATGTTATCATGATGATGTTAGGTGCCTTACCAGATAGACTTCTTGAGTTTTTGAGAAGAATATTAAGGCCAACATGGTTCAATGATTATGCTAAATTAGACCATAACTAGGTGGATGCTTTTATTTTTCAACATGTTTTAGTTATGAGAGTATATGCATGCCCACAACCCCAACATATCGTACCAAAGTATATACCAATTAGGTTGGGGATTATAAAGCTTTTATGGTAATTAATTATTGTGTATAGGGGATATTTAGACCCTAAATTGTACAAGGGAATATTTCTATGTAGATTCTTTAAGATAGGGGATTTTAGAATTGGAAAGGATGCAATTGATCAAATCCATGAATATCTACAACATTACAACCTATGTTTTGCACCATACAGAATCCATGACCCTAAGAGTGTTGTTAGAAATGCATTGAAGGAAATCAAAAATTACAATCCCCCCAATAATAAGGAATTATTGCAGGAGGACATCATCAAGAATAATTTGATTGAAAGTGAAGAATATTGACTAAGTAAATTTGAATATGTTCAAAGGGCGGAGAAAGAGATGAAGAAAAAGGATCCCAATTTTGAGGGTTTTTGCAGAGATGTTGCCTATCCTTTTAGGTCTAAGAAGACATTGTAGAATTATTACCACAAGATTTAGGAGAAGAGGATAGGGTAAATCCAGATTCTCTTGAACCATATGTGGAATTGGAAGAAGAAGAGTAAGATCATCTAGAGGTCTCTGCATGGGTAGGACAAGGGAACAAAAGGAAAAAGATTATCCACATGCCTGAGAAGGTAAAGGAAAGGACACTACAACTAATCTCTGGCAAGAGCTACTTTTCTGATATAAGGTAGAGTTTTATTCAAGAAAGAATTAAGGTAGTAGAGAGATCCTTAACAAATTTATAATTAATTTTTGCAAGACTCGACGAGAGGATCATCAAAGCTAAGAATTTTAGGTCGGTGATTTCCTCAAGTCTCCAAAATTCAAGAGTTCTCTCTATAAGATGAAACTGAGTGGATTAAATTTGATGCTAAAACCTGGATAGAGTGAGGAAAAAACAATAGAGATTATTAAAAATATTATGTCTTATGACCTTTATAGAGAAAACATGACTGTTGATGAGGCAAGGAATTTTGTGCAAAGAAGTGGAATGCTTCTAGTACTAGGATAGGATTTGGGAACAACCTTTGTGCTAGACCAAATTACAAGACAAGGGTGTTGGATGCAATTTATTAATTTTATATTATCTTTGGTGTTATAAAAATGTCATATCATTATCAATCAGTATATGCCGAGCTCACTCGGGCATTGAAGATAATTTTCTATGGCTACCGAGTAATATAGAGTTTGCCTAGTTTAGAGGGCAGTGTCTATTGAGTTCACTTAGGTGTAAAAGGAAAGTCTAAAAAAGATGAGTGTTAATCGACCTCACTTAGTTAATGAAGGAAACATTGGATGGAACTAGTGTTAACCGAGCTCATTCAGTTACAATTTTTTTTTACAAGTATGCAGTGTTTATCGAGCTTCACTTGGTTAACATAGGAAAATTGTGTTGACCTAATTTTTAACCCTTTATATTATGTTACAACCTATAATGAAAAACCCTAGTTTAGTGTTTAAAATTTGTGATATTTGTTTAAACAATAGATGAAATCTTTCAAATTTCATAAATCCTTATTTATATTGCCCCAACCCTCAAAGTAATGGAAAGCAATTCTTTAATTAAAATTGTGTGGGAAGCCTTTTTTCCTAAGTTTTTAGTTTCCCACAATCTAGTTTTAATAAATTTTCATGAAGTAAAAACCTTTTACTATAAGCAGTGCCCTAATTGTGGTTATTTTCCTAAGATTTTGGCAAAACTTCTTAATTACAGTGGTATATTTCTACCAACTATTGCTTTGAGAAGATCAACAATGAGTGCATGATCACAACATGAAGTTGCTCAAAGTTTATGTACTATAGGAAATTACCTTTGTGCCACATAGTATTTCATGATGGTAACTCATTTACTATGCTACAAAAGCCTAGAGTTGTCAGAACTTTTTAGTTCTATTAATGATTGTCAGAGCACATTTAAATTGCAAGCTATCCCATTGGTCAAGCTGAGCAGTGGGGTCACTTTTGATGTTACATTTGTAAACTATTGATCTTGGGAAGATCAAATGTGGGCATATTACTAGTTCATGAAGATGTGTGGAGTTTAACCAAAGTGGTAAAGTGCCTTGGCGGCACATGTCTTTAGTGATATCAAAAAGGATGTTGATATAATTCAAAGGACATAAGATATGTACATCATTGATCTTAAGAAGATCAATAGGTAGCGCTTACTCACAATATAAACAAGCTCAAAGTTTAGATGAAGTAGGGAAGTGCCTGCTTGACATGTAGCATGTGATGAGGTCATGGGCCTATAGTTTTAAAAGGTAATAATGCAGTATGTATAGTTGGAAACTATCATAACATGTTGGAAAGAAGCAATGCATTTATTGGTTAAATTTTTTGATTGGATTTAAAAGGCATGATTTATATACACTATTGACCTTGGGAAGATCAATGGGTAGCACATTCCCACAAAACAAAAATGACTAAACTTTAGTCGAAGCAGGGAAGCATCTGCTTGTCATGTGGACAAGTGGGATGACTTATTCAAAAGTTTGACTAGTCACACTAGGGTGGAAAAACATTGTGATGTGGAACATGATGACTGGTGGGACAATTCATGTGTTTTCTAGGCTTGAAGATGAGTGTACCAGTGGGGCCATAATTTTAAATCCATAATTGTAAAGTTGTAATGATTTTTTGTGATCATCAATCTTTGGAAGATTGAAAATCCACACTTCACCACTTCATGAAAGTGCTTGAACTTTATGAAATGCAAGAATGCACCTACTTGAGTTGTGGGAAGTATTTGAAAGTGTTAATGCAGCTTTTCTATTTTCAAATCAATCCATCTGATGCTTCGTGATCGATGGTGGAAATTTAAAATTCAAGTTGCAATATGAAACTTGACTATCAAAGCATTAAACCTTATAAATGTTGTCTCATGTGAGAATTAATTCTATAATAAGATCTTGAATTCTCCATTATTGAGTAAAAAACTCAGAATTCCTATAGTACAAAGAGTTCCAAAGCTAGGGAAAGAATTTTCAAGGTTATCAGTAATCTACAAAGTGATTCATAGAGGCAAAAAGGAAAGAAAAGGTGGGTAAGTTGTTTAAACTTCAGAGAATTGAAAAATTATAATAATATTAGGGTAAATTAAAAAAATACCTCCTTGCAAGGTAGATTAATTGAAAAGGGTAGTTTATGATGACTTTCTAGAACAAATGCCACCACTAATAAATGAGTTGACTAGGGGTAGAGAATTGATTATGAAAAGCACTAGGTTACTAGTTAGTGAGGGTTTCTATGATAAAGTTAATTGGTTAAGAGACGTAGAGGTATCTATGGGAGGCTTATAACTTTTCAAAAAAATCTCTACAGAAAGGAAATTGGATACTCAAATACTCAATGTCTAGGAATTTGACATAGGTAAATTGATTGGCCCTAATGTTTTCTTTGATGGTGACCTATAGGAAAATATGGCCAAGAAATTTGACCCAATTACTAGGATGGTAAAGAAACATGTAGGGGATAACCTTTTTAGGGTTTCACCCAAACTAATCAAAGAGGTATTCAAGTTGAACCCCAATCATGCAATTCATGAGAAGATTGACATGGAGGATCTCCAAGCTAGATAGGATACACAAAGGGTATATCTAAGGGGAGGGCCATTGTAGCAACATTTTGTTAAAATTGGATCATTTCCCTTAGTCACATAAAATACCCCCAAGCCCTTGTTGAAAAAATATTTTAATCCTAGGGCACAAGCCTTATATTTATCTCTTTTCAAAATATTTGGTATAGATGAATAGGATAACATCCAAGGCTTTATTGTTCTTATTATCACTTAGACTCTGCAGTATGGAATGAGTTCAATTCTAGATTTTGCTAACTTCTTAGCTGAAGAAATTCATAATGGTCTAATTGGAAAAGCATAGGCTAAAGTTAATAGGCCTTTTTGTTGGTACTCAATATTAGTGTATATATGTCTATATAAAGGAGTTACCTTCTTCTCCAAAGACATGAAATTGGAACTAGAAAGAGATGGAGAAAGACTCCCAGTGATGGAGTGCAGACATGACATGGGAGGTCACTAATGCTAGTTTAGTTAGATTTGATAGGTATTTTGCCTCAAGGCTCATATTATTGCTGAGAGGGGATAACCCTAGAATTCCATAGTCCTTATTGGAATTGATATGACCTAAAGATCATGCTAAAGGACTATTGGTAAGCCACAATTGAGGATATATCATTTTGTATGTTGTTTCTACTATTTTAAGAATTTATGGCCTCTTGGGAAAACCCCATGTGTTACCATATTGGGTTCCTTTGAAGGTAGGAATTGTAAAATTATTGTGGCAAATCAGATCAGTTGATGAGAGGGATTTGCTAGGAAAATCCAAAGGTACATTCTTTCCAATGCTTACTATCATTTATGATTTTGTGTTTGTTAAGAAGGGATGGAGAAAATTGTGGAAATTTTTAGATAAATATTAGATGGCCCAATCCCATGCTTGTTTTATTGATCCAGAGGGATTATGTGACCTTCTCAGAGAAAAGAGTAAGGCTAAGGCCCAGATACAAACAATATATTTTCCTAAGGACATAATAAAAAATAAGTTCTCATTATAGTAACAATAGATTAGAAAATAAAAATGGATAGTTTATAACAATGTCTTGGATTTCATAAATGCTTTTGAGGCAAAATATGATCCCTTAGCAAATAAAAAACATTGGGGAGTGAAAATAGATATGTTAATGAATAAATTTGTAGGAATCATACAAACACTACATGAGAAAAAGGAAATTTTAACAAAAGGACATCTAGATAGGGCTATTGAGGTGGAGAGAAGACTGGCTAGCAGAATGATTGTGACCCTAGGGTAATACGCATTGTAGAAAAAGGCCGGGTATGTAGTGTCCTAGAACATACAATATGTTCCTCCATATAAGAGGCTGAGGTTTGAAAGTCCCATTGACACACATGCCCCTAAGAAGCAAAAAATAGAGTGGGGTTCATCTTCTCACACAAAATAATATTCACCATCCCAAAATCCACTCAAAGTAGATGATGAAGCATCTTTGAGAGAATAGTTGAGGCCAATTGGAGGGGAAGGGGACATTGTGAATATAATGACTGATGTTGAAGGAGGAGTACCTAAAGAGCCTTCTATGCCATCTTTTGACCTTACTGTTCTAGGCTATAGAGGTAGAGGTTGGGAGATAGATCCTAGAATTGCATGAGCTTCTAAAAAGTTCATTGATGATGAAAATTTTGTAAGGACTAGTGCATTTGACCAATTTTTGTGGAGAAGAAATATTGGTAATTTTGAGACTAAGTGTAAATCAATAAATGCACAATAACCAGATAGGTTGGACTTTGAAATTGAAGATGAAGTTAAAGCTAACTTCATGGAAGCATTTTCACAACTAACCCCTGAAGGGGGGAGTTAACTTTTGAGGGACTCAGGAGTTTTAGTTTTACCTAAGTGGGACATAGCCAATGCTATGATTTTTGATTTTGTCAGGAAGGAAAAGGATATCCATTTTGAACTTGAGGAGGAAATCATGCAGGTGTATAAACATTTAAAGTACAATAATGATCACCAAGCATTGGTGATATGGTCTGTTGAGAAGAGAGACAAAATCAAACCATGAGAAGTTTCAAGTATTGTGCATACCGATAGCCTCATTGTTTATGGAGAAGATGATGTAGACACTAAAAAGGTATCTATAATAACTAGGGAGATGATGGATTTTGGGGTGGTAATTGGTAGAAAAGATAAATGTAAATTCCTGGAACTAAATTCCAAGTTTGAAGAAATATTAAAGGAATATGAGGAGAGAGGGATTAGGATACATCAGTTGGAGACTCAAGTGGCTCAAATGGATAGACAATTAGAAAAGAGAAAAGTGGGAGAGTCACAAAAGCCCCATATTACCTATCCTCACACCCTAGTTGAACCATTCAAGTCAAATCCTATCATAGAGTTACCTAATACCCCTAAAAGGCCAGAGTTCTATACTACTTAGGAATTTGAAGAAGAAAAGAATAAACTCTAGAGCCTCCATAGAGAACTAAATGATTTGTATGATGATAAAATTAGGAAGAAAATCTTATATTTAGTAGATAATATTGATTGGCCAACATTTCATGAGCAATTTTTGAAAATAATAAACATGTGGGAAGAAATGAAAGGTGGTGAAGATGCACTAAAACCCATCATGAATAAATGGGGTGGAAGGGATAAGGATGCCACCCTCTTGTGTGTCTGAGTTTTTAGTCTGTCCGATGAACAAATAGAATTTTTTTTTGATATGACTAATGATTTGTCTAATTTTAATGGAAAAAGAATTCTAGCACAAAAAAGGATAATAAGTTGTCTTTTTAAGTATCTAAGTGAGAAATTTGAACTCTTTCCCCATGAACTTAAAAGGATAGATAAAATAAAAGAAAAGGAAGAATGGGGCAAAGAATTGGATGATTTATTATGCCAAAGAATAAATGCAGTTATAAGTGAAAAGGGACATTTACTATGGGCAATGACAAATGAGAAATTTGTTAAATTGTAGTTATTTTATAATTTCATCAAAGAAGAATTTATTGAAATCAATAAAATAGGGGATTAGGTGATCAAGAAGTACTGAGAGGTTTTAAGTTTTGATTGGCCTGATGACATAGTTTTTAATAAATGGATGGAGGATTTTGTGCACTCAAAATAGATAGTGATTGGAGAAATTGATGAAGAAGAAACAGATCAAGATGGGGTGTAAATAACAGACACATCAATTCAAGTAGAAGAAGACAAAGGAGAACAATCAATTATGATAATAAGCACAATGGTTCAAAATGATGATGTGGTAATTGAAGAATCATATGTAACTATTATTTTAACATCACATGATGATATGGATGGGGAGCTTAAAGTCGAAGTGAAGTTACAAAAATCAAAGCCAGGTCCATTACAATCAGTTCCATTGGCTACATCTTTCAAGGAACTACAACAACAATAAAGCCAATCATCAACTTCTAATCAACAAAGAAATGTAACAAAAGGTGAAATAGAAGTGGTCTCTACAATAGAATATTCATGATGTAAACCATTTTGTTACACCAATTTTTGTCTTTTTTTATAGTAGAAATTTAAATATCTTTTCTATCTTAAAGAAAAATGTTAGTTTCTCTATGCTTGAACCTTGTTTCATCTCACACTATATAAGTGACATTCTAGGGCTGGAGAAAGGGTCCGAGTCTTGTACAATTTTAGTTTTACTAAGATTTGTTTGGTCCAATCCTTGATGCAAACTTTAGAATGTATTTTCTCTACAAGTATTTGAGAATACATTAATGTTATAGGATCTTAATGTCTTATCTTGAGTCTTTTGAGTTCTATTTTAGTTATTATACATTTTTCAAAGAGAATTAATACAAAGATGAACTATCCCCATATCTTTTCTTTCTGAATATTGTCTCCATTTTTATTACTTGGTTATCTTGAGATTGCATGAGCAAAGCTTGTTCAATTGAATGCAATTAGGATAAGTTGTATATCATTTCACTATTGCTTTAATTCAATGAACTAGGTAAATGCTTCAGTGAATATGATAGGATCTCCATGGTAGTAGGGAGGATATGTGTAAGAATGAGTTTAAGTGAGAATTGCTGATAATATTGATTGTGATGTAGTCTAGTAGGTCAAGAAATTGTATAGACTCTGAATCCCAATGGATGAGGCATTGATCAACTAGTTCAATCTACATATGGAGAAATCATGAATAAGAGACAAGCTTAAAATCAAAATCAATTTTACTTTAATGTTTGAAGAATGTCAAAGCTAGTTAGAACTTGTTTACATTTAACTTTTGAGTCTTAGTTAGCTGCTAGTACCCATAATTACTTGTAGATCTAAGAAGAATTGTGACCAATCTTCTATAAGGGATATGTATTGTTATAAAATGTATATGTAGTATGAGGTTGAAAATATTTTATCCCTTAGGTGTACTTACCTTGGTTTTGCATAGCCAAAAGAGTAGAAAATCTTTCATGGTTTTGTTGAAGTTGGGTCTAGATCTAAAGAACATATAACTATTTATGGGAAGTAGCTAATCCTTAGGTTATTGTGATCTTTTATCATCTTGGTGTTATGGATTTTGTTGCTTAATAGTGTAAAAACACCAACAAAATGGTGACCCTACTAGGGTGTTGTACAACACATGCTTATGTGTGAAATTGACTATAGTTCTTTGGTCATGTCATTATACATTTTTTTCATATTCCTTAGCAATTACCCATGGTTATATTGGACTTTTCTAGTGACAAACCTTGAGAATTTAAAAGAAAAGAGAAAACCCTAAGTACCACAAGTGTACATTGATGTATACAAATATTACAAAGTTTCTTATCTATCAAGCAAGATTGTAGCTCCATATTTATTTTAATTAGTCTCTTTGTGTGTGTTAGAGTTATTCATATTATCTTGTATTTTTTCCTAAGTCAACAAGTTATTACATTGTATTTTCCCCTAGAGTAGGGTGGTGACTCAATCAAGGTTTTGAAGCTAGTGCTCATTGATAAATAATCCCCATAAATGGATGACAAAAGGAAAAGTACATGAGCTTATACAAGAGCCAATCCTGATATACCATTATATGCTGATTTACCCCAGGGTGGTAGGAAGAACCAAAACAAAAAGAAAGCAGATATAAATCCTACTTGGAAACCAAGGGGTATTACATTAACAAACTCTCAATACCAACTATTGGTGGGGATAGAGTTTTCTTCATTAAGTTCAGAATCAGGGACCACAAGGCTCCTAGGAGGGATGTTTAGCACTGCATTACAAGAATGTTTTCTCAATGGGGGATACATTGCATAGACTAGATGTAATGGATAAAATGAATCATAGGCTAGGATATAAGAATTCCATGGAGGATCCTTTTAATTCTAGAATAGTTCCATATGTGGAGACAAACCTTATAGATCTTGAGGATCCTGTTGATTCAGAAGCCACTTTTGCAAATCCAAAGGAGTTGTACTCAGAGATAGGAGTTTTGAAGAGGTGGGTTGCTAAGGAAGAAGCTAAGCATGCTCATCTAGAGAAAGAAAGAGAATAAGACATAATGAATGCTCTCATTAAGAGATATAATTTTCTCAGAAGAATGGCTTCCCTAAAAGATCAGAACATGAAATCAGAAGAGAGGACTTCAGTACTTCATACTAATGTTTTTGGAGACATAGATAGCTTGAGGGGTAAGGTTCAAGAACAAGAAAAACTTATAAGCCAAAGACAAGAACCTGTCATATCTCAAGTTCAACCTTATAAGCCCATTTATATAGATCATGTAGAACCCACCGTAAAACCCATAGATAAAAGGAAAGGTAAGGCTATAGGAATCCAAATAAATGAACCTCAAGCTATATCAACTAAATTTGTAAACCCCCCCATGTCTAAGCTAGATCTAGACTTGGAAAGTCTAGGAAGGAGGAGGATCTTGCAAAAGAACTTGAGAAGATTGAGAATGAAGCTTAAGCAACAGAGACTCGAAGAAAAATTTAGTTCATCAAGTCCAGTTCAGCCTTAGCCTCATGGCCAAATTTATCAACCCAAGCTACAACTTTTGTACCTGCTTATGGACCAGTAGTTTCTAACCAAAATATCTCACAATCCACATCTACTTCATCATCTACCATTAACACTTAGATCCCTATTGTTCAAACTCAATAGTCTCAAAGCGTTGTTCATAATCAAGCCAATATAGCAAGCACATAATATGTTGTTAGTTTTTAGAAGAAACCCATATACTTGGCAAAGTATAGACAAATTTCATTCTTGGGAATCACTGGTTCTCCTCACCCAATATCATTTGACCTAAGAGATAAAGTTGTCAAGTTTTCTAGAAATAATGCCGTTACTAGTGAAGAAGATTTGAGAATTTTCATAGATATGCTAAATAACTTTTAAGTTGAATATGGGGATAGTGATGAAATTATTTGTCCATTCACTAAATGAAGATGCAAGGGGTTGGTTTAGAAGATTACCTAATGATAGGATTAGTTCATGGAGTGATTTAGAAAAATTATTCAAAGAACAATATGGAGACAATACTAATGCTAGAATTATGTTGAATGATTTCAATAATATCAAGAAGAGTCCTAATGAATCTACATTTGATTTCAATGTAAGGTTTCTGAAGGGGATGTGCAAACTATTTCAAGTTACAAGGTTAAATGAGGATGTGTGCCTTACAACATATTTCAACACTTTTGATAGTAAGATGGCTTATCAATTGAGAGATAAAGATCCCAAAACTTTGAGCGATGCTTACAAGGTTACAATGAATATTGATAATAATAGGAAAGCATCTAGTAAGCTAGGAAGGAGAGATGATCCAAAGCTATTCAATCCCAAGAACAATAAAAAGGAGAATAATAAAACTTCTACAAGTAAGAAGCTCGAGGAAGCCATAATAGGTCAAGTATTGGACTTATTGAAAAACACAAACCCACCAACTTTCAACACACACAAACCTAATGTTGGTGAAAAGGCTCTAGTGAATAACAACCATTTCAATGGACAACCAAGAATGTAGAATTACTCATATACTACCCAATGAAAAGATGGCAAACCAATTCCTAATTAGACCCAAAATGTGAAAGATAAGCGTACCCCCGATCCTCTACAAAGAAACTTTGTTAATATGAATGATAATGTGCCATGGTGCATCATATGCCAATCACCTCACTCCTCAGATTATTGTGTAGTTTCTCAATCATTTGCTACAGATCAAAATGTTTAGAATGAGGAGGAAGAAGAATAGAAGAACCATGATGATGTAAGCTGTAATATGGTTAATATGTGTGATAATTATGGAGATTCTAACTTAGAAGAACATGAAAATGACATTACTAATTAGAGAGTTTCCTACCAATTACACCATCAGCATGTGTTCCTAGATGATGAAAATTATGATGAAGATTAGATATGTACTACATCTTCTGATGTTGGCCATATAAATTTAAGAATGCCTTCTAAAGAGGAGATTGACAAGGTTAGAAAAGAAATGATTTCTCAAGTTCATAGTAATTACAGTTTGAGAAGTAGTACAGTGGGTAATGAAAATGGCAAACCTTCTGGTATTTTTATAAAGGACATTACACATAAGATTAAGGATGATAGTAAGAAAATTAATAAAGAGAAAACAAAAATTAAAGACAATAATAATAAGAACTGGGAGCCCAAAAATAAAGTTTAATTTAAAACAAATGAGATAGTAAAGGCACGTGTGCAAGAGAAGAAATCAAGATCTGATATTGCTAAGCAAATGATAGTGCTTTCTATTCAAAAGATTCCCACTCTAGGTATGCTTGTAAAGCTCACTATATCTAAACCTATTAATATGATATCTATGCTATTACAAATAAGTATCAAAGTACATTTATCTAAATTATTTAGGATTGATGAACATAAGAGCAAAGCCTTATCATGGTTGGGTGGAATAGAAAAATGATATTAATATTGCTGAGAAAAATGTCATTCAGCAAACCTAGTGGTAGTTGAAGACAATGGCATTATATCCCAAATTCCTCAAGTATTTTTAGATCATTCATTAGTAGCTTATTTAGAGGATATTGACCCATTATTTATTAGTCTAATTGTAAAAGGAAAAACCCTAAAAAATTGCATGATAGATCCAAAAGCCTCAAATACTATTATGCCTTTTACGGTCATGGAAGCCTTAGGTTTGCAAGTACATACTTGACAAGGTATATGTAGAGGTATGGATGCTAGGGAAGTTCCTGTTATAGGTACCATCAATGCATTACCTTTTAAATTAGCTACATATCCTGAGGTAGAATTGACAATGTTAGTCCTTGTAGTTGATATTCCTCCACATTACGAAATGTTGTTACCTAGAAAATGGAGTGTTGCTATGGGAGGTAACCTACACTATGACTTGTCTTATGAAACTTTTCATATAGGTGATAGTGTTGTTAGGGTAGATAAGGAACCAAGGGTCAATCATATTTTTGGAGATGAAATTGATAAGGATGCCACTTTCTTTCTAGATACTGGTGTAAATGCATTTAGGGTAGAGTTGATTATTCAAGAAGTTGAGAAACTTCCTACTATAATTAAACATGAAGTTGAATGCTGCATGGATTCAACAATTCTGTGGACCATGTATTTTGATTGGTCAAGTTCTAAAGAAGGTTTAGGGGTAGGAATAGTCTTTGTTTCTCCTAAGAAGAACACTTTTAGATATTATTTCACCTTGAATTTTTCATGCACAAGTACTATAACAGAATATGAAGCACTCTTATTAGGATTAAGAGTACCAACCCATCATGGAATCAAGAAATTTCATGTCATAGGTGATTCTGAACTAGTGGTTTCCCAAGTTAGAGAAACTTATGCATCAAAAAATAAGAGACTAAAGTAGTATAGAAATGTTGTATGGGATTAGATTGAGTTATTTGATGCATTTGGTATTTCTTGGATGGAAAGGAGTTAGAACAAGATGGCCAATCTGTTGGCAAATGTAGCTATCAAGCCCAAGCATGTATCATTTGCTAGAATTTCATAGATTGAGGTTTAAAATTGACCTTCAATACCTAACAATATAGAGCATTGTCAAGTCTTTAAGGATGATAAAGATATTTTAAATTTCTTGTTAAGTGAAGATAAATACCATGGCAAAGAACTAGATTGTAGTGCTTTAATTGAAACCACAGATGGTAAGGAAATATTTTTGGTCAAGAGATTATACAATTGAAAACCAACAAAGTACCCAAAGCATTAGTGATTTTAGAGAACATGTTTGACAACCAAGATAAGGTAAAGTCTAGAGTTAGAGACCATAAACCCCAAGAATTGGAAGAGATAAACCTTGGAACTTTTGAAGCCCCAAAGAAGGTTTATATTGGTCAAAATTTATTATTTGAAATTAGAAAGCCTTTGATTGACTTGCTGAGAAAGTATATACATGTCTTTGCATGGTTGGATGATGATCTTAAGGCCTATAGAGAAGACCTGTACCAACATGTTATACCACTCAAAGAAAATGTTTAACCTTTTAGGCAGAAGTAGAGACCTGTGAATCCAACCTTAGCCCCTAAAATGTAAGAAGAGTTAATGAAGCTGAGGGATGGAGGGATAATCAAACCAATTAGGCATTCTACTTGGGTTTCAAACTTGGTGCCTATTAGAAAGAAGAATGGAGACATAAGGCTATATGTATACTTGAGGAATTTGAATATTGCTCCCCTGAAAGACAACTATGGATTACCAAACATGAAAGCTATGCTACAACAAGTGACTAGTTTTGAATTGATATCTATGATGGATGGATTCTCAAGATATAATTAGGTCCTTGTGAATGAAAAGGAATAATTCAAGACAACTTTTACAACTCCATGGGGTACTTATGTATATGTGAGAATGCCATTTGGGTTAATTAATGTAGGGACAAATTTTTAGAGAGCTATGGACATAGCCTTCCATGATTATATTAACAAGTTTATGGTAGTGTACCAAGATGACCTCACAATATATTCCAAGAAGGCTGAGGTTCATTGTAGACATCTAGAGAAGATTTTCATCAAAGATTTAGAATATGGAGTATCCTTGAACCCAAAGAAGTGTACATTTGGGGTAACAAAAGGGAGATTGTTAGGACATAGAGTGTCAAAGGATGGTGTGAAAATAGATCTTGAAAGGGTAATTTCCATTGATAAAGTTCCTAAACCAAAGAACATGAAAGGAATACAATCATTCTTTGGGAAAGTAATCTTTTTGAGAAGATTTGTTACAAATTTTGCTAAAATTAGTAGACCTATATCTAAGATGCTCATGAAGTAAGTTGTTATCAATATGGATGGTGGAACCTTAAAAATCTTTTCAAGACATTAAAATAACCATAAAAAATGCCCCAATCCTTATAACTCCTAATTATAAAAAAACCAATGCACATATTTTCTTTTGCATCCTTCCATACTGTGGCAACAATCCTATTACAAAAGAATGAAGAAGGATATGAACAACCTATTGCATTATTTAGTAAATCCCTCTAGCCTACTGAGTTGAAGTATGAGATAAATGAGAAACATGCATATGCTGTGGTAAAAGCTATTAAAGCCTTTAGATGCTATCTTTTAGGTGCTATTGTTGTGGCATTTGTACCTAGTGTACCTGTAAAGGATATATTTTCTCAACAAGAGTGTCTAGCAGAAGGTGTAGATGTATTAATAGGATTTAGGAATTTAACATTGATATCTAGATCAAAAAATTGGTAAAAGGTCAAGGACTAGCAAAGCTTATGGCCCAATAAAACTTGGATGCTAATCAGATAAATTTGGTAGTAGACAACTTGAGATTAGGATTGTGTGGTATGGATCATTGTGAATGGTACACCAATATTATATATTACTTGCAACACATGGAAGCTCCATCTCATTTGATATATAATTAGAAAAGAAGCATAAAATTATAGGCTATTAGGTATATTATTGTTAGGAACAATTTGTGGTGGAGAAACATTGAGGGAGTGCTATTGAAATGTATTGATCAAGAGAAATCTAAAGAGATATTGAATGAGATGCATGCAGGAGTTTGTAGAGGACACTATATGGCTAAAACCACTTCTTACAAAGTGATGAGAGCTAGATTTTTGTGGCCTTCTCTTTTCAAAGATGCTTAGGTAATGGTAAGAAAATGAGATGCTTGTTAGAGATTTGTAGGTAAGCTAAAATTCTCTAGGAACACTCCTTTGAAACTAGTTAAAGTACAAGCACCTTTCCAGTAGTAGGGGATGGATTTTATAGGTGAAATTTCTCCTTAGTCTAGCACTAGTTATTCATGGATCTTGGTGGCAACTAATTACTTCAAAAAATGGGTAGAAGCTATTCCTATAAGGAATGCTACTAGAAAGGTTGTGACTAATTTTCTTTTGAACAATATCATTTCATGATTTTGATGCCCACAAAAGATTGTAACTAACAATGAAATGTGTTTTAGGTCAAAGGAGTTTATAAAGTTTTATGATAAATATGGTATAACAAGGTCAAAATCTTCCCCTTATCATCCACAAAGAAATGGACAAGTTGAATCAAAAAATAAAAGCTTGTTAAAAATAATAAAAGGAACTTTGGATGATAATAAAAAGACATGGGATTCCAAACAACAATTGGCAATATGGGCTGATAGAGTAATAATGAAGAAAGATATAGGTATAACATCCTTTCATATTGTATATGGGATCCAAGAAAGGATGCCTCAAAAAAATCTAATAGGTTTATACAATTACATCTAGATGTACAATGAGTATATTATTGATGACATGTAGGAAAGGATGAATGAATTAGTAGGGCTAACTAAGACTAGGAAGGAAGCTTCTCTTAGAAATTAAAAGTTGAAATTACAATTCAAAACACTTTATGATTGAAAACTAGTGAGCAAGAAGTTTGAAATTAAAGATTTAGTCCTCATGTGGAATGCCAAGATTGAGGATAAGGGAAAGCATGGCAAATCTGATCCTATATGGCTAGGTCCCTATTTGATTGAAGCCACATGGGGGGAAGAATCTTATATTATGGAGGATTTATCAGGCAATATTCTTGAACTACCATCTCATGGATAGTTTTTGAAGAGGTATTTTTGCTAAAATACTTGTTTCTTCCATGAACAATAGTTTAGGGTTTCTTTGTATTTTTTGTAAATTCTTTTGTGTTCTTTATATAGTCCTTGTATATTTATTTTCCTATTCTATTTCTCTCTCAAAAGTGTCAAGTAAAAAATGGTCAAGTTTGTGGTCTACTTCTCCCAGGGATTCTGAGCCCTCATATGAATTTTGTTCATTCATCATCCCCAAACAGAGCCATTGTTGGCCTAGTTTTTCACCATTTATATTTTATTACACCCTATAGTGAAAAACCCTAGTTTAGTGTTTAAAATTTATGAAATTTGTTAAAACCCTAGATGAAATATTTTAGATTTCATAAATCCTTGTTTATATTTCCCTAACACTCAAAGTAGTGGAAAGTAATTCTTTAATTAAAATTGCACAGGAGGCCCTTTTTTCCTAAGTTTTCATTTTCTCACAATCTATTTTTAAGTACTTTTCACAACTTAAAAAACCTTCACTATAAGCAATACCCTAACTGTGGTTATTTTCCTAAGCTTTTGGTGAAACATCTTAATTACAGTGGTTTGTTTCTGCCAACCATTGATTTTGGAAGATCAATGATGAGTGCATGCCCACAAGATGAATTTGCTCAAAGTTTATGTAATGTAGGCAAGTGCCTTTGTGCCACATAGTATTTCATGATGGTAACTCATTTACTATGCTACAAAATCCTGGAGTTGTCAATTTTTTTTAGAATTATTAATGATTGTCAAAGCACATTTAAATTGTAAGCTATCCCATTAGTCAAGCTGAGTAGTGGGGTCACTTTTGATGTTACATTTGTGAACCATTGATCTTGGGATGATAAATGGTGGGCATATTACCACTTCATGAAGATGTACAAATTTTAACCAAAGTGATAAAGAACCTTGGCAACACGTGTCTTCAGTGATGTCACAAAGGATGTTGATATAGTTCAAAGGACATAAGATATGTACATTGTTGATATTGAGAAGATCAATGGGTAATGCTTACCCACAATATAAACAAGCTTAAACTTTAGATGAAGTAGGGAAGCACTTGCTTGACATGTAGCATGTGATGAAGTCATAGGCCCACAATTTTAATAGGCAATAATGCAGTATGTATAGTTAGTAACTATCAGAACATGTTGGAAAGAAGCAATACATTTATTGGTTAAATTTGCTAACTGGATTGAAAATTCATGATTTATATACACTGTTGATCTTGGGAAGATCAACAGGTAGTGCATTCTTGCAAAATAAAAATGACTAAACTTTAGTTGAAGTAGGGAAGCACTTGCTTTCCATGTGGACAAGTGGAACCGTTTATTCAAACGGTCAATTAGTCATGCCAGGGTGGAAAAGAATTATGATGTGGAACATAATGATTGGTGGGACAATCCATGTGTTTTCTAGGCTAGAAGATGAGTGTACCGATGGGGCCATAATTTTAAAGCCATAATTGTAAAGTTGTAATGATTTTTCATGATCGTCAATCTTTGGAAGATTGATGATCTGCACTTCACCGCTTCATGAAAGTGCTTGAACTTTACAAAATGCAGGAATGCATCTACTTGATGCATGAAAAATCTTTGAAATTGTTAATGCAACTTTTCTATTTTCAAATTGAGCTATCCAATGCTTCGTGACTAATGGTGGAAATTTAAACTTCACAGTGCAATATGAAATTTGATTGTCAAAGCATTAAACCTTATCAATGTTGTCTCATGTGAGAATTAATGCTGTAATAAGATCTTGAATTCTCCATTGTTGAGTAAAAATCTCAAAATTCCTATAGCACAAAGAGTTCTAGAGCTAGGGAAAGAATTTTTAAGGTTATCAACAATCTGTAAAGTGATTCACAAAGGAGAAAAGGCAATAAAAAGTAGGTAATTTGTTTCAACTTTTGAGAACTAAAAAATTGTGATCATATCAGGGTAAATTAAAAAAATGACTCCTTGCAAAGATTTTTTTGGCAAGGTAAATTATTTGAAAAGGGCACTTCACGACAAATTTCTAGAAAAAATGCCACCATCAATAAATGAGTTGACTAAGGGTAGAGAATTGATTCCAAAAAGTGTAATGCCCCACCAAGGGATCCAAAGAATTAACCTAGAATTACACTAAGATTAGTAGCATTT
Organism: Cupressus sempervirens; assembly: GCA_028749045.1. Lineage (NCBI taxonomy): Eukaryota > Viridiplantae > Streptophyta > Pinopsida > Cupressales > Cupressaceae > Cupressus > Cupressus sempervirens. The sequence goes on from CM053791.1 coordinate 720,701,684, forward strand.
TTTTTTTATGAGAGTAAATTCCACATATAACTTATGCATAATAATAGAAGCAACAACAATGTCCATCTGAAAGTAAACATAACATACATAACATATTACATTCTTTAAGATCCCTTAATGTTGAATTAAATACATGAATCCATCTAGAATAACATCCATATGAAACAATAATGATAAGTCCAATGTCTATTCATTACATTTCAAATACTCAATCATCCACTGTACATGTCACAAGGTATGTCAACCTCAAAAGAATATACATAGAATAAGGTACATCATCCTATTCTAATCCATGATACATCAAAGTAAAGATAATCACATGATACACATGATACATCATCATAGAAAACATATACATCCATCATAAAGATCAAACAATAAACTAAGTGCACGGTTCCTCCCAACCTGATGCAGGAGCATCCAGAGGTATAAGGGCAATCCTATGTCACCAAAAAAAATATACTTAGACTTAGTTTCTATTTCATGTGTTTTAATTTTTGGATACCCATTTGGGTCAAATAAAGGTTCCAACTCTCACAGTTCCACTATCAGTGTTCGTGTAAATCTCGAAAAAAATAGGAGTATGTAATTGAGCTATCATTTTGGTGTACTAGGAGGTATAAATTGGCTAGATGAATTTAATTTTAATTTAGAGCATTCCAGAAAAAGAATCAAGTCAAAAGGCCCCACGATTTGAAAGTTATTGCAGTTTTTCAGGTTGTGGAGACCTCCTACGAATGCTTCAAAGTCAGGTTAGGGGCATTAAATGACCTCAAAAAGGGCCAAAAAATGGGGGACAAGAAAAGCTTGTCCATAGGGCTATAGAGCGCTTCGAGAGCTTTTTGAAAATGTAAACGATTTGTCAATTAGAGCTATAGTTCAAAAGTTATGCCTCCCAACAGTTTGGTTACCATTTTTGGATTCTTCTAGATTTGTGTCGACTTCTAACGCAGCTTTTGGAACCTTCTATTTGGTCAGTGGATACCTACTAGCACTTTCTAGAATGTATTCATAGTCCTTAACCCTCTGGGGTCTATTTAAGGAGATTTTCGGTATTGTAAAAGGCAGTTCGGAGTGGAGTTTGAGAGGAGGTACTGAAAGGAGAAATTATCTCTAGATTTATGCTATTGTAATCCCTTAGGGCATGTTTTGAAGTTTATTTTCTCTGTACTAAATGTACTAGCTTATTTTTAGTTGATAAAATTTCCTTTTTTTTTGTTGTGTCCATTCTGTTCTTGGGTTGTGTCCCCATCAAGTCGTATCAGAGCTAGTTTTCCTGAGTGTGTAAACAGAGCGCCGACTGTGAGGCAGTTTGTACTAGGACTATGTGGTTGTGGGTTTGAGTTAGAAGATGCCTCCACGAAGAGAGCATGGCGGAAGGGCCAGAGCTATTAATTCTAAGGAGGTTAGAGCCCTCCAAAGGCAGGTACAGGCATTACAAGAGGAGCTCTATAGAGGAGCAAATGTTGCCATAGGTGACGACAGTGAGGATGACAATGAAGAAGAAGAAATGGGACCAGAAGGGGAATTTGAGTGGGAATTTTTGAATCATGAAGAGGAAAGGATTTTTAGGGCCATTACTAAGTTTGGAAAAAGACCTACAATTGAAGTGGGTGTATTTTCAGTAAATCTGAAACCAGATGAGTTGATCAATTGGATCAATGAACTGGAAGAATACTTTGAGTATGAGGATATTAGGGACCCATATAGGGTTAAGTTTGCAAAGGCCAAATTGAAAGGCCATGCCAAAATCTGGTGGCAAGAGGTCCAATTGGAAAGAAATAGAAGAGGAAAGGAGAAGATCACAAGATGGGATCACATGGTGGACAAATTGAAGAAGCAGTTCATTCCTATGGACTATGAGCTTGATTTGTTTAAGAAGATGCATGGGTTAAAGCAAGCAAGAAGATCAGTCCAAGAATATACAGAGGAATTTTACCGACTTTTGATTAGAGCGGGGCATGTAGAAGCAAATAAGGAGAAGATTTCTCGTTATATCAGTGGGTTGCGACCTAGCATCTAGGAGGAATAAAGTCTGGTAAGAATGACCAGTGTTGAAGAGGCATACCAGTTTTCCCTACGAGTTGAAGAGAAGCTGAATAAAAGGTTTGAAGGAAGAAAAAGAGGGCGTGGTCAAGGAGGAAGGGGAAGTAGTAGATTATCTGGAGGCTGCAATGAAACCCAAAAGAAAAATGAAGATGTGGGTACTAGCAGGAACCAGAGGAATGAGGGTTTCAACCGCTCCCATAATCACAACTTTGGAAATCAGAGAGGAAGAGGTAGAGGACGTGGACAAGGAAGAGGAGGCTTTCGTGGTACCTATTTCCATTGCAATGAAGAAGATCATCATGCCTTTGAATGCCCTCAATGACAAGGAAGGACAGATAGGAGAGCTTAGGGCCAACCTAGGGTTGCTCATGTGGATGAAGATGCACAATCATCACATTCAGAGGATACAGAAAGAGGAAAGACCTTGGTAAATGAAAAAGTCCTACTAAGTGGTGAGATTTAACCAGGACAATAGAAGAGTTTGTTTCATACCAAATGCAAGTGTGAGGATAAATGTTGTGACGTGATCATTGATGGTGGTAGCACTGATAACTTGGTATTAGAAGAGATGGTCTCTAAGCTGAAGCTCAAGAGGGAGAAACATCCCTAGACCTATCGAATTTCTTGGGTAAAAGATGATCATAAGGTCCTGGTAAGTAAACAATGTTTAGTGAAATTCAAAATTGGGAGTTACCATGATGAAGTTCTATGTGATGTTATTTCGATGGATGTTTGCCATCTATTGTTGGGTAGACCATAGCAGTTTGATAGACATGTAGTACATGATGGACATGCAAACACATACTCTCTGACAAAGGATGGAGTTCGCCACAAATTGAAGCCCATGAAAAAGGAAGGTGAAAAGGTATGTAGCAATGCTAGGATTTGTCTTGTTGATGGAAGGAAGTTTTTAGATGGCGTGAAACATCAGCATATGTGCTATGCTTTGATTCCTAGGAAAGATAAAGAAGGTAGTAGTGAAATGCCACTTGAAGTTTTAGATTTACTAGAGGAGTTTGGAGATATTATCTCTGATAATGTTCCAGATGGATTGCCACCAGTAAGGCAAATCAGTCATTAGATAGATCTGATTCCAAGAGCTAGTTTGCCTAACAAGGCTACTCACAGGATGACTCCTATTGAAATAGAGGAGCTAAATGGATAGGTTCAGGAGCTGTTGAGGAAGGGCTTGATTCAAGAGAGCCTGAGTCCATGTGCAGTACCTAAAATACTTGCACCAAAGAAGGATGGAGAGTGGAGGATGTGTACAAATTCTTGAGCTATAAATAGGATAACCATCAAGTACCGATTTCCTTTGCCAAGGATGGATGATCTTATGGACTGCTTGAGTGGAGCTCAGTACTTCACAAAGATAGATCTCAAGAGTGGCTATCATCAGATATGGATTTGAGAAGGAGATGAGTGGAAAACAGCCTTCAAGACCAAGGAGGGTCTTTATGAGTGGTTAGTCATGCCCTTTGGATTGACGAACGCCCCAAGCACCTTCATGCGGCTCATGAATGAGGTACTTAAGAAGTTCTTGGGAAAATTTGTTATTTTTATTTGGATGATATTTTAATTTTCAGCAAGACTTTGGAAGAACATTTATTGCATATTCGTAATGTCCTTGGAAGGCTAAGGGAAGAGAAACTGTTAATTAATCTGAAGAAGTGTATCTTTGGAAAAAGGGAGTTAGTCTATTTGGGGTTTGTTATATCACCTGAAGGTCTCAAAATGGATCCAGAGAAGGTAAAAGCTATCTTGGAATGGCCTACTCCAAGGTCTGTTACTGAGGTAAGATCATTTCATGGTCTGGTTAGTTTTTACAGGAAGTTTATTAAGAATTTCAGTGGCATGTGTGCACCCCTAACTGATACAATAAAAGGGGATAGAAAAGAGGTCAAATGGACTGCAGCAACTGCGAGAAGTTTTGAATTGCTGAAGAAGAAGGTGAAAAAATAGCCTGTGTTGGCACTTCTAGATTTTAGAAAGGTTTTCCAAGTGGACTGTGATGCCATTGGCAGCGCTATTGGGGCTGTATTAAGCCAAGAAGGTAAGCCTATTGCATATTTTAGTGAAAAATTGAATCATGCAAAGAAGAAGTATTCTGTTTATGATCAAGAGTTCTATGCAATAGTTCAGGCCTTAAAGAAATGGAGGCATTATTTAGTGCCAAAGGAATTTGTTTTGTATACTGATCATCAGGCATTACAGTACCTAAATAGCCAAGGTAAATTGAATCAGAGGCATATGAAGTGGGTAGAGTTCTTGCAGAGCTATACATTTGTGTTGAAGCATAGAAGTGGAAAACCTAACAGGGTTGTAGATGCACTAAGTAGGAGACAATTGTTGCTTATAGTAATGCAAGTTGAAGTAGTTGGGTTTGATGAACTCAAAAATTTGTACCCCAAGGATCCTGATTTTGCTGAAGCATGGAAAGCTTGTAAAGAACTTATTGCTGTAGATAGAACCAAGTGGTTAGACTATTTGATTCAGGATGGCATGTTGTTCAAAGGTAGTCAATTGTGCATTCCAAGGAGTTCCATGAGGGAAAATCTGATTAAGGAGAAACACAGTGGAGGGATGGCAGGACATTTTGGTCGAGATAAGACCATTTCCATTCTTAGAGAACATTATTTTTGGCCTCAAATTTCATAGGATGTGAATAAGTTTGTATAGAGTTGCCAGGTTTGTCAAGTTGCCAAAGGTTTAGTCACAATACTGGCCTATATCAGCCATTGCCTGTTCCATCAAGGCCATGGGAGGACATATGTATGGATTTTTTTCTTGGATTGCCAAGGACACAAAGGGGTAATGACTTAGTATTTGTGGTGGTTGATAGGTTCTCCAAAATGGCACATTTCATTCCATACCACAAAACTCATGATGCTATCCATATTGCAGACTTGTTTTTCAAAGAGGTGGTAAGACTACATGGTCTTCCAAGGAGCATAGTTTTTGACAGAGATACTAAATTTGTGGGGTATTTCTGGAGGACATTTTGGAAAAAGTTAAGAACCGACTTGAAATTCAATTCCACGCATCACCCACAAACTGATGGTCACATAGAAGTGGTAAATAGAAGTCTGGGCAATTTGCTGAGATGTTTAGTTGGGGATAAGCCCAAGGGATGGGATTTGATTCTACCACAAGCAGAGTTTTCTTACAATAACTCTATAAATAGGAGTACTGGAAAATCACCATTCTAAGTTGTATATGGGAATATCCCAAGGACTGCACTAGAATTGAGGAAGATAGAATAAGGGGAGAGGACAATTGCTGAAGCTGAAGAATTTGCTGAACATATCAAGCGTCTACATGAGGAGGTTCAAGCACACATTACCAAGATGAATCAAGAGTATAAAGCTAGGGCTGATCAAAGGAGAAGGCAAAAGGAATTCCAAGTAGGGGATCTAGTCATGGTGCATTTACGAAAAGAAAGATTTCTAGCTGGTACTTAGAACAAGCTAAAAATGAAGAAATTTGGCCCCTGCAAAGTTTTGAAGAAACATGACTCAGGAAATGCATATGAGGTGGAGCTGCCAGATGGTATTCACATTTCTCCCATTTTCAACATTACAGATTTAATAGAGTATCATGATGATGGTGCAGATGAGGAGCTGGTGTTAGAGCCATGTCCAATTCCTACTTCTAAGAAGGAGGAGATAGAAGACATTCTAGATCATCGTGTGGGTAGGAGTACCAGAAATAGGCAGTATGAAGAGTATTTGGTCAAATGGAAAGGATGATCGATTAAGGACTCAACTTGGATTTCAGCAGCTGAGGTTTCCCATTTGGGATTTCCTCTACCATTCATAAAGTGACAGGGTCACTTTTCAATCTACCCTGGGTGTCTGATGCAGGAGCATCCAGAGGTATAAGGGCAATCCTATGTCACCAAAAAATATATACTTAGACTTAGTTTCTATTTCATGTGTTTTCATTTTTGGATACCCATTTGGGTGAAATAAAGGTTCCAACTCTCACAATTCCACTATCAGTGTTTGTGTAAATCCTGAAAAAAATAAGAGTATGTAATTGAGCCATAATTTTGGTGAACTAGGAGGTGTAAATTGGCTAGATGAATGTAATTGTAATTTAGAGCATTCCAAAAAAAGAATCAAGTCAAAAGGCCCCACGGTTTGAAAGTTATTACAGTTTTTCAGGTTGTGGTGACCTCCTAAGAATGCTTCAAAGTTAGCTTAGGGGCATTAAATGGCCTCAAAAAGGGTCAAAAAATGGGGGAAAAGCTAAGCTTGTCCATAGGGCTATAGAGCACTTCGAGAGCTTTCCAAAAATGTAAACAGTTCATCAATCGGAGCTACAGTTCAAAAGTTATGCCTCCCAAAAGTTTGGTTACCATTTCTGAATTCTTCTAGATTTGCGTTGACTTCTAACACAGCTTTTGGAACCTTCTATTTGGTCGGTGGATGCCTACTAGAACTTTCTAGAATGTACTCCTAGTCCTTAACCCTCCAGGGTCTATTTAAAGAGATTTTTGGCATTGTAAAAGGCAGTTCGGAGTGGAGTTTGAGAGGAGGTACTGAAAGGAGAAATTATCTCCAAATTTATGCTATTGTAAGCCCTTAGGGCATGTTTTGAAGTTTATTTTCTCTGTACTGAATGTACTAGCTTATTTTTAGTTAATACAATTTCCTTTTTTTTCCTGTTGTGTTCATTTTGTTCTTGGGTTGTGTCCCTAGCACAATCGTTAATAGCATCATTAGACCATCATGGATCCTAGCCATCCCTCCGTGCGTAACATTCCAAATCACCAAAGAGATCATCGGTATTAACATAGTAGGAATGTCACTCCTAACAACAACATATGTAAAAAGTAATCTAACATGCAAATAAAAGCATAATATAACATCATCTAACATATGCAAATCATCAATGAAAAAGGATATATTTTCACCATCATGAAGGATGCATTAGCCACGATGTCTCAATGAATCTCAAAATGATAAGAGTGGAAAATACACTACCACCCGACGGCATGGTACCTAAGTGGTCCACTCCCACCGTGTTGAGGAGATAATCTCAAGTCCCAAATAGGCTATCAAAATCACATAGCACAAATCTCCATAAGTCCAGGAATCCTAATAGTATACTAACTCAAAGGTTCCAAACACAAAATTTGACATCTAATCCTAGAGGCACACAATGACATGTAGGAACCTACTATGCAAGCGAGAAAGTTTCATCACAACTATCACGTACAAGTTACCCTGGTAGTTAGCTAAACTCCACAGGTCCATACTGATTTCATGCAGCCACTAGTATCCTCTCATACTAACGAGGCATACTACAGAATGCAAGGTTGCAACCATGCATCTCACTACTCCCATCCTAGCCTGTACAAGCACTCAAGGCATGGGCGAGAACAAAACACTTATCTTTTTAGGTTCATTCAGTTAGTATTAGGTGTGAATGTTATCACTTATTAATCCAACTTACAATGAGTTACCCTAGTAGCCTCTTAGGGCCCCGGCCCCCATTGCAAGCCACTTCCCATCACTACATGCAGATATCCTACCCTAATGCTCATGGACTCATAAATCTCAAAATCACAAAAGATAATCCATAATAAAATATTCAAATATTCATAAAGCATCGATTCTCCATGAGCAAACATCCATAGAAAATCATGAACACAACAGTTCTCTATTGGCAACTGAAGTATCACTGATAATCAAAGTATCCAATGGTTCTCAATAACCAAAATATCTCAATCAAACTGATCGAAGACTCCAAAAATGGTTGAGTCAAACATGTCACATCATGACATCATCAAGAATAAATCCACATTTTTAGTCCCATCATGGCGACTAAAAAATAATCAAGGATAACTGATCGATGACCAAAAATAATGGTTAAGTCAAGTGTCTCATACATAAGAATCCCAACTATAATCAATCAATAATCACAAACAATACATAGAGCATTCCATCACATAACCATGGTTGGGTTTATAAAGATCGAGATTAAAACATCATCATGTCACCACAATCACACAACTCCCAAGCCTTTGGTAGACATCCTATACTGGTCAACACTAGTCAACCCAAAACCCAAAATAATAGCATAAAGAATTCACAATGCAAACACATGTTTTGGTTTTGCCAAGTTTACAACTTAAATTTAAATATAGAGATCTCAGTTTAGGTTTCCAAGTTTGAAGAATGAATGGAGGAACACATATATTGTTTAGGATAAATAAAAGTTTTCCTTAATAGAACTAAAAATCCATTTTCCAATTATAATATGTGTTTGATACATCCCCCACCACATATCAACTATTTATTTAAACAATTAAATCTTAATAGTTGAAAATTATTAAAAAGTCACCATTGTGAAAATAAACCTTCAATATAACTCATTTATCAAATAATATTAACTTAAATAACATATTTACATATTATATATATATATATATATATATATATATATATATATATATATATATATATATATATATATATGTGTAAATATATAAATAGTTATTACGTTTTATAAAATCGATTTAACAATTTCGATCGACACCATATATATCATATGAAATAACAATGAAAATCAATTTCATGTATATCGATTGTTTTAAACATTTTAACATAAACGTTTTTGGTATAACAATATTATTAAATAACCCCCCACTTTCTCTTGCTGCAGTACGTAGTACTTGCGGTCGCAGGCACTGCGCCAACAGCGAGTACGTGGTACCCCTGTCACTGCAGACCTGCGATGGTAGGCCTCTTCCTTCCACAGGCATGGGGTACAATTCATGCCCATGACATTTCATTATATACATTTTTTTAAACATTGTTATATGTGATATGAATCGTGATGCGATTTATTAAATTTTCCCACTGCGATTTATCAATCGCTCACTCGGTGTATTATATATAAATATACATATATATATATATATATTAGTATATATATATATATGTATATATGTATATATATGTATATTCAAATTTAATAATAGATTCATAATAAATGTATACATATGCATATATATATATATGTATGTATGTATGTATGTATGTATGTATGTATGTATATGTATGCAGATCTGAATATATAACCATGTATGTTTTTTTTTTTTTCTACAAAGATTATATCTACAATTTAAGAATAAAATATTTGCATTATAGAATGCATATAAAATTCTCCAATAAATTAATCTACCCATATTGAGAATGCATATAAATATGAAACTTCTCAGAAGACATATGGAAGACACGAAGAAGATAGGGAATGCGTGATGCGAAAATAGCATAATTAAAATCACAAGAATCTACCCGGATTCTAATGCTAAATCACTCTTCCTCAAAAAATCTGCAGAGCAAGCTCCTCCCTTCTTCAGAATTCTTGAGTCCTCCAATGCTTCAATTGCATTCCCAACGCTCTTGTCTAAGCTTCTATGAATGCCTAAATATAAAGAGCTTTTAGGAAACATCTAGAATGCTTCTAGAAATAGCTGGAAGGTGTCACCAACTAAGCATGGGTCTTTTCCAACCTTCAAGATGAGCCATAGGGTTGTAGACACCATGTGCTTAATTGATGCACTAACCCCCGTGTTGTTGACACATGAGAAATAGAGAAGTGCGTTAATTCTCATGCAAGCTTATAACTCCAATTTACTTTTTATATATTTTTTATAAAAATATTTATAACTTTCATTTTAATCTTTATAACTTTTATTATTTTATTTATTTATTACTTTTATTATTATTTTATAATTATTATTAATTTTGATTTCTAATTTTCTTTTATTTAATTCATTTTTCCTCAATAATTCACATTTAATTAATTACAATCAAAATATCAAATAACATGATATTTAATATTAGTTTCCTTAGATAATTAATTTATTAATTAAATCTATTTATTAAGACTTTAATTAATAGAAAATTCACCATAGACCTCCAAGATAAAATATGAAACCCCATCATAGAGAAAATCACTCAAAATCAGTTTAAAGGGTTAAAAATCATGAATCATGTCATCCAACACATTCGGTGGGTAAAATATCCAGATACTTGTCCTACCTCATTAGGACAATTGGCTTAAGGGTTTGGGATTTGGACTTGAGAATTTATCTCCCTTCTCTTATCATTGAGATAGTATAATAGGGTATGCTCATCCTGACAATTCAGGGAAGTCGATACCTGATACCTGCAACCTGTAGAAAAACCATGCATGTACATACAATATATATATATATATATATATATATATATATAATGCTAAGCTAAACAGACAATGGTAGGAAGTGGTGCATCGTGTAGATCCTGACTAAGCAGGTGACTATGACTCCCTTCCTTAACCACATCAGAAACACCATACAATAAGAAAACACACACACCATACGCATGCGGGTATGGGGTAAGTATCCATAATAAAACACATAAGATAATAAACCATCCAACTAATCATCAATAATAGCTGAAAATAGTATAATGATTATTATGTATGCATGAAATGTAAAGTCTAAATGATCTCATCATATAACCACTGAATCCATAACATAATGTCTGATAGTGTCAAAACAATACCACTAATCCATCAACATAATACTAGTCCATCAAAGTCTGATAATGATAGCAACAATGAGTCTAGAAAAGATGTGAACGAGGGTAGGCACTACATCCACCCCCCCTTGTGTTAGGCTTACTCCTGGAAGCCTACAAACAAGTAGGGATATAACTCCCTCAATCTAGCTGCATCCTCCCAAGTAGCTGAAGAATCATCAGTACGGTCCCATTGGACCCTTACCTGCTTGATGGTTTGACCCCTAAGGGTCAACTCTCACTACTCCAAAATACTAACTGGCTCCAAAGCCAACTGCCCTTCCTCTACCTGCAATGCATTCCAATCAAGAACATGTACAATATCAGGAATATACTGCTGAAGCACTGAAACATGGGAAACATCATGAATGCAAGCTAGGCTGGGCGGTAGAGCAAGGCGATAAGCAACTGGGCCAATCCTCTCTATAATCTCAAATGGTCTCACAAAGTGAGGTGCTAGCTTAGAACCCTTTCCATACTGGATTGGACTCTTTTGGAGATGCACACTCAAGAAAACCTTATCACCCACAACAAACTACTTATCAGTCCTATGAGCATCAACATACTTCTTCGGTCTATCCTGTGCCATAGTCAAGTGCTCACGGATACGTGCTACCTATTGCTCCATATCATGAAGTATCTTAGGACCCAAAAAGATGCAATCCTCAAGACTATCCCAACTCAATGGTGTACGACAAGGACGTCCATATAATGCCTGAAATGGTGCCATGCCAATAGAACTATGGTACCCATTGTTGTAAGCAAACTCCACTAGGTAGAGATAATCCTCCCAATGTGTCTGCCTATCCATCACATAAATCTGTAACATATCCTCCAAAACCTGATTCACCCTCTCTATCTGACCATCAGTCTTTAGATGATATGCCGAACTGAAGTTTAACTGTGCTCCAAGCTCATGCTGTAGCGATGTCCAGAATGCAGATGTGAATACAGGATCCCTGTCAGAAATTATCTTTCTAGGAATACCATGTAATCTCACAATATCACACATAAAAACATTAGCTACAGAAGCTGCTGTGTAGGAAGACCTAATCGGTGAAAAATGTGCCACCTTAGTCAATCGATCAACGGTGACCATGATAGCATCATGACGTCGAACTATCATAGGTAATCCTATGATAAAATCCATGAAGATGATATCCCACTTCCAAGAAGGAATGAGATTAGGCTGAAAAAGTCCAGCCGAGTGCTAATGTTTTTCCTTAACTCTCTGACACTCAAGGTACCTAGTGACAAAATCAGCAATATCTCGCTTCATCCCAGACCAAAAGAACAAACGTTTCAAATCAGCATTCATCTTCTTGACACTTGGATGTGCTGAGTAAGGTGTACGATGGGCTTCTGCTAGTATCAAGGTGTGAAGCTCATCTGGAAATGGCACATAAATCCTCCCTAAATGTCTCAAAAGATCGTCTAACTCTCGAACGTAACCTACAAACTTACCTTCCAAAGATCTTCTTGAATCAATCTCTTTGCACACTTCCTGATACCAGGAATCTGTAGGAAGTGCCTGAAGAATCTAACTCCTCAAATCCACACTAAGAGTCATCGATGATGCCACATGTCTCCAGCGAATCAAAGCATCTGCCACCACATTCTCCTTACCCTGAATGTACTTAACCTCAAAATCATACTCGCATAGAAACTCCATCCATCGCCTCTGGTGAGCATTCAAATTAGGCTGAGTAAAAATGTACTGAAGACTACGATGATCACTATGTAGCTCAAATATGTGCCCCAACAAGAAATTTCTCCATCTAGTCAAAGCATGAATGACTGCTACTAACTCAAGATCATGCGTAGGATAATTTAACTCATGATCCTTGAGCTTGTGTGATTCATACGCAATCACCTATCCATTCCTCTAGTAGGAATCATTCACAAAAACTCTCTAGGAATAATTCCCATGTGACACTGCTCATATCGATTCCCAACTTCTTCTCCTCTATCATCCACCAAGTGGCCCCAAAATTCTCTAGATTAGTGATTGCAAATCTTGCCTTAACATTTCTATCAAACTCCTACATGGCAAAAATCTTGTTGAGGGAAATAAGACACTACTCAGCCACATAACTAGAACCTTGCCCATTGAAAGGCTTAACCTTGGATCTTGAAAGATCCTTCATCTGAGTGGACACAATGGACCTCTAACAATCCTTTCGAGGACTTCTAGATCTGGGTCTATGCTCTTGTTCTGTCTGATGCACGTTAGGCTGTTCTTGAACATGAGGTAGATGTTCTAGAATAGTCTGCATCATCTGCCTCAAACCAATCTCTTTAGACTCAGCTTGGTCCTCTCTACGACTCTCTTCCCGCTGCCTACTAGAGTGCTCTTCCCTGCTCTCTACATGAGCCGATCCCTCATGGGAAAACTCATGGAAACTGACAGCTCTGCCACGACCACAGCCTCTACCACGACCTCTACCATGGCCTCTAACAAAAGATCTAGTCCCATACACCATCCTACAACAGTACAAGGTACTAAGTTCAGTTCTATGTTTAGGTTTAAGTAAAATTTCCAGTTTTGAAACTAAGTGTTGAAGTATGAAAAATATTCAAGTAACATTTCAAGTCCTATTTCAGTTCACCTAGATCAATTTTGGAAAATTACACTTAATAGTTCAAGTTCTAGTTGTTCCAAAATACCCAGAGCTCCCAATGTAGAAACTTGTGCTCTAATACCAAATGTAATGCCCTGCCAAGGGATCCAAAGAATTAACCTAGAATTACACTAAGATTAGTAGCATTTTTTTTTTATGAGAGTAAATTCCACATATAACTTATGCACAATAATGGAAGCAATAGCAATTTCCATCTAAAAGTAAACATAACATACATAACAGATTACATTCTTTAAAATCCCTTAACGTTGAATTACATACATGAATCCATCTAGAACAACATCCATATGAAACAATAATGATAAGTCCAATTTCTATTCATTACATTTCAAATACTCAATCATCCACTGTACATGTCACAGGGTATGTCAACCTCAAAAGAATATACATAGAATAAGGTACATCATCCTATTCTAATCCATGATATGTCAAAGTAAAGATAATCACATGATACACATGATACATCATCATAGAAAACATATACATCCATCATAAAGATCAAACGTAATAAACTAAGTGCACGGTTGCTCCCAACCGTTAATAGCATCATTAGACCATCATGGATCCTAGCCGTCCCTCCATGCGTAACATTCCAAATCACGAAAGAGATCATCGGTATTAACATAGTAGGAATGCCACTCCTAACAACAACATATGTAGAAAGTAATCTAACATGCAAATAAAAGCATAAGATAACATCATCTAACATATGCTAATCATCAATGAAAAAGGATACATTTCCACCATCATGAAGGACGCATTAGCCACGATGTCTCAATGAATCTCAAAATGATAAGAGTGGAAAATACACTACCACCTGACCGCGTGGTACCTAAGTGGTCCACTCCCACCATGTTGAGGAGATAATCTCAAGTCCCAAACAGGCTATCAAAATCACATAGCACAAATCTCCATAAGTCCAGGAATCCTAATAGTATACTAACTCAAAGGTTCCAAAAACAAAATCTGACATCTAATCCCAGAGGCACACAATGACATGTAGGAACCTACTATGCAAGTGAGAAAGTGTCATCGCAATTATCACGTACAAGTTACCCTGGCAGTTAGCTAAACTTCACGGGTCCATACTGATTTCATGCGGCCACTAGTATCCTCTCATACTGACAAGGCATACTACGGAATGCAAGGTCACAACCATGCATGTCACTACTCCCATCCTAGCCTGTACAAGAACTCAAGGCATGGGTGAGAACAAAACACTTATCTTTTTAGGTTCATTCAGTTAGTATTAGGTGTGAATGTTATCACTTATTAATCCAACTTACAATGAGTTACCCTGGTAGCCTCTTAGGGCCTCGGCCCCCATTGCAAGCCACTTCCTGTCACTACATGCAGATATCCTACCCTAATGCTCATGGACTCATAAATCTCAAAATCACAAAAGATAATCCATAATAAAATATTCAAATATGCATAAAGCATCAATTCTCCATGAGCAAACATCCATAGAAAATCATGAACACAACAGTTCTCTATTGGCAACTGAAGTATCACTGATAATCAAAGTATCCAATGGTTCTCAATAACCAAAATATCTCAATCAAACTGATCGAAGACTCCAAAAATGGTTGAGTCAAACATGTCACATCATGACATCATCAAAAATAAATTCACATTTTTAGTCCCATCATGGCGACTAGAAAATAATCAAGGATAACTGATCGATGACCAAAAATAATGGTTAAGTCAAGTGTCTCATACATAAGAATCCCAACTATAATCAATCAATAATCACAAACAATACATAGAGCATTCCATCACATAACCATGGTTGGGTTTATAAAGATCGAGATTAAAACATCATCATGTCACCACAATCACATAACTCCCAAGCCTCTGGTAGACATCCTATACTGGTCAACATTAGTCAACCCAAAACCCAAAACAATAGCATACAGAATTCACAATGCAAACACATGTTTTGGTTTTGCCAAGTTTACAACTTAAATTTAAATATAGAGATCTCAGTTTAGGTTTCCAAGTTTGAAGAATGAATGGAGGAACACATATATTGTTTAGGATAAATAAAAGTTTTCCTTAATAGAACTAAAAATCCATTTTCCAATTATAATATTTGTTTGATACATCCCCCACCACACTATCAACTATTTATTTAAACAATTAAATCTTAATAGTTGAAAATTATTAAAAAGTCACCATTGTGAAAATAAACCATGAATATAACTCATTTATCAAATAATATTAACTTAAATAACATATTTACATATTACACACACATATATATATATATATATATATATATATATATATATATATATACATACATACATACATACATACATACATACATACATACATACATACATACATACATACATACATACATACATACATACATACATACATATGTAAATATAGAAATAGTTATTACGTTTTATAAAATCGATTTAACAATTTCGATCGACACCATATATATCATATGAAATAACAATGAAAATTGATTTCATGTATATTGATTGTTTTAAACATTTTAACATAAACGTTTTTGGTATAACAATATTATTAAATAACCCACCCCCCCCCTTTCTCTTGTTGCGGTACGTAGTACCTACAGTCGCAGGCACTACACCGACAATGGGTACGTGGTACCCCTGTTGCCGCAGACCTGGGACGAGAGGCCTCTGCCTTTCGTAGGCATGGGGTACAATTTATGCCCACGGCATTTCATCATATACATTTTTTTAAACATTGTTTCATGCGATATGAATCACGATGCGATTTATTAAATTTTCCCACTGTGATTTATCAATCGCTCATTCGGTGTATTATATATAAATATACATATGTATGTATATATATATATATATATATATATATATATATATATATATATATATATATATATATGTATGTATGTGTGTGTATATATATATATATCTATATATATATATATGTATGTATGTATGTATGTATGTATGTATGTATGTATGTATGTATGTATATATATATATTCAAATTTTATAATAGATTCATAATAAATGTATACATATGCATATATATAAATATATAAATATATATATATATATGTATATGTATGTAGATCTGAATATATAACCATGTATGTTTTTTTTTTTTCCACAAAGATTATATCTACAATTTAAGAATAAAATATTTGCATTATAGAATGCATATAAAATTCTCCAATAACTTAATCTACCCATATTGAGAATGCATATAAATATGAAACTTCTTACAAGACATATGGAAGACACGAAGAAGACAGGGAATGCGTGATGCAAAAATAGCATAATTAAAATCACAAGAATCTACCCGAATTCTGATGCTAAATCGCTCTTCCTCAGAAAATCCGCAGACCAAGCTCCTCCCTTTTTTAGAATTCTTGAGTCCTCCAATGCTCCAATTGCACTCCCAACGCTCTTGTCTAAGCTTCTATGAATGCCTGAATATAAAGAGATTTCAGAAAATATCTAGAATGCTTCTAGAAATAGCTAGAAGGTGTCACCAACTAAGCATGGGTCTTTTCCAACCTTCAAGATGAGCCATAGGGTTGTAGACACCATGTGCTTAATTGATGCACTAAACCCCGTGTTGTTGACACATGAGAAATAGAGAAGTGCATTAATTCCCATGCAAGCTTATAACTCCAATTTACTTTTTATATAATTTCTATAAAAATATTTCTAACTTTCATTTTAATCTTTATAACTTTTATTATTTTATTTATTTATTACTTTTATTATTATTTTATAATTATTATTAATTTTAATTTCTAATTTTCTTTTATTTAATTCATTTTTCCTCAATAATTCACATTTAATTAATTACAATCAAAATATCAAATAACATGATATTTAATATTAATTTCCTCAGATAATTAATTTATTAATTAAATCTATTTATTAAGACTTTAATTAATAAAAAATTCACCATAGACCTCCAAGATAAAATATGAAACCCCATCATAGAGCAAATAACTCAAAATCAGTCTAAAGGGTTAAAAATCACGAATCATGTCATCCGACACATTCGGTGGGTAAAATATCCAAATACTTGTCCTACCTCACTAGGACAATTGGCTTAAGGGTTTGGGATTTGGACTTGAGAATTTATCTCCCTTCTCTTATCATTGAGATAGTATAATAGGGTATGCTCATCCTGGCAATTCAGGGAAGTCGATACCCGGTACCTGCAACCTGTAGAAAAACCATGCATGTACATATATATATATATATATATATATATATATATATATATATATATATATATATATATATATATATATATATATATATATATATATATATATATATATATATATATATATATATATATATATATAATGCTAAGCTAAACAGACAATGGCAGGAAGTGGTGCATCGTGTAGATCTCGACTAATCAGGTGACTATGACTCCCTTCCTTAACCACATCAGAAACGCCATACAATAAGAAAACACACACACCATACACATGCGGGTATGGGATAAGTATCCATAATAAAACACATAATAAAATAAACCATCCAACTAATCATCAATAATAGCTAAAAATAGTATAATGATTATTCTGTATGCATGAAATGTAAAGTCTAAATGATCTCATCATATAACCACTAAATCCATAACATAATGTCTGATAGTGTCAAAACAATACCACTAATCCATCAACATAATACTAGTCCATCAAAGTCTAATAATAATAGCAACAATGAGTCTAGAAAAGATGTGAACGAGGGTAGGCACTACAAAAAGCCCTAGGTTACTAGTTTGGGAGGGTTTCTATGAAAAAGCCAATTGGTTAAGAGATGCAGAGGTATCTATGGGAGGCTTAGAACTTTTGAAAAAATGTTTTACAGAAAGGAAATTGGATACTTCAATAAGAAATCTCTAGAAATTCGACATAGGTAAATTGATTGCCCCTAGAGTTTTCTTTGATGGTGACCTACTGGAAAATATGGCCAAGAAATATGACCTAATTACTAGGGTCATAAAGAACCATGTAGGGGATAACCTTTTTATGGTTTCACCTGAACTGATCAAAGAGGTAGTTAAGTTGAACCCCAATCATGCTGTTCATGAGAAGATTGACATGGAGGATCTCCAAGTTGGATATGATGCACAAAGGGTATATCTAAGGGGAGGGCCATTGCAGAAACATTTTGTTAAAACTGGATCATTTCCCTTAGTCACACAAAATACCTCTGAGCCCTTGTTGAAAAAATATTTTAATCGTATGGCATAGGCCTTATATGATCTCTTTGTAAAAGCTTTGGTATGGATGAACAAGATAACATCCAAGACTCTATTGTTCTTATTATCACTCAGACTCTACAATATGGAATGAGTTCAATTTTGGATTTTGCTACCTCTTAGTTGAAGAAATTCATAATGGTCTAATTGGAATAGCACAAGTTAAAGTTAGTAGACCTTTTTGCTGGTACTCAATTTTAATGTATATCTATCTATATAAATGAGTTACCTTTTTTCCAAAGAGATGAAATATGAACTAGAAAGAGATGGAGAAAGACTCCTGGTTGAGTTATGGAGTGTAGACATGACATGGGAGGTCATTGATGCTATTTTTGTTAGATTTGATAGGTATTTTGCATCAAGGCTTAGATTATTTTTGAGAGGGGATAGCCCTAGAATACCATAGTCCTTATTAGAATTGATAAGACCTAAAGATCATGCTAAAGGACTGTTGGTAAACCACAATTGGGGAGATATCATTTCCTATGCTATTTCTACTATTTTTAGAGTTTATGGCTTCTTGGAAAAACCCCATGTGTTACCATATCAGGTACCTTTGAAGGTAAGAATTGCAAAATTATTACGGAAAATTGGATCAGTTGATGAGAGGGATTTGCTAGGAAAATCTAAAGGTACTTTCTTTCCAATGGTTACTATCATTCATGATTTTGTATTTGTTAGGAAGGGATGGAGAAACTTTGGGAAATTTTTAGATAAATATCAGATGGCCCAATTCCATGCTCATTTTATTGATCCAAAGGGAGTCTATGACCTCATAGAAAGGAGTAAGGCTAAGGCCCAGATACAAACTATATATTTTCCTAAGGACATAATCATAAATATGTTGTCATTGTAGGAACAAGAGATTAGAAAAGAAAAATGGATAGTTTATAATAAAGTCTTGGATTTCATAAATGATTTTGAGCCAAAATATGATCCCTTAGTAGATAAAAAACATTGGGAAGTGAAAATATATATGTTAATGAATAACTTCACTGGGATCATGCAAAAACTACATGAGAAAAAGGAAATTTCAGCAAAAGTACATCCACAAAAGGCTATTGAGGTGGAGAGAAGACTAGCTACTAGAATCATTGTGAGCTCAGGGAGATACACATTGTAGAAAAAGGCCAGGTATGTAGTGGCCCATAACATGCAATATGTTCCTTCATATAAGAGACCAAGGTCTAAAAGTCCCATTGAAACACATGCTCCTATGAAGCAAAAAATAGAGTAGGTTTCATCTTCTCATGAAAAATAATATTCACCATCCCACACTCCACTCAGAGTAGATGATGAAGCATCTTTGAGAGAACAATTGAAGCAAATTAGAGGGGAAGGGGACATTGTGATTACAATCGCTAATGTTGAAGGAGGAGTAGTTGAAGAGCCTTCTGTGCCATCTTTTGAACTTACTATTATAGACTATAGAGGTAGGGAGATAGACCATATAGTCACACAAGCTTCTAGAAAATTCATTGATGATGAAATTTTGTAAAGACTAGAGCATTTGCCCAATTTTTGGGGAGAAGAAATATTGGTAATTTTGAGACTAAGTGTAAATCAATAAAAGTAGAACAACCAAATAGGTTGAAATCTAAAATTGAAGATGAAGTTAAAGCTAACTTCATGGAAGAGTTTGCACAAATAACCCCTAAAGTGGGGAGGCAACTTTTGAGGGACTCAAGAGTTGTAGTTTTACTCTAGTGGGACATAGCCAATGCTATGATTTTTAATTTTGTCAGGATGGAAAAGGATATTCATTTTAAAATTGAGGACGAAATCATGCAGGCACATAAAGATTTAAATTACAACAATGATCACCAAGCATTGGTGATATGGTCTATGAAGAAGAGAGACAAAATCAGGCTACAAGAAGTTTTAAGTGCTAAGCATGTAGGTAGCATCAATGTTTATAGAGTAGACAATGTAGATAGTGAAAAGGTATCTACAATGACTAGGGAGATGATGGATTTTGGGGTGGTAGTTGGTAGAAAAGATAAATGTAAATTCTTGGAACAAAATGCCAAGTTTGAAGAAATATTAAAGGCATGTGAGGAGAGAGGGAGCAAGATACATCAGCTAGAGACTCAAGTGGCTCAAATGGACAAACAATTAGGAAAGAGAAAAGTGGGAGAGTCAAGCAAGCCCTGTATTACCTATCCTTGTCCCTTATTTGAACGATTCAAGTCAACTCCTATGATAGAGTTACCTAATACCCCAATAAGGCTAGAGTTCTATATTGCTAACGAATTTGAAGAAGACAAGAATAAACTCTGGAACCTGCATATAGAACTGAATGATTTATATGATGATAAAATTAGGAAGAGAATCTTATATGTAGTAGATAAGATTGATTGGTCAACATTTCATGAGAAATTGATGAAAATAATAAACATGTGGGAAGAAATAAAAGGTGGTGGAGATGCATTAAAGCCCATCATGAATAAATGGGTTGGTAGGGATAAGGATGTCACCCTCTTGTGTGTCTTAGTTATTAGTCTATCCTATGAACAAATAGGAAAAACTTTTGATATGACTAATGACTTGTCTGATTTTAATGAAAAAAAAAATTGCAGTGCAAAAAAGGATAATAATTTATCTTTCTAAGTATCTAAGTGAGAAATTTGAGCTCTTTCCCCATGCACTTAAAGGGTAGATAAAATAAAAGAAAAGGAAGAATGGGGCAAAGAATTGGATGATTTATTATGCGAAATAATAAATGTAGTTATAAGTGAAAAGGGACATTTGCTATGGGCAATGACAAATGGGAATTTGTTAAAGTGCAGTTATTTTATAATTCCATTAGAGAAGAATTTATTGAAATCAATAAAATAGGGGATCAAGTGATCAAGAAGCAGTGAGAGGTTTTAAGTTTTGATTGGCCTAATGACATAATTTTTAATAAATGGATGGAGGATTTTGTACACTAAAAATAGATAGTGATTAGAGAAATTGATGAAGAAAAAATGGACCAAGATGAGGTGCAAATAACTGACACATCAATTCAAGCAGAAGAAGACAAAGGAGAACAATCAGCTGTGGTAATAAGCACAATGGTTCAAAATGATGACATGGTAACTAAAGAATCATATGTAATTATTATTTTAATAGAAAATGATGATGTGGATGGGGAGTCTAAAGTCGAAGTGAAGTTACAAAAATTAAAGCTAGGTCCATCACAATCAATTCCATTGGCTACATCTTTTGAGGAACTACAACAACAATAAAGCCAATCATCAACTTCTCATCAACAAAGAAATGTAACAAAAGATGAAACAAAAGTGGTCCATACAAAAGAATATTCATGATATAAACCATTTTTTTACACCTATATTTGTCTTTTATGATAGTAGCAATGTAAATGTCTTTTCTATCTTAAGTATAGCCATTAGTTTCTCTATGCCTGAATCTTATTGCATCTCACACTATGTAAGTGAGATTCTAGGGCTAGCGAAAGGGTCCGAGTTATTGTACAATTTTAGTTTTACTAAGATTTGTTTCACTAGAACATTTTGGCAAATATGTGACTACGTGAGTAAATGTTTTAGTCACACCACTAAAAAATTTAGGCACATGACTAAAATTGATCAAATTCCACTATTTCTTTATAATTTATAGGTGTAGGTGACTATATAAGTGACTAATTTGGTCACTAGGTAAAATCACAAGGTCAACTAAATAAAAATGACTAAATAAGTGATTGGATAATTAGTCACAAACTACCAAATAGGTGACTAAATAAGTGATTGAATAATTAATCAGTAATAATGAGTCATTTTTACTTTCTTTCTTTACTTTCTCTAACATTTAATATCAATTTATTATGTTAATTTGATCTTATTTCCTTAATGGTTAGGAGTTGTAATTTTTTTAAAGTGCGGTCATATATTAATATTATGCTAAATATAAACATATTATTGCTTTCACTTGAAAAATGTTTTCATGCTTATTATTTTCCCCTAATATCCTAAATCTATTTATAACAACAAGAATCAAATTAATTTAAGATTTCATAGAGAATTGAGATTTCTTTTCTCCTTCCCATTGCGTTGATGATTAGGGAAAGGTTTGATCAATTTGAATTTTTCTAGTACATTTCATTATTAAACAATGTAAAGATTTTATGTTGATCTTAACATGGCATGAAAAATGTCAAATTAATAAGCACATAGAGGATGTATTTTTTTAATGCTTTAATCTATAGGTATGTCAAATTCTAATTTTTAATGTTGACCTTAACATATTGAAGGCATTTCCACATAACAACATTGGCGAAAATGAAATCATTAAATCAATAATATATGATAGGCTCCTCAATCTTATTGAGAGAGACATTTAATATTTGACAAGTCATTAAATGCTTGGTTTCACCCTAACCCATCTCTCATGAGAATGAATGGAACATAAATTAACACTTGTTACATCTAGGTGATGCTCACAAAGTTGTCGGTTAACCACTAATTCTTTTTAGGAGGTAAACCATCCAAAAACTACTCCAGTGCAAAAAAAATGTTTCAAAATATTAAGATATTTAAGATAAAATTAACATGTTTTAAAAACTTAAATTTTTAATATTAATTATCTTAAATCTTAAACTAAATCTATTTTAATTTTCTTAAACTAAAAAAGAAAAGATGAATTTAACATCATATAATATTCGACTAATTGGTGTTTAATAATTAATTTAAATAAAAATTAGAAAAATTATATGAATTTTAATTCATTATTATTAATGATCAAAATAGAGTAATGGTATGGGGTATTTGGGTGCCATATATATAATTGCAAAATAAACTCACTTTCAATCTTTGATTCAGTGTGGATGATAGAGGATTGGCAGCGAAAAATTCATCTTTCATTTTGAAAAATTGAGGGTTGAAGAAACTCGTAGTATGTTTCTTAAAAGCTTTCAATTCAAATCCCTTCATTGCTTCTTTAGTTATTTGGCACAAGACAATGCACGAGCAGATTGATTCGATTCAATGTAATTTGTGGCACACAAACAAGTTTTATTCTTATTCTTCCATAATATGTTCAATCAATTTGAATTGCTTTCAAGACATGATTATTATCCTCTACACCATGTAATACTCACAATTATGTCAATTTTTATTCCAACAAGAATTCCATTTTTGGTCATGGAAAATACAGTCTTATTTGTGTGTACCGAGAATTCATGAAGGTGGATCAAACAATGCTCTTTTCTTATCTTGGTATGTATAACCTTTTGTTTCTCCTTGTGAGCATGTTGGGATATTTTTCTTGATGTATATCTTAGGGTTTCAGAAACAAAATTAATCTTTTTAATATTTAATGTATATCTTAGGGTTTTTTGATGCATCCTAGTTATCTAAGGAGTTTGCATCCTATAAAGTTTTATTAAGGGGTTATTTTCATTATTATGAAACTCTTCTTTGTATATTTTTTTTTTTCACAAAATGGAAGGGGAATAATTTATTTTGTAATTAAAAGAAAACTAAAATGCTGCACCAAATTGGTGTTCAAATTTGTATATTTTGCCATTTCCAGGCAAACTAAAAATTCCAACTATCACAATTGATCACTGATCACCCTAAAGTAGCCAAATTATTGTTAAGATTGATTCATATCTACAATCATGAAATTATATTCAAAATCAATACAGCCTAAGCATAATAGCTGCTAGCAGTAATAGAGAAAAATTGTAAGGCATCGATTATAGACAGGCTAGACTACAACATACACAACCTATTTAGAAGACCTCAAACCACAAAAGGAATCCAATGCCGACCTAGCTTCAACTACCTTTATCCTCCATATTAATTGAGAAGAGTAAACCATTCCAAAGTGGTTGTTTTCTTAAAACCTTTGGATTCCCCAAAACAAAAATACCATTGCGAGCTTGTGTAAGTGCAACATTCATCCTCTAGGGGTCATTCAAAAATCCAATACCCTAAAGCAACATGCAAAACAATCAAATTTCATATTTCTTGAAGTGTAGTCTTGATTCATTATCCACAAGAAAGATATTTTAGGTTCCAATTTTCTCATCTACAATGTCCAAAGGGTATACATCTTCATACCTAATGCTTATTACTCCTTACACAAGGCAATATTATATAATATTTTTCACTACCTTGAAATGAATCTACACTTGCAACCTACAAAAAATGCTATAAAAATCAGCATTCAAACATAAATGTTGTTAATAAATGGAGAAGGTAGAAAACAACCAATACCTTAATTTCCTTCTAAAGTTGTTGATGCAATGCACCATGCCTAGCCATGTGATTAACAATGTAGGCCAGCTGTCCTTCATATGGTGTGACTAGCCCAATCTACGAAAAGTAACACAGTGAGTACAGAATATAGAAAAGAGCTTTACAAACCAAAAACATTCTTTGACAAAAACAAATAATACCTGGCCAGGAATTACACCACTTCTCAAAAAAGTTGTTACAATCTTCTCCACATTTGCAGATTCAGTTCTATTTAGATAAGATGTGCCACTTGCACTTATCTCTTCTTGTCCCATTTGAAACAAGAAATTTTCAATAAACTTTGAATTTTGAACAGAAAATACTATTGATAATAGTAGCAATTGTAATCTATTGAATTCTATCAATTGATTTATTTGATTTAGCTTCACTCTATGCTGTGATTTCTATCAAATGATTTCTAACTACCTACTTACTTGGTCTTTGCAACATATTTTTGATAGTCTATGCATTGTTTCTTCTAAAATTTCTATGTTACTAAAGGTAGTGGGAAGTGTCCATGATTGCCCATTGACAACTCTTGGTGCTGAGGTGAAAAACATGCAATTCTTCTCTGTTAAACAACTACAGGTGTTAGAAGTAAACAAATATAGACTGTTCCACTAATATTAGAACTTATCAACATGAGTTTTAAATTCATTGGTTCATTGGAACTACCCCAAAAAAATTATGAAGTTTCTTAACTTGTTAGAAAATCATTGCATTTACATTGATAATGACTAATGAAATTTATCAAGTTGTTATATTGATTGGCATCATGATTTTTTTTTCTAGGGAATGCAATTGTTTCATGAATACATTAATGATACTGGAGGGCTCTCTTGCAACATCAATGAACTGAATATCTATTTTCAAGAATCTCATGAAAGATCTATTTCAACAATCATGATTGCAGTGAAAAATATCAAGAAATTGAATGATAGAGTGGGAGATCAATGTTTGTCTCATATGCAAGTGTCTTCTTTGGCAGTTGAGAATATGGATCTTAGAGGAAATTTGTAAACATGGGAATCCTTGTTTAGCCAACAAATATCAAACCTTCGCTTGGGTACCATACAGAGGACACTTTTTGAAACAATGTTAGCTGCTCTAAGATGATTCTCCTATTCTATTTAATAATTTTTTGTTATGTTCATATGTTTCATATGTTATTAGTGTGTAGCTAGTTCATTCACTTTATATTCTTTAGGTTTATCATTCTTCTAATGTTATCTTATTTTAGGTTAAACTCATCAACTGTGGATCTCAAGATAAAAATGACCTTTGCATCTCCATAGAAAAAATGTTAGGAAGTTTATATTTATTTGTGCATATGATCATAAGTGCTAGAAAGGCAGTCCTTTTTTATTATGTAAACATGCATAAGACTGTAAGTTCTTTTTTGTTCCTTGATAGGCATTCTATTTAGTTTGCTGGTCCTTAATTAGCCAACTATTTTGAGAAGGGTTTTTGATTTGACCTTCTAGATTTTCTAGATTTTCAATTTTTCTTTTTGTTTTTATGGCATGTCTATAATGTCATATATTATGCCTCTGATCATATATTACACCTCTAATTTGTGTTTGTGTAGGTAGTGAAATTGGATTATATCCTCTCAAACATCTTTGTAGCATTGTATACTGATGGTTTTTGTGTAACTAAAGAAGATCCTGAGAATGAGGGAGATAATCTCAAGTTTGAAGATGCTACTAGAATAGGCATGGGAGAGGGTGAAGGTGCCAAGGATGTAAGTGATCAGATCCAAGATAAGGATCAACTTCTTGGCAGTTCTGACAAGGTATTTATTATACACTTTGGTTTTTATTGCTATGCTCAATTTTGTCACATATCTCTGAGGTTTCATTTTTATGGTCCATTCATTTAGCCTGCAGGATTTTTAATTACCATCCTTTGCATTTCATGTCTCAGCCAAGTGAGGAACCTTCTACATTTGCAAAAGGTCCCAATGAACATGATAAAGGCATAAAAATGGAGCAAGACTTTTCTGCAAGTGGTATGCACAATGTCAGAAATGATTCAAGGGATGACAGTGTGGAGAATGATGAGGATGTAGATCTAGATTTAGCTATGGGTGAGATAGGAGAGGATGATGAGGTGGTTGATGAATAGCTATGGAGCAAAGAGGATGATGTTCAACCACACAATAAAAAAGAGCAGTATGAAAGAGGATCTTCTGTGTAGTAGATGGGTGTAGATTCTATGGATCTTAGAGAAAATTAGGATATGGATGATGGTGAAATAGGCGAACAAAATAAGGATGAAAAGGAAGGTGTTGAAAATGATGACATGGAAATTCCTAACGATTTAGGTGCTGATGTGACTGACATTCCTGAGGAGATAACCATGAATAAAGATGATGCATATTCAAAACCTACAGGGATGCAACCCGATGTGGAGGAGGAATTCAAACTTAATGATGATATGGAGGTGGACGAGCCTGAAGATTTAGATGAGGCTAAGGATGAATCTAATTCATGCCTCAATGATATGACCACTGAAAATAAGATGCAAGATGGGGATTCAACAAAAGAAGACTCTTACATGGAAGATTGCAAGCAAGTTGAAAATGATTTTATGGAGCAACAACAAATGAACATATTGAAAATGGTGAAATTAAAAAAAATTCATCTAGAGGAGTTGAAAAATCAGTTGAAGCTTATGAAAGTTCCTCCCAACTTGGGGCTTCTTAGAATCTTCTAGATTTTCAACATATTCCAAATATGGCAAAAAGAAATGATTACAATAAAAAAAATCAAGGATTAGAAAACATCATTATTTCTGGAGTTCAAAATGATATTATTCTTGAAGATAGTCATGCAGATGGACATAGTTCTATTGGAGGTGCATTAAGTGCAACAATTGATGAGTTGCCATTATCATTTCTTGATAGTTGAAAGGAAGGCATGTCTAATCCTAATGTACCTGCATCATCTGAAAGACATTTTCAATCTTTAGAAAGAATCAGTGCCAATCCTTTTCATAGCATTGGTGATGCCTTGAAAGATTGGAAAGAGAGGGTAAAAGTATTAGATATGACATCACAAGATCTTAATAGAAGTGACTCTTCTAAGAAAGTGGATGAGTTGGACATGGATGGGGGAGAGGAGTTTCAATTTATGTGTGAAGGATATTAGGGTCATGCCCAAGCACTAGGTGCTGCTACTACTGATAAACTTGAGCAGAACCTAAATACAAGCAATTCAATTATGGAGGAAGAAGATGTTATGTGATGGAGAATTCATAATTTTTAAATGAGACTGAAGAAATAGAAGCAGAAGATAACCTTATCTTAGAGAAGAGTCTTAAAAGAATCAAGAATAAATCAAAGACAGAGCATGATACAGTTATTCAAAATGAATCATCATTTTCAACAAAAAGTGTGAATGTTGACATGGCTTTAGATCACGAAAATCAAGAAAGGGATCAACTTGAAAGTTTTGTGTCAATAGAAAGATAGCATCAACATAAAACTCTATACCCATATAATGTGTCAACCATTAGTGACTCTTCTTGGACTGAGGAAGATAATAGAAAATTGAGCACAGACATTGAGATGATATTCAAGGAACATCATAAGCAAAGTTTGGGAAAAGTATGACCAACTTACTACAAGGTTTTCACAAGACTTGGTAGAGTAGTTAAGATTGATCATGGAACCAACCTTAGCAAGCAGGCTTGAAGGTGATTACCAAACTGGGAAGCCTATTAATATGAAAAAGGTAAGAAAATCAATTTTTTCATTCTTTTGTAAGTGATGTGAGACATTACATTTATAAAAAATTTCTTTATTGCAATTTAAAGGATTCTAGAATTTTCTATGCATTGTATATTTCGAGTTATTCTTTATATTGCTAGTCAGTTTCGCAAAGATAAGATCTGGCTATACTGCACAAAGCCCAATAAATGACAATGCCAGGTTGTTTTAGCGCTTGATGATTTCAAAGCATGTTGAAAAGTCAGTGTGGTCATATGGCACTTGAAGCTCTCGTTACTGTATGTAAAGCAATGTCACAATTAGAATTAGGATAGTTAGTGGTTGCAAGTTTTGGACCAAAAGGTAATGTCCATTTGCTGCATGATTTTGATCAACCCTTCTCAAGTGAAGCAGGTCTCCAAGTAAACATGCCATTGTTTGTCAGTTTGAAACAAGTTTTCTTTTTCTTTTTTACTGGCAAATAAAAGCCAACATTATTCAATTAACATAGCCTTAATATGGGTTTATGTAGATGATTTCAAAATTTTTGTTCAACCAAGCTAACACTATAGCAGATGAACCTGTTGTTGACCGCTTGACATACTTAACTTGCATGTTAGACCATGTTGCAATGAATTTATGTTGACCCTCTAGCTGGCCTGAAATTTAGCAACTTGTGTTGATCATTGCAGATGGTCATTTCCATGAGAAGGTATGATGGGTGTTATGTTAGGAAGAAAGAAAAAGAAAAAGCATGATTTAATAATAATATACACAAATTTTTGCTGAAACTGTTTTCTTCAAATGTGTTCAGCTTGAACATTGAAAATCATTTATATTGCTTGTTGGCAGTGAGGATTTGTAGTTCAGCGAGGATAACCGTTAACCACTGGTAACAATAGGTTTTGTTGTTCATTTTCCATCTTTGTAGAAATTAATTCTTGTAGTTGATCTCAATTGACAACTCTTATGATTAAATTTATGCAGAGTATGAAATCTTGGAAGTAAACAGTGTCTGATTTGATTCACATATTTTATTATATAGTAACAAATCCATGGTAAAATATTGTCTGCATATGTCACTTTAATTTTGCATTCTAACATGGGTGAAATGAAGGGTGATCTCAGTAATATGCCGTTTAAAAATCCTTCTAAGGAAGAAGTTGTTATCATTACTTTTGTTATTGATCATTTTATAAAGAATGTGGAGTAAAAATCTATTTGAAAAATAAGTTATTATTTTTCTATGTTGCCTTGTGTTAGTGAATGGTTAATCCTTGAAGATTGTAGATACTGTAGATGCAAATAAATTTCGCATCCTTTTGGCCATTTGTTTTAATTTTTGATTAATGATTAACCTAATTCATTATTCAATAATATTGTTTTTTGTTTTTCACTGAACCTATTCTAAATATAGGAAATATTGAAGCGCCCTATTATGGAATTGCTGAAACAAGAAAAAATGAAGTTCAATTTAGGAAATCTTGATTCTTTTAATCTTAAAGCTTTCGAGGGTGAAGAAATCCAAAGCAAATTTGAAGATATTGAGACCAGTAGTGCTGGGAGGTTAGTTGTGCTTAATTTCAAGATTACATGCTATACAATATTGATTAACTTTTGAAAGAATTATTTCATGAGGTTTGCATACTTTGCGAATATTTTGTTTTAGTAACTGGCATCAACATATTGCAAATCAATTACAACCAACAAGTTAGATAGCATCTGATCTTTATAGAGGTTGGATTTAAGGCCTTCTTATGTGTATAATTTTTTGTTTTCTGTGCAATAGAGCTTTAGGTTCATGTTCACTCCCCATCTCTACCTTTCTTTAGAAGTTGTTTTTGATAGGTAATAAAAATAAATACCCTTCTGATAACATGTCAAAATGTTTTCTGAACATTAAGAGGGAATGAGAGTATATCAGCAGAAGACTCCTCTTTTAACAGAGAAAGTAGGATGGTATTTAAGTGATGCTATATTTTCAAAAACTGCCTCTAATATGCACCAAGAAGGATATGAGTCACTCAAGATGGTTTGGAGAAATGTGCTTGATCATGCATATGATCTCTCTAACACTAAAATTAAGTGATCTATTAAAAAGAAGGCTCTCATAGACCTTATAAAGCTTCTAATATCTATTGGTTTATCACGATACAAATCCACTGTACCAGAGGTAAAATTTCATGTTAACATACCTACAGTGAACTTCAATTCTACATTTATGTTAATTTTCTTATGCTAATTGATATAAATTTTGGCATTATAGGAAGAGCATGAGACACACAGCTATTTTTTGTAACCCTATTTCAATATTACTCATGTACTTAATCCGGCAATCCATTCGAAAGAATCAGATTGCATTAAAATGGATACTGTGACTGATCATTTTGAAGTATTACAATTTAAGAATAATGATTTGAATTGGAGATTGGCCAATGGATACTATTTCAAAAATATGGCACTGATGGTGCACTTGAAGGAAAGCCATCTGAGTTTCCACAAAGATCTCAGTCTACAAGAGGAAATGATCACAGAGTTCTATACTTGAGCCAATTATATTTTAGCATGCAGAGCATGCTGAAGAACTTTTCTATGCAACGAAGGTCAAGACTTCATCATCCTTTCTAAAACATCTTCTTTGTGTGCAACATAAGCAGAGATGAATGGATTATGAGCTCTCTTCTAATCTTGAACAACTCTCCAAGCTTTCTCTACTACTAAGAGATTTCTAAATTATATTATAGTTTTAATTTGAATGTGGTGACTATTATTTCTTTAGGGGAAAAAATAGTATATTGATTTATGGGAACAAATTTTAGCTTTCTTCGATGGCTTTTGTATGCTCTAGCTTTTGAATGCAGTTTCTAATATCTAGTATAGTTTGAAATTGCTGAAGCTGTCTTCTCTATTTTACAAGAAGTGCTACTACATAGGATATGGTGTTGATTCTCTATAGGCAGCAGACTATCCATAGATTGATGTGGGATCAGAAGGTAGATTACAATTGTTGCTGTTATTTCATTCTATCAGAAGGAAAGACATTAATGAGAAATTTATCTATAGAGCACTATTTTTGTACACTGACAGGTGGGTGCTCTTGTTGTTTTAAGGAAGCTATATGGGCTCTTTTTGTTCAAGGAAGCTATATGGGAAATAAGTCCATCATGGATTAGATTTCCACATTGCTTCTTTGAAATGAGAGAAAATTTGTTAAAAATAATTCAATGGAGATCTATAACTCTAACAAATACACTTAAAATGAAATTTGAATAGAGCTTTATAGTCCTTTGTGATGATTTGAGCTGATTTACATCTAGAGTCATTTTCCTATATTCTAATAAATCCTTTATCGTTACAGATGTATATTTGATGGGGTGGACTTTCAAGGTTTAAACATGATAAAGGACAAAAGCAAAGAGATGAAAGTGGAGGTGGAATGTGTGGTTAAGTTGCTCCCTATGGACAAAGATATTTTACCTATTACCTTCTTGTTTGGGCTCCTTCGCTGTTCCCTTACATTGAGTGTAGATAGAGAGTGCACCTTTAAGATTGAAAACAAAATTTCAAGCCAGTTAGATTAGGCTATAGCAGCAAATTTCTTATTGCCATTGAAGAATGATGATGATGTAATTGACGATTTGGGTATTTTGAAGGTAGAGAGCATGCAACATATAGTTGCCATGTTCATGTCTCAACAAAGTGATGTGGGGGAAGAGTCTAATTACACCCTTTCCAATGAAAGGAATCCCAATTCTCACAACTCCACTAGAAAAAATCCATTTATATGTAATGTGGCCAAAGTGTGGGATGAGTATCTTATAGAAATTGCTACCAATTCCAATGTTTCGCTTGCCATTTTCTTGGATTTGGTTGAAACTATGCCATCCTCTTGTAGGCCTGTCCATGATAAGCTCTACAAAGCTATTGACTTATACCTCAAGGTAAGGTTTACTACACTTTCTTTAATTTGATATTTTAGTTTTACCTAATGTTCTTTGATGAAGCTAGATAATGATTAACCATTGTAGCTAGTCATGGTCTCTATTTAATTCCTGACTATAATTAACATCAAATGATGCTACATGAATGCTAGTGCACTAGTGACCAAATAATTCCATAGTATTGTAACATCTTGCTAGGGAACACAGTTGTAGTTGTTCTATCCTTTCTTATCATATGGAGATTTATTGCTATATTTAGTGGATGTAATCTTGTATTTGTATATTGGATTCCCTAGTAGGGAATTTCAAGTATACTCTGAAGATAGAAATATAGATATATATGGTAATCTCATTTAAAACTATATTTTGGCCATTTTCCATTATCCTTGCTGCAAATTGATCTTCCATGCTCCATGGTTTGATTCGTACCCACACTAGGGAGCTTCTGGATCATAGCCTCCAACATATTTTCTAACACGAGGAAAATTTGTTATCTTGAAATCTAATTTCCAGTACCTTGTGAATGATATATCAATTCACCATACTCTCTATTTGTATTTTC
Organism: Cupressus sempervirens; assembly: GCA_028749045.1. Taxonomy (NCBI): domain Eukaryota; kingdom Viridiplantae; phylum Streptophyta; class Pinopsida; order Cupressales; family Cupressaceae; genus Cupressus; species Cupressus sempervirens. The sequence goes on from CM053791.1 coordinate 720,734,661, forward strand.
ATGACTTTTACTCTGTCTCACCTATTCATTGATTTTACTCCTAGCTCTATAGCAGATGGATTTGTTCTATGGGAAGATATTGTGGAAGGTGTCACTTGTATCAAATGTCTTTATTTTGAAAAGAAATCAAACCCATAGAGAAGGAAATCCATAATTGGAGTATCGTCTTGTATTAGAGAAGAAAATAGACTATTAAAGACAATGTCACTATTCATGTAAACTAGTTACATTAAATATAAAAAAATCCAAGGAAATTTATAAATTATGATCATCTAATAAACATGTAGGTAGGTATGAGTTCTCCTTTTAGAAGTCTATTGATGAATCAGACAATCAAGGAAAATATTACAAAAAGCTAGTCCACGAAGCTAGCTTGAGAATCTCTTGTAGGCACAATTTTGAATTTATAAATGAAATGTAAGCAAGCAAATAGTGTTAGTTAAAACCTCAATCACATACATATACAACAGATAATTTTATAATATGGTAATGTAATTTTTGGCACACAAAAGTATATACCTGTATGTAAAAGTAGACAATGGATAAAAATAACCACATAAATAAAATGCATAACAAAAATAAGTTATTTTGCAAAAGGTGATGAATTCCAAGATTATTTTAAAAGACATAAAGTACACATATACAGAGCTTCAACACCTTTGGTATTAGCTCTACTTTCTTTCCAACTCCCATTTCAAAGGCGCAAACCTTCATGATAGTAGTGACAGCATAACCCTATAGTAAATTGAAAAAGACAAATAAAAATGCATTAAATATTACTCTCAAAATTTGGAAAACATGAGAACATTTGTATGGTTCTCTACTAGAGATATTCTTTAATTAATCTCAAAGCTTACACACATAAATCTTATTGGAGAAGAACATCAATGATCAAATAAATCACAAATAACCAATATAATCCTATCAAAAGTTCCAAACCCAAATATCCACAGTTTCCTCTTCAAATTTTGTGTCATCTCCAAATCTTAGAAATCAGATGGCCCCAATTGCACAAATGTGTACCAAAATCAATAAAAGCATGTACGAGAAAGAGCTAGAATCATTTTTCTTTACCTCCTTTGCAATTTTTATTACAAAAAGATAACTAATGACTAATTTGAAATTTTATTGCTTAAACAACTAGTTGGCACTGTCAATTTTTGTATACACTTGGACCTCTGACATACAAATGAATTTGTTCTTTTTTTTTCTATGTATCATCTAGACTCATAACATCATGGTAAAATGATTGTGCTCTCCTACTTTAGCATTGTCAGTCTCTGTTAGGTCTAGACATCTGACAAATCAATGAGCTTTTCATGTTATTTTCATACCATCCAGACTGATAAAATTATTACCAGATGCTCCATGTCATCTAGCTTGAAATCTTATAATCTTTGAGCAAAAGATTAAGTGAGCTTTTCATGTTATTTTCATACCATCCAGACTGATAAAATCATTACCAGATGCTCCATGTCATCTAGCTTGAAATCTTATAATCTTTGAGCAGAAGATTAAGTATGGATGTCATGATGCAAGTAGAAGAGTTAACATATGGCTATGCAATTAGCCAATTAGAATATATTTCATTTCCACTTTTTTAGTCAAGTGAGATCTGGTGCGTATGGGGAAATTAGTTTGGATAGGGACTTTTCTTTAAAAGAAATTCATTTAACTCTAAAAGACTGACAAAGCTGAGAATAAGAATGGAAAACATGTTATGGTTCCTACAGAAGTATATTTGAAGATTGCACTCAATTATGGGTACCGTCATGTTCAAAAGCCATGACACCTTACATTGACTTGAACCCTTGGACTTGAAAGTGGATTTGGTGGATTTGACTGCTGAACCAGGAGTAGGTCCTATACTTCGGGCATCTTCCTTGTCTGGTATTCTTCTAAAACTCTAACCAGCTAATCTGCCAAAGCCTAATTTTCCATGCCTTTTCCTTTGAAGGTGACCATATAGCCAGTTTCTTGATGACCCCATTCCTTGTAGGAATCACACTTCTCCAAGATTTCTTCTACTTTCGGTTCCTATGATTAGATTCCTTTTGCTGTTCTAATTTTGATCTCTTTCAAGAGCAAGGGGTGAGGTTTCCATAAGATGCAGATCCATGCATACATTTTGAAGTCATCTTTTTCCATAGCTTCATCTGATTTGACGAAGGATCCAAGCTTATCACTAATTGCCTTGAAGACGTCTTCTCTCTAGTATTCATGGGGCAACATATACAAATAGATCCATATTGGAACCTCCTCAATCGAGGCTTGCTTGGGATTGAAATTTGGTTCCCAATCCTTGATATAGAAGCCCATGCCATTCATCAAATAAGGTCCATTATACAAGATCCTTGCTTTTTCTTGCTCCAAGCCCACCATTACTAAGAAGAAACCATTTTCTAGGGTAGGATTTTGATACTAAAATGAGATTCCCATTCCTCATCAATCCACTTTGTCAACTTTGAGAACGTTGTCCAACCCTTCCCCACTTCATGAAGAAAACCCTCACATGTAGCAGGTTGACTAAAGCCTTCCATGCCCTAGAGTCGATGTGAATGTCGATCACCTTGTTATCTGTGGTAGCTAGCATGTCTTTTGTGGTGGGAGATGTAGGTTGCTAGCTCTTTTTTTCCACTTTCTTGAATATGCTTGAGATTCTGTTGAAGATCTTGGAAAAACCCTAGTTGTTAGGTCTTGTCGTGTGCTACTTGTTTTGCACTCTTCTCTTGGCTGCCCACTTGGAATCTATGCAAATCATAACTAGTAGTGGGAAACCATGTGAAAATCACTGAAGAGTCTAGAAAACCATGCGAAAACCAACCAAAACTAAACTTCCTTCAATGCATTACAAAAATCATGTGAAAATACACAAAACCCAAATGAACCCACATGAAAACATACAAGTAAGAAATGTTTCTTTTTTTTTACATGTGAGCCCTATGTTGGTTGAACTTTCAACCAACACAGGGCTTACATGTAAAAAAATGAAAATTTTGCCTTAACATTCTGACCAACCTAAACTTATTTAGTTGATGGTCAAAAATTTTAGTAGAAAAATGAAGTTAAATGTAGGAGTGATTAATTAGCATTTATCAAATAATAGAACCATTGTGAGGCTACAATAACAAATATGTTATATATAATGGGTATAAAAATGCTACAATGTATAAGGGGCCTAGAGTGACATGACATGAAAGAATAACTTGTTTGTGGATAATTTTAATTTTCAGGAGTCACATGTTCAAAAAAAATGAAATGGACATGTAATATCTTGGATAACATTATTTTTTGGTATTAAAAAAATTAGAGTAAACATTTGCCTTTGGTGGGGATAGCCTATGACCTATTTTGTGTTTATTGCAGCTGATAGTCATGCACAATTTGAGAAGCTAGAATACATTGAAGAAGACTATCAGAAGGAGTTGGAACAGATTAAGAAGGTCGGATAGATATTTGTATTTCATCTCTCTCCCCCCCCCCATCTCTCTCTCTCATATTAGTTTTACAACAATGAGTAACAAGTGTAGTTTGAGAGATTTGTTTGATATGGATTAAAATGTTTTAACTTTGAACATTTTACATATAGTGCAATTTTTTGTAGGTTTTTGTTCCTCTAGTAGAGAAATATTAGTTCTACAACAGTGAGTAACAAGTATAGTTTGAGAGATTTGCTTGATATGGATTAAAATGTTTTAACTTTGAACATTTTACATATATTGCAATTTGTTGTAGGTTTTTGTTCCTCGAGTAGAGAAATGCAAGAAACATGGAAGGGTGATCCACATTGGCACAAACCATGGAAGTCTTCCTAATCAGATCATGAGTTACTATGGTGATTCTCTTAGGGAAATGTTAAGTTCATACGTTATTTATAATTCTATTAAGTTGGGTGTATAGATAGTATGTTTAAGTAAATTTTATTTTACTTTGCTAGAAAATTGTTTTATGTTCATAAGTAATGTTAGTTATAATTTTTCAAACATACTAATGTCCATTGTCTTAAAACAAAAGGAATCAGTATTTGAATTTGCATGCATTTGTCGAAAGTTGGATTTTCAAATCTTTGTCTTCTCAATGAAAGAAATCAACCCAGTAATTATGGTCTAGGCATATCATTTTAAAATCTTGACACTTGATCTAGGAGGTTCAAATTGTAAAAGTGAGCTGATCTTGATGTCAATACATTTTAAAGAAAATTACATTATGTTTCATTATCTCTTTCCATAGATGATTTTCATGCTTATCATTAATTGAATTCCTTTCACATGTTCAGGGTAATGAGGTAGATTACAGGGGTGTTCTTCATCAAGATGGTTCAGTTTCAATGTTTGTCACTCTTGATCAGTTGAAGGTGAATTTTGGATATAATTTTTTGTTCTATTCAATGATAGTTGCTATAATGTCTCTGTGGCCCCAAATAGTTGTTGAGGTGTAAGATTTTATTTTATTATTCTTAAATTCCTACTACATGAAATGTGAATTTCCTAGCTTTGACTCTTTGTTATATACTCTTTTTGGCTGCTATATTGAGGATGAAATGAAACAAATAATAATTTATTATGTATTCTTTGAAGGATACTAGCTCAATGGAAGAGCACCTACTTTACAAGTAGGAGGATGGTGGTTCGATTCCATCGTGCCCTATTATGACCAAGCACACTACCAAATATGTGACTAAATATACTATTGGATATGTGTGATGTCCCCACTCTGACATATAATAAATAAGTACTATATATAAAGTAATATTAATAATAATATTAAAATAATAATATTTTATTAAGTAATACTATATTATAATATCATATATCATATTATAATAATAATAATCTAATATAATAAATCATAATATTATGATTAAGATATATTTTAATATAAAAATACTATATTAAAAAATGTATTACAATATATATACTTGATATATTAAAATAATATTTTTTATAACATTACTATAACTAACCTTATTAATTAATATAAGTATATATTATTATTAATATAATAAAATATGTATAGTTGATATAACATAATTATTAATATAACATATCCTGTGATATTAATTAATATAATTAAGATTATTAATATAAATATATAATTAATATAATTAACATTATTATTATTTAATTAATATTACGAAAGGACATGACCCTTTCAATTTATATATATATGGATTTATGACCTTGGTAAGGGGCAGATGGAAAAAAGAGAAGGAGATCTATACAAATCAGAGAAATTATAATAAAAAGGATACAAATAAGAGATCAAGTCAGAAATAAGCAATGGACCCCCTATTTGAGTTCATTACAAATGGTATCACAACATGATCTTGCCATCCTGTGGAATAAAAAAAATATTAAAAAAATTATTAAAAAAAAATTGTCAGCTACGGGTAGATAAATCTGCCTGCACCCTACATCAAGATAGAAACAAGAGCATCTCCAGCAAAATTTTTTTAAATTGGAGGCTTTCTTTTAAGTAGTGATAAGGTGCCGTGAAGTTTGAAAACATCAAACAAATACTACTGCAGATACATCTTTGTTGTCCTTTAGCAATGAACATCTGAAATTTTTTTTTATTAGCAAACATTTAGACAATATTCGAACAATGATAAAGTCTGATTTCAAATAAATGAAAGGCATGATTAAGTAAAAAGAAGATGGAAGACATAATAAATTTACGTATGAAGTTGCGATGATGATTAGAGGCTAAGCATCAGAACAGAAGCTGGGACTAGCCAAGGATTAATACAAAAAGAGGTCAGCATATGTTTTCAATTGCATGTGGAACCTAATTGTGACCAGGTTTGTAAAGGTTGAATTGACAATCTGAGGATGCCTGAGAAGGTCATTTTGATGGATGCCTCATTATATATGCCTGGTTAATGATGTACTACCGTCCACTTCAGTGTAAGGGAAATCGAAGTCTTTGAATTCAGATCCTGAAATGAGAAACCTATTACGAATTATTCAAAGTCTCTGTACTGGAAGTGATTGTTCATAATCACAGTTGTCTTCAATGCAAATCACATGGAAAAAATTAAAAATGTTCAGGGATATATGCAGGTTGTTATGAACAACATAGTTTTCGAAGATATAAATTTACATAAAATACATCAAAAGAGATTCACGCAAAGGTTTTTTTTCTTTTTTCTTTCAAGCGCTGGTTAATGCTCTCCAGATGAACTAGTCATGCCCATAATGTCCCTGGATGTTATTAATCCTCATTAATGTTCTAAAGATTTTGATCATAGAAAAGGTCGAAGACTCTGATTATAATGATTTATCCTCTCAATAAGCTGAGAGAGAGTTGCTGGTTTTAAAGTTTTTTTGATTTGTCTTGATGTGATCATCTACAACGCCGAATGTGGAAGACACTTAAAGAAGTATATGCGAACACGATTGGGAAATGTTTCTTACCTTGCAGCTTCAGATGAATTTGTGGATTCAGCGTCACAAGAATTATCCAAGCACATCTTGTCTTTGCGTGAAAAAATTATACGATTCTCCGCAGTAAGAAATCATCATCCCCAATCAAAGATAAAAACAAGATGCGATACTCAGAGTTTATTTAAGAGGATGTTCGAGATTATCTGAATGGTGATCTTCGGCCAAAGTATAAGGAGCCAATCATAATCTACAATAAAAAATAAAAAATAAAAAATTCAAGTACTCTAGATTGTGAAAACGTTCTTACAACTATATATGAAATGCCTTACACTAAGCTCTGCAGTGAGATTATCTAAAACAGATCCAGCTGAAGCAAAGCTGACGCCTGTGAGAAGATCTTGGGTGGTGATTCGAGAGTCCAAAAATGGCGGCAGTGTCTCTTTCAGCCCACGTTTGCCCTTGGCCCCACCACACATGGTCTTCTTGTCTCTAAGGCTGTAAGTTAGCCTATATAGCCATTTGAGAAGTTAATAAGCTAACGATTCCTTGCAATGTCGATCTTTAAGTAGGAGAGAATGAAATATATGGTTGACTATAAGGGCAGTGAAACGTATGGCCGCTGGTAAGAGACTAAAGTGTATGGTAGCAGGCAGAGAGTGAAGTGTAAAACCAGCGTGAGATAGAGTGAAGCATATAGATGATTAAAGAGAGACTTCATCAGTGAGAAGTTGAAGCATCAGATTTCTGAAAGTTTAAATATAAACATCAACTCTTCCATTAAATCAGTAAAATAAGCTAGGCACCAGCGAAATAATAATGCAACGATAAAATGTGAGAAGAGAAATATCTAAGCATCAATTGCCAGACACTGCGTAAGCAAACTGCAGGGCGGGAGGTTAAATGTTTTAAAGAATCGCTACCAAAAAATATCAATTTAAGAATCATCAGACATTGAAGAACAGAACAGAATACTATTCACCGCTGCTATATCAATATCAACATGGACTGAAGTTAGTAGTTGGAATTCATAGATCATGAGCATCCTAAGGCATTGAGAAATATTGCCCAAAATAAATATATAAAATTCAATAATAATTTCATTTCCAAGCCGATGAAATAAAAACATATGATGACAATTCACTATGCTTAATATCTTACACCATACACATCATCAGTGACATTTCCTGTGATGACATAAATATGATGTTGATTAAAACAACAAAGCAGTAAATTTATTACGTAAAAAAGGTATTGCGAGCCTTGGTCAGGAATGTGCTTGGAGAAAGAAGAGACATGGCACTGCCACCATAAAGAGCACATAATGATGACATTCTGATAAACAAATCCAGAACCAAAGAATATGCGGTATAAGCAAAAAGCCGATAAACTAACTCCAGGAAGTTCTTAAGATCAAATCACGACACAAATTAAATCACTCCAATTAAGACAAGCTACAATCAATCATTAATTATCTCAGTATATGAGTGGAAAATATGAATATAATGTCCAACATTAAACTCGTATTATGTCAAGTATCTGTAACACATGGAAATGAAATCAGTAACAATGGTAATAGCATATACGGAACCTACGTAATCATGGGACTTAGTCAATTATTGACTATATCGAGATATGTATTATTGTGGGAGCCTTCAGAGAATTAAGAAGATTAAGAAACTTGAGTAGAAGGCTTATGTTTACGCAAATATGTGGCTACCTTGGTGACCATATACAACTACCATATTCGCTTTGAGAAGACATTGGTATCTGCATTGGAAGATGGATCAAATATATTTTGTAAAATCATATATTAAATGATGTCAACCATCGGATAAAGACGTTAATGTGGAAAGTGGAATGAATATTACTTGATACTCCTAAATCACTACTTCAACACATAAAGGTAATGAGGTAAGTTATTTAGTTTTTCCATAAATTTTATTATGAAATAATTGTTAGTGTCTTCTTTATTACTAACACATTTGTTATTGTGAAGAATATTGAATAATCTATCAATGATTCTAGTTACAAAATAAAAAGAATATATGAAAATGAAATATAAATAAATGTTGATTTAAGGAAAACATAGTAATTAGAATACATTTCAATTATAGTACAAAGAGTCTATATCTCATCCAAAATTACATAATCTTAGATAGGGAGTTGGTGGAGGGAAAGGCAGAGTAATTTCGAGCACTTGTCGGATACGCTTGGAGCTTGTTTCACGCGTCCTCTGCACCATCATTCTACCATCAAGATGATCGTAACAAGGAGAGGGAAAGTTGTTTGTGTACTATAAGAAGAAATCTTTCAAATGAACTAAGTAAATTCAATTTTATACTCATCTTCTCATCCACATTATGATATCCTAAGGTAGGGAGTTGGTGGAGGGAGAGGCAGAGTAATTTCAAACACTTGTCGGATATGCTTGGAGCTTGTTTCACGCGCCCTCTGCACCGTAAATCTACCATCTTATGATGATCGTAATAAGGAAAGGGAGAAAGATTCCTTCCAAAGAATTATGTAAATAAGAAAAGATCTAATGCTACCACTTTTCTATGGAGTTTGCAATCAGGAGAAAACACCCTATTGTAGTGCTAGTTAAGGGAAAGATAGTAATGGTTCCTTTTCACAAGAATCTTTCTAGCCAAACAAGCAATCCACTAAGTAGACCACCTCGTGTGGATGCCTAACACCCACCACCGGGGCCAAAGGGGCCAAAGTTTCACTCTTGGACTTAGTATGGGACTGGCTTGGATTAACTAATTATTATTCAAATTTTTGAAGTTTATATATATTTATATGCATGTACTGATGCTTATTTTTTGGTTGCAGGGTTCATAAGCCTAATGAAGAAGTATAGTCATTGCGCATTGTTAATTTTTGGGATCTAATCAAGGTTATGTATGAGGTGTTTGCATCATGTTTGCTCCGTGTCTTCATATGTCTACATTGTGTCTACTTCGTGTTTTCATCTATCTACATTGTGTATGCTTTGTGTTTTCATTCATGTATATTTCATAAATCTCTCATCTTTTGAATGCAAATATGTTTTGTGTCTATGATAAAGCCTGTGTATGAAAGATTTTGCTTGAGGACAAGCAAATTCGAGAGGGGAGAACTGTGATGTCCCCACTCTGGCATATAATAAATAAGTACTATATATAAAGTAATATTAATAATAATATTAAAATAATAATATTTTATTAAGTAATACTATATTATAATATCATATATCATAGTATAATAATAATAATCTAATATAATAAATCATAATATTATGATTAAGATATATTTTAATATAAAAATACTATATTAAAAAATGTACTACAATATATATACTTGATATATTAAAATAATATTTTTTATAACATTACTATAACTAACCTTATTAATTTAAATTTGTATATATTATTATTAATATAATAAAATATGTATAGTTGATATAACATAATTATTAATATAACATATCTTGTGATATTAATTAATATAATTAACATTATTATTATTTAATTAATATTACGAAAGGACATGACCCTTTCAATTAATATATATATGGATTTATGACCTTGGTAAGTGGAAAATGGAAAAAAGAGAAGGAAATCTATACAAATCGGAGAAATTATAATAAAAAGGATACAAATAAGAGATAAGTCAGAAATAAGCAATGGACCCCCAATTTGGGTTCATTACAATATGCTACTAAATACGTGACCAAATATACTATTAAATATGCTACTAAATACACTATCAAATATGTGCCAACTATGTGACTAAATATGCTATTGAATATGCTACTAAATATGAGACCAAATATTATATTAAATATGCTACTAAATACACAACCAAATATGTGAGTAAATATACTAAATATGTGATTAAATATGCTACTAAATATACCACTAAATATGTGACAAAATCAACTATCAAATATACGACTAAATATGTGATTAAATCGATGACTAAAATCAGTGGTCAAATAAGTGACTAAAATCATTTAGTAGCGTTATAAATAACTAGATATTAACTACTATTAGTCATGTGACTTATTTTAGTCACATATATACAAATTTTAGTGGTTTTTTTAGTCACATATTGCTATTTTTGTACTAGTGTTTAGTCCAATCCTTGATGCAAACTTTATGATGTATTTTCTCTGCAAGTATTTGAGAATACATTAATGTTATAGGATCTTAATGTCTCGAGTCTTTTGAGTTCTATTCTAGTTGTTATACAATTTTCAAAGAGAATTAATACAAAGATGAATTGTCCCTATATCTTTTCTTTCTAAATCTTGTATCCATTTTTATTACCAGTTATCTTGAGATTGCATGAGAAAAGCTTGTTTAATTGAATGCAATTAGGATAAGTTGTAGATCATTTCACTATTGCTTTTAATTCAATGAATTAGATAAATTCTTTAGTGAATATGATAGGATCTCCATGGTAGTAGGGAGGATATGTGTAAGAATGAGTTTTAGTGAGAATTGTTGATAATATTGATTGTAATGTAGTCAATTAGGTCAAGAAATTGAATAGACTTTGAATCCCAATGGATGAGGTACTGATCAACTAGTTCAATCTACATATGAAAAAATCATGAATAAGAAACAAGCTTAAAATCAAAATCAACTTTACTTTAATGTTTGAAGAATGTCAAAGCTGGTCAACACTTGTTTACATTTAACTTTTGAGTCTTAGTTAGCTGCTATTGCCCAAAATTACTTATAGATCTAAGAAGAATTGTGACCAATCTACTATAAGAGGTATGTATTGTTATAAAATGCCATGGAGTGAATAAAATGTGTATGTAGTATCAAGTTGAAAATATTTTATCCCTCATGTGCACTTATCTTGGTTTTGTAGAGCCAAAAGAGTATAAAATCTTTCATGGTTTTGTTGAAGTTGGGTCTAGATCTGAAGAACAGATAATTGTTTATGGGAAGTAGCTAATTTTTAGGTTATTATGATCTTTATCATCTTGGGGTTAAGTATTTTATTTCTTAATTGTGTAAAAACACCAACAAATAATTTCCAAGTTAGTGTCTACCTGGTAGGGTCGGCTAACGAAGGATTTTCTTGTTTTGGCATATTAAGTTTAATTGATTTATCTGTTGGTTCTAGCTGATTGAAAAGATGAATATTAGTTATTCTAAGTTGTATTCTAGCCAACTAAACAATATGAATGATATAAGTATAAGGTCAAAGTTGTGGGTTAGAAAGTGTGAATTGGTGTGTGAATACATTGAAGATTTGATGATGGCAAGAGGAAGCAAATCAGAAGGATAAGCAAATATCCTTGTGGAGTAGAAGCAAATATCCTTGTGGAGTAGAAAAGATATATTCAATCAAGAAGGATCAAGTATAAACTAGAATTATGATATTTAATTAGTAATTTAGCTACATCAAAAATCAAGTAATCTAATTGTTATTCTCTAACCATTGTAGCAATGATCTAAATCTCTTAATAGAGTTGGCTTAACAACTATTTGTAAATCCTCTAATAAGGTGACAGTTCTATTGAATTTTATAAAGACCTCTAACAAGGCCACTCCTAACAGGGTGATTAAGTCCTTTAATAGGGTCACACCTAACAGTGTGTTTTATAACCTTTAATAAGGTTGGTAGGGCTCACTTCATAAGAATGAAAACAATAACTACTTGCAATTGGTAGTTTTCCCAAATTGGGTTTCCACATTAAATCTTGGTGTCAAATGTTTTCATGCTGTTTCTTTTTTGTGCTTGCAACTAAGTTAACATAATAATAATAATAGATAAAATATTAAGATTTGTATGTTAAGTAATTACCAAGCATTCTTAGTGTTTACTGAGTTACAACATTTCTTTGTTTATCGAGCATCAACATAATTAAGTTTTGACATAATTATTTGTATTGACATCTAAGGGATCTAAGATTTATTTTTGTAGTAACCGATTCATCCCTCCCCTCTTAGTTACTCCTCTTATATTTATAACAATTGGTATAAGAGCTTTTGGGCTTGTAGAGAAAGTTTCAAGGACCTAAGCTAAAGATTAGGATGTCTTATAGAAGAGAGATTACCAAGTTGAACAAAGCTAATTTCATAGCATGGTAAGGACTTATGAAGTTACATTTGGCTACCATCAATGATTATAGTTGTAAATATCTTGATGCTAAATACAAGACTTCCACTGGAACATTATCAGTTGAAGATATTACTAAAAAGAAGAATCATAACATCATGATGATTGATATTACATCTACTCTTAGTTATGCTGAATTTGATGGGGTAAAAGATTGTAAAAATACTCATGAAATGTGGACCAAAATGAAGACATCTATGGAGAGATGATAATGTAAGAAGAGCCAAAGAAGAAAGTCTTAGAGGTCATTTTGATCAGATGAAAATGAGAGAAGATGAAAAAATTGCAAAATATGTGGAAAGAATCAAAGCAAGTGTAATAACAATAAAATAATCTAGAGGAGACATTGATGAAAAAATAGTTGTAAACAAGGTACTCAGAACCCTTCTTCCTATTTATGCAATTAGAGTGTCTTCTATTCAAGAAATGAGATGTGATCCAAACAATAAGTTAACCTTGAATTTTCTAGTTGGAAGATTGATAGCTTTTGAGTTGGATAACTATGATAACTATGTTCCTATTTATGAAGATACTGAGTCTACATTTGAAGCTAAACTCTCACTCAAGAAAAAGAGTAAGAAATCAAAAGCTAGTCAATCAGAAAGTGAAGAAGAAGAAACATAAGAGAGTTTTGACAGTGATATTGAAGTTGTTGAAGCCCTAATTGTAAGAAAGTATTCCAAAGGTAGAGGAAAACACAAAGGCAAGATTCCTCTAATCTATTTTTTTTGTGAAGAATTTGGTCATTGTAGGAATTTTCCTTAGGGAAAAATAGCACCAAGATCAAGAAGCTCAAGCACTAGCACAATACAGACCAATAATATATGATCATAATAACAATAATAAGAGTGAATATTATATTTGATGCATGATGCTCCTGTCTGATGCAGGAGCATCTTGCATGGAAAAATTAAATTATTAAAAAAAAAAAAAAAGAGAGAGAGAAAAAAAAAAGGGGAAAAAAATAAATAAATAAATAAATAAAATTGTGGAGGAGAGAGAAAGTGACGAAAATGGAAGGAAAATAATTAAAAATAGAAAATAGGAAAAGTGGAGAAAAGAGGAATCTCTATTTTCAAGGTGCATAGGTGGCGTAAAAAGAAAAATAATAAAAATAGTTGTCATTCCATTAATCGAGGTGTATAGGTGGCAATTTAGAAGTTTGTGGAAAGATCCTTAAATCATGTATTTAATATTTGTTGGGTGCTTAGTTGTATTTGGGTGGGAATTTAATATTTATTTAAAAGTAGTTGTATTTACCTTTTATCCCACATTGCTTGTGTTTGTAATGTCTTGGGTTAGAAGTGCCTATTTAAGAAAGGCCTATTATCATTTGTAATGAAGTTCAAGAAATGGAAGCTCTTCTAATGGAAGTTGGAGAAATAGAAGCTCTTCAAGTGTAAGCTCTTGTAGTGAAGCTCTTCTAGTTGGAAGTTCTTAGGGAGGAATCTCTCTTATATTGTAAGAATTTGGAGTCCTTTCATTTGGAGAATATTTTAATGGATTTCAAGTATTAATGGAAGTTTTATGAAGCATTTTATCATCTCTCTTGTCTCCATATTGTTGCATTTTTTTTTTGTGAGTTGGTACGGGTGGTTTGGCCCATCATCAGTGGTATCAGAGCAGGAGTTCCTGAGCGTGCGGACAGATCGCCGAACGTGAGGCAGTTTGCACCAGGACCTTGAGTTGGGTGAAGTTTGTCAAAATTTTTTTTTGATTGTGTAGATAGAGCACCGACTGTGAGGCAGTTTGTACAAGGTTCTTGTGTTACACGAGATTTGTCTTCTGAAGACTTGATTATGGAGAAGAGAAAGAAGAAGATGACTTTTGTGATTGGATGGATTCTGAGGATTCCTCGACTTGAGAAATTTAGAGCAAGAAATCAACAATCATTGCTAGTTGATTTGCAGAAGCAAGTGAATGAATTAGAAGCTAAGTTGCGGAAACAAAGAGCATGTCACCAAAAAAAGGATGTTGATAATTCCTTGGATGTGGAAAAGAAAGATGATCCAGTGGAAGAGCAAGCGGATGAAGAGGAAATTATTTGCGAACCTAAAGTTGAAGAAGATGAACAAGAAGAGGAAGAGCATCAAGATGACAAGATTTATGAACCTGAAGTAGATCAAGATGATTTTAAGATTGTAGCAATGGAGGAAACATATAGTGCCTTCGTTGGAGATCAAGCAAGTGAAATAGTTACATGCATTGTTGATGATATGAAAGAGGCAAGCAAAGATGAATGTGTCAAAGAGGTAAATTCTTATCAATCATGGGATGTTGTCTTTGATATGATTTTAAAAGATATTGATGATTTTTTTGCATGAGGATCTTGTTAGTCATGTATGGTATGCAAAGGAAGATTGGTATGGTGTTGCTGGATTTATTACAGGTGCGATTAATTCAACAAGATTGGATGAGGATGAGATTTATACTTGGATACAGTTCATTGCAAAGGAGAAATTTGAGCATCGGATACTTGTTCCAGCTATGTGTTGGAGGAAGAGGAAAAAAAAATAAAAATCTGTCAACAGTGGCTACTTCATTTTGTGAATCCATATTCACAAAATTTTTCCTACCATGGGAGTCGGATGCAGGAGCATCATGCATCAGCAAAAAAATAAAATGTGAAAGATTTGCATGTTGGTTTTCTTGTCCCTATTGAGGTAGAAGCTTGTGGTGAAGATGAAGATGGTTCTATATCTTTCTTTTGACATCAAAGTGTGGGACACACTTTTCTATCTACTAGGGGAGTCTGATGCAGGAGCATCTTGCATGGAAAAATTAAATTATTAAAAAAAAAAAAAAAAGAGAGAGAGAAAAAAAAAAGGGGAAAAAATAAATAAATAAATAAATAAAATTGTGGAGTAGAGAGAAAGTGACGAAAATGGAAGGAAAATAATTAAAAATAGAAAATAGGAAAAGTGGAGAAAAGAGGAATCTCTATTTTCAAGGTGCATAGGTGGCGTAAAAAGAAAAATAATAAAAATAGTTGTCATTCCATTAATCGAGGTGTATAGGTGGCAATTTAGAAGTTTGTGGAAAGATCCTTAAATCATGTATTTAATATTTGTTGGGTGCTTAGTTGTATTTGGGTGGGAATTTAATATTTATTTAAAAGTAGTTGTATTTACCTTTTATCCCACATTGCTTGTGTTTGTAATGTCTTGGGTTAGAAGTGCCTATTTAAGAAAGGCCTATTATCATTTGTAATGAAGTTCAAGAAATGGAAGCTCTTCTAATGGAAGTTGGAGAAATAGAAGCTCTTCAAGTGTAAGCTCTTGTAGTGAAGCTCTTCTAGTTGGAAGTTCTTAGGGAGGAATCTCTCTTATATTGTAAGAATTTGGAGTCCTTTCATTTGGAAAATATTTTAATGGATTTCAAGTATTAATGGAAGTTTTATGAAGCATTTTATCATCTCTCTTGTCTCCATATTGTTGCATTTTTTTTTTGTGAGTTGGTACGGGTGGTTTGGCCCGTCATCAATATTGAATACATACTAGAAGTGCATGTATATAAAGACATCTAGAATGACTAGGAGTCAACAAAGTGATAAGCCTCACAACTAAGCACATGTCCACCAAGAGTATATTATCCTCCATTGAGCACATGAGTTTGTGTGATGATGAGAGGATAAGCTTACATAAGTGTATCTCATAAAGAGATGTTGTAGACACCATGTGCTCAATTAGATTACAAACAACTATGTTGTCTACATGACAACTTAGATGAATATGCAAACTCCTGTGTTGTCAACAAGACAACTCATATAACTATGCACACTCCTAGGTTTCTATATGATAATGCATTTAACCTAAGTAAACTTAAGTAAACTGTAATAATAATAAATTATTTACACTAACACCCCCCCTTAATTGAAACTTAGGGGAATGCATTTAAGCTCACAAAAGCTATGATGAAAATGCATGATGGGTCCTGGCTACTAGGCCATGTTAGGTAGCCATGTACAAACATAATGCTCTACATATAATGCGATGCAATACAATCTCTTTGAAAATGATGAAAGAGAAAAAACCTCATGGGAAAAACCCTCCCCCAAAAAGAGAGATAAGTAAAATAAAGAAGAGAAGAGTCATGTGACCCCCTTGGTAAAATATCCTGCACCCCCAAGATATCTCACAAATGAAGATACTTGACCTCAGTGAACGGTTTGGTGAAGATATCTACAACCTACTCTACTATAGGACAATACTTCAATGCAATGACCTACTCATGTATCAGCTCTCTGATGCAATGCATATGAATCTCAATGTGTTTGGTCCACTAATGTTCAATTGGATGTTTTGAGATCTCAATAGCACTCTGATTATCACAATGAATGATTATAGTCTATGTAAAGTTGAATCCAAACTCCTTTAGGATATGTCATATCCATATAGCCTCTATAGCTATACTGACAATCCCTTAATATTAGCCTCAGTTGAAGAAAGAGAAATAGTATTTTGCTTCTTACTTTTCCAACAAATGGGGTTGAAACCAAGATGAAACATGTAACGTGAAGTAGACTTGTGAGAATCAAGATCCCTTGCATAGTTTGAGTCTGTATATCCAACCAACTAAATTTTAGTACCTATTGCATAGTGTATCCCATGTGTATGTGTACCCTATATTTAGGGCAAGATGTGTTTGGTGGCCTTCCAATGAAGTTCATGTGGCTCTTACATGAAGCAAGAAACCATGCCAATTTCAAAAGCTATGTCAGAGCTTGTATGTGTCAAGTAGATGAGACTCCCAACCAACTATCTATACAATGTAGCATCAACAAGCGAAGGTGAACACTTTGCCTCTAACTTAACACCTAAAAGAAAGGGAGTAGGAGCAGGCTTATAGTCACTCATGTGAAATTGAGAAAGTAAATCAAGAGAATACTTGGGTTGAGAAAGTGTGATCCTAGCTAAAGACTATGTGATCTCAATACCAAGGAAATAATCAAGAAAACCCAAGTTTTTCATAGCAAATCTGTCTTGCAAAGAAGTCTTGAGACTAGAAATGATGGATGAAGTACTTCCTATAATGATCAAGTCATCTACATAAAGTATGAATATCAAGTGTGAGTCATACCTCTGAAGAATGTAGACATTCAAATCTAAATGACACTTGGTGAATCATGCTAAGAGTAGGAAGGAATCTGTCTTGGCATACCAAGCCCAAGGAGCCTACTTAAGGCCATAGATAGGCTTCTTCAACTTGCAAACCAAAGTAGAATTTAAATGAAACCCTATGGCTGCTCCATATAAATCTCCTCAAGAAGACCACCATTCAAGAATGCACTCTTCACATCCATCTAATGTACAACCCAACCATGAGCTACATCAATGGCTAGTTTCAAATGAATGGAGTTCATCTTAGCTACCAGTGCAAAGGTCTTAGTATAGTTAATACTAGGAACCTATGAGAAACCTTTAGCAACAAGTTTATCCTTATGCTTTTCCACACTTCCATTTGCTACAAACTTGGTTTGATAGATTCACTTGCACCAAACAAACTTTCGTCCCTTAGGAAGAGGAACTATGTCCCAAGTTTTGTCTTCATTAAAGAGTTATATTCTTCCTCCATGGCCTTGTCCCATTCAAGAACCCCTGATGCTTCCTTAAATGACTGTGGATTAGAAACAATGGCAATATATGCATGTGAAAATGATTTGTGTTGTGACCTTGTCCTCCTAGTATTTGAAGGACTCGGGCCACCAATAAACCTACTAATCAAGTGTGTTTTGTGCCCAACAAGGTCTAGTGGAAGAAGAAGAATAAATATCTTCAACTATTTGTGGATCTTGTGAAGGTGGTGACTTGAGAGTCAAAGTTGAAGGAATATCATCTTCCAAGTCACTATCATCACTATCATCACTTTCCATGAAGGAGGAAGGATTTGAAGGAGCCAAACTTGGACAAGTTTCATCAAAGTGAACACTCCTCTCAAAAAAGATTTCATGTGTCTCTAGATCTATGAGTTTGTATGCCTTAAGGTGATCAGGATATCCAACAAATATAAAAGGTTTACTTTGAGGTTCCGATGCCTTCCTTTTTTATGGAGGTACCCTTGCCCATGTCAGACAACCAAAAACTTTAAAGTGTTTTACATTTGGTTTTCTTCCACACTAAGCCTCAAAAGATGTAATTCCATCCAAGGCCTTATGGGGACCTTTTTTTTGGATGTAATTTGCACAACACATAGCTTCTGCCCAAAAAAATGATCTAGAGACTTATGTTGTAATGTAAAGTGGTCATCTCCTTAAGGGTTCTATTCTTCCTTTTAGCAACACCATTTTTCTATGGAGTGTATGCAACTAAATGTTAAAGATCAATACCCTCATGAGTACAAAAGTCTATATGCCTTGAGTTTACATATTCCCTTCCATTATCTGTTTGAAGAATCTTGATGGCTTTCCTTGATTGCTTCTCAATTTGAGCTTTGAAGGTGATAAACTTATCAAACACTTCACTCTTATTAGCAAGAAAGAAGACCCAAGTGTAGCGTGAAAAGTCATCAATGAAGGTGAGATCATAGTGAACCTTTCCAAATGATGGTACTAGAAATGGGCCAGCTACATCACTATGAACCAATTCAAGAACAAGAATAGTTCTCCAAGACTTTCCCTTGTCAAAATTCTCTTTGGGATGCTTGTCTACTTCACAACTTGTACATACACCCTCTAAATACTTGACTTGAGGTAGACCTATGACTATATCTTTGTTGCTAAGTTGTTGAAGGTAGTGATAGTTGAGATGTCCAAACCTCTCATGCCATAGTTTACTTTGTGAATTTGAGTGGGTCAACAAGGCAAGGGAAGTGGACTTAGGCACAAAATAAGAAAAAAGAATAAAGTCTTGTATCATGATTAGCCTTTCCAATTGCCACCATAGAATCATCCTTTAGATCTTTCACCACAACTGAATTAGGAAGGAACTCCACTTTGTTACCACATCCATAGTGAGTTATTTGGTAGATTGAAAGAAGGTTGGTGCTAAGGTGGGAACATGAAGAACATCCTTGAAAACTCCATTGTCCAACTCAACATTTCCTTTTCCTTCAACTTCCACTTGTGTGTCATTTTCCACATAGATGTAAGGTACATGTGATGGTTTCAAAGAGGAAAAATGCTCCCTTGAAGCACCCATATGATGTGGTGTTAACTTAGAAAAAGAACCCATAATGCAAAAGAAAAAGCATGATATCAAGGAGACAAAAAACACAAGAGATACCCCCTCCATTTCACTCAATCAAAGAACCCCTCCCCCCCCCCCCCACAATAAATGAATGCTTTAGGCACTTTATATGTAGTTTTTTTACAATAGGCCACTTGTCAAAATGGAAAAAAGTGTACTTTTGATTTTGCGGTTTACAACCTCCTCTTGGAGTTCAAATCTAGTACTTAGTAATGTAGCTCATATATACAACAATTTTTAAGTTTGATAAAGGAAATACAATGTAAAAAAAGAACTATTTATGAAAGTGGTACTTCTTTCCACACAAGCCTATAATCTTATTGCAGATCTAGATAGTAGAAAAAAATTATGCACTTAAAAAAAAAAAAGAACTTGAACATGTGTCCAGATGAGGTTGTATGAAGCATTTGAAGTTGCAAAATGTAGGATTGGATAGGTATAGTTGTCAAAAATTGATTCCTGTAAAAAATCTATACACCAAAACTAGAAAATAATAGTACCACTAAAAAATTTAGAAAATTCTAGCCCCAAAAAAAAAAAAAGGGCCTAATTTGGAGTCTAGATGACTGAGATATGGCCTCCCAAAGTTGGACTGCCAAATCAAGACTATATATTTGTTGGAAATAATCAAGAATAGCTAGGCTACTAAGAGGGGAGGGTGAATCAGTAACCTCAAAAACTTTTAAATTAATTTAGCACTTAACCATATAAATCATTCACCATTCATTCTTCTAATCTACTGTATGCATGAAAAAATATAAACATACATAATACATGAACACAATATTTGGTGACCTAGAAACCTTCCAAATATAAAGTAAAATTGGGGTGGGGATGATACCCACAAAACTTCACTACTACAGTATAAAGTTGGCCTATTAGGGCTTACATTGACCACTTCTGATGATCTACCCTATTAAGAGAAATTTGGACTACAAGGTCCACCTTGTTAGAGATTTTACAAACATACAATGAAGTATGCACTCGGTTAGGAGATTTATACAAAGATTGTTAAGTCTACCTTGTTAAAAGAATTGAAAACTAAATCACTTATCAAGATGAAATAGTAGATTTGACTTAAAATTTGATTGCTGAATAGATCACCTTTTGTGACTGATGTGTCTTTGCTGCTCCTTAATGACCTTGCTGAAAACTTTGCTTTGTTACTGATTCACATTCACTCTTCTCAAAACATTACATATCTTTTCCTTGACATTCCATGATAATTTGTATGATACATTTCAAATGATAAAATACATTACATATTTATCATTCCAATAATTATAGTTGCAAGGTCAGCTAAAACACAAGTAAACAAAATATTATTGAGTCAACCAATCAGTAGAAAATTTGGGCTCTTCAAGTTGACTCATTTACCTTCTGATACTCGGCATCCACTACATTACTCAACATCATCATGCACTCGATAGAAGTAGAAGCTTGGAACTCAATAACCATTGGAGACTCAGTAGATATAGTGTCAGTTAGTAAATACTAAAATGTTCATTTACCTTGCTGCTACTTGGTAAACACTACATATCCATTACTTGGTAAAAACTAGCTTCATATCATGCAAACTGATAAATCAGTAAATACTATAAAGCTCAAAAACCATTATCTGTTTGGTGAACACTGTAAGCTTGGTATACACTATTGAACTACCCATTCACTCATTAGCTTTAGAGATGCTTGATGTGAACTGCATAACTGTTGAACTTACAAGGTAACCACTAAATGCTTAGTATAAATATGGACTGAGTGATGAACTCGATAAGCATTCAGAATCAAATAAGTGTTGTCACTAATGAAAAATAAAACATAATGCCAACAATCTCCCCCTTTAGAATTAGTGACAAAAACACTCATGAGCCAAAACTTATGTACATTGACATTTTGATTGATTTTTCAAAATTGATCTTTGTAAAGCTACTGTATATACATATCTTACATATCTCGCCCATACATAAGGCATAATATATACATAGCATATATCAATTTATTTTCTTCCTTATTTTTCCACAAGTCTCTTTACTCCCATTGTTCATTCCCCTTGTTCATCTCATACTCCCCATTTTTGACAATAATGCTAAAGGGTATATGTATAATATATTCAAAAAGAGACATCAAAATGTGAGATAAATTTGGAGTGTACCTTAAGAATAAGAGCCAATGTCTTATCCCAATTATCTTGCAAAATTGTGTAGGTGGA
This sequence comes from Cupressus sempervirens, assembly GCA_028749045.1. Classification (NCBI taxonomy): domain Eukaryota; kingdom Viridiplantae; phylum Streptophyta; class Pinopsida; order Cupressales; family Cupressaceae; genus Cupressus; species Cupressus sempervirens. The sequence goes on from CM053791.1 coordinate 720,756,563, forward strand.
GAGGGCCACTTGAACTTCAATAGAAAGTTCAATCATATGATTTTCTATTGAAAAATTGTTCTCTTGGACCAATGTTTTTGAATATGCACTATGTTTCTACATTGGGTCCATAACTAGAAGGATCATATTTTGGATGTCAATCATTGTAGACCTGATCCTGGCTTCCTCTCTGAGTAGCTTTGCTTTTATTTCTAAAAAAAATTTCACCTTCATGTGATGTGCTAAGCTTGAACTAGGGTCAAGCTATAACCTTTGAGAACTTGCCTTCATGTCCACATCAATCTTATTTAATTTTTCCTTAATACCCTTGGTATACTTGGTAACATCACAAAGATTACCAAAAAGTAATGTTACATTTGTAAAGGATTGTTCAAGGTTTCCCAAAATTGTGGATAATTCTAAATGCTTTATTGCAATGTGCTCAAGCACCTTATTGTCAAATTTCTTCTATGCCTTCTCAATAAGCTTCTCTTGACCAGAAGTGTCCTCATTGAACTTATTTATAGCCTCTTCTAATTGTAACAAAAAGCATTAAGATGGATCAACATGAACACCTATAGCCTTAGTAATTATGTTTTTGGCATTCTCAATTATTGTGAATTCTTTGTCTCTCTCTTCTCTTAGCTACTTTTGCCTTGCCTTTTTCTCTAAAAGTTGGCTAACCAATCTCATTTCATTGGTTTGGTAGTGTGCAAGTCTATCTTAGGAATAATAATTTCTTTATCCAAGTCTATATCTTCATCAATTGCCTTACCGGTAAGTAGAAGTTATAGAGGAGTCTTTGGTTTTACTTCAATGCTTACTTCCTTGGATTTAGAAATAGAAACTATAGTTGATGTAGATGGATTAGCAGAAAAGACTTGAATTGGTCCAACTAGAGGAAAATTGAGAGAAGCACCAACTATGTCCAAAATTGATGTGCCTCCGACAAATGATGTACCAATAGGTAATGTACAAGTTGGAATATTTACAATTGAAGAACTAACTGGAAGAAAAATTGGTGCAGTTAAAGCTATGGTAGACAAAATTGTAGAACAAACTAGTAGACTTACTAAACATGGTGTAGAAGAAGTTGATATAATTGTGGAACTAGCGGCTATGCACATTGGTGAGGTGGATTTCTTGGGTGCTAATGAAGAGGGCTGTAGCTTAGTAGATGAAGTAACTAATACTTCCATTGAAAATACCTAGAGTATGAGGTGGTAGGAGCAGATGGTATTTCTTATGCATTTGCAATCAATCCTGCTGAAGTTGACTCCAACCGTCATGATGTTGGTGGCTTAGGTGGAGAGTGAGGAAGGGAAGCAATGAATTCTAATGCAATCTTCATTGGGTCATCTTCTTCATTTTCTTCCTCCTTTTCTTCCTCTTCAGCTTCTTCCTCTTTTTCTTCATCATCAACCCTTAGTGACTGATAGTCTTCAACATCAATAGTAGCACCTGGAGTGTTGTCATCTTCTTCATCATCACTATCACCATCATCATCCTTGATCTCAACTAGATCATCACTAGGCTTATGCAGATGATAGATATTTTTCCACATGTTTATTGCATCTCTTACAACATGCTCAATATCCTTAATTAAAATCAAACATGTGTGGAATCTGATCATCATTTTACCTTCATTTTTCTTCATGGCTACCTTTACTTCTACATCAGTAAGATTTGGAAATAATTTCTTCAAGGATTGTTCATATATATCCTTGGCCGTCAGTGCAACTAACTCCCACCTCGGCTACAATCTCACTAACAACTCTTTTGAGATCTGAGGAGCAATTTGGTTTGGGGTATACTTCCATTTCCCCATTTTGGTGAGTACTAGCTCCTCAATCTACATCTTCTCAGCATCAGTTCTTGTTTAAAACTTTAAAGCCTTGAAGTTTGTGATACCAGCTCCTTCTTCCATCCATTTTAATCTTTCTTGAAAGGTAAGTTGGGGCTTGTAGAACATTACTTCACCTTTTCCTTTGCCTTTGCCTCTCCTGGTGAAAACAACTATGGAGGCCTTTGGAGGTTTAGTAATGATAACCCTCCCTTTCTTCTTAGCTAGCTCTACCTCCTTCTTAGATTCTTGCTCATATTCTTCTTCTTCTTCTTCTTCTTCTTCATCCTCTCCTTTTCCCTTGGTAAGAATTAAAGGACCAATGGCAGTTTTCATCTTAGCTATCTTCCTCTTGCCTTTGTTGATTGCTTGAGGTAGCTTGATTTCCAGTTCAATTCTAGCTTTTGCCTCATCATATGTGTTGAATGCTAGTTTCTTAGGGTATATGGGTTCATTTACCAATGCTTCAATGATGTCCCTAGTTTCATCAATATTGACCTCATAAGGAAGAGGTTTTACCCATGCAACTTGGGGCCTAACTGCTTGAATGTATACTCTATCACAGTCTACCATGAAGCACACATCATCTTTATAATCCTCAAGAAGTTTAGGAGGAATCTTGAACGTATTGTTCATTATTTCTTTGAAATCTTCAAAATAATTGTCCATTATAGTGTCAAAGTTTACACCCATTTCTACAATAAACTCATTTATTTGATACAAAATGGGAACATCCTTTCTCCATATTACAGAACCTTTGGATGGGAAGAATTTTTGTACATAAAAGAAAAGGCATGTCAAAAAAGAACTAAATTTATAGAGATTTTTCTTTGATGTCTAGATGTTATCCATATTCTTGTTTAATTGTTTGAGTAGTAGCTTTGATAGGTCAAATTCCATGTTTTTCTTCACAACTTTGAATGCTAAGTATACTGCCTCACATGGCACATTGTTTAAATGACTGGAACTATAAATCTTATGAGAAATTACATGAATTCTGAACCTCAACTACACATCATTAATGGTACTAATTTTCAAACCTCTACAATCCCACTCGGCTAGGGTTTTCTTCTGGAGTTCATCTTGACCTAGGGTTTTAGTGGATTTTCCTTTGCTTAGTATGGGAAGGCTAGTAATCTTGTGAATCATCTTTTTGGTTATCAATATGGGCTGCTCCAACCATAATTGACCATTGTGTATGCGGCTAAGAATATACCTAATCCATTTTATCTGAAAGCTTCTTGGTAGGTGTGATATGTGTGTCAACCCTTTTATTTCAAGATGCTTGTGCTTAGGTTTCCATGAGCCATCAACACACATTTTCTCTAAAGCACTATCCATTTCTAGGGTTCCTATCTCTTGAATTGAACACTTAAAATGAGTGCATATATATTAATTAATAGTACCTTTGGTGGTATTTGGGAATGTGCACCATTAGGGTCAAGTGCCTCCACTACTGTTGGAACTAGCTTGAAATTTGGTGCATTCCACTCTACACCCTTGACCAACATCCCTGAACCCCTTTTTGCCTTGCTACTATTGGTGCTTATGGATGCCATTGCTACTCAGTAAGTGATGGAAATTTTTAAACAAATTCCTTAGCTGCAAATTCACTCAAAATTGCTTGGAATCACTTGAGTACACATGGAAATCTCTTTGCTTTGTGAATACTAAAAGACATGGTGAAAAATGAAGTTGAATTCTTCCCTTTTTGATGAAAATTTTCCATTAATGCTAGGTACCATATTGATTTAGTGTGTGATAGAATGTCATCCACTCACTAGCTTGTAGAAACTTGTAACTTGACAATCAAACAAAACTTTCATTGCTTCCAACCTAGCTCAATTAAGTCAGTGACCAACCTTGCTTAGTATGAACTAAATTCATGTAATCCTTTTATATCTAGAATACTGATTTGGATCTTCTTGCTTTCTTTCATATGGAACTGTTCAAGGTATAGCTTGAAGATGCAATTCTTGTCCCTTCATGAAGAACCTAATTAGAAATGGTGGAGTCACCCACTTCTTGAGTGACATTTTTATTATTTGAATTGTTTAGCTTGAAAGATTTAGGAATCCACTACTGTCTCATATGCTTCCTGATATTATCAGCTTTAGCTTTCTTCTCATCTTCCACTCTTCCTATGTTCATGCAATTTTTACCTATGTGACCGATTTCAGTGCATGTATAACATCTTACTATTGAATCTCTTTTTCTTAAGTGATGCTTTATGTAGTCTATGCCAATGTGTCCATATTCTCCACAATAGTGACATCTGCACCAAGTGTTTTAATCCCAACCAAATACTACTTTGACAATTTGTTCAGCTAGATTAAATGGTTTAGATCTGCATCTAGATGCCTTGTGATCTAGTTTCTTGCATTTATGATATTTACCTTCAAATTTTGGTTTCTCCTTGCATTCATTAGCTTTGTGACCATGTTTACTATTATTGTATCATTTTCCATTGAATTTTTCCTTTCCATTGCTCCAAAATTTGTTTGATGTATGACCTAACTTACCACAATGATTTCAAGTAGGTCTTTGATTCTTTTGGGCACTGTGTTTGGAAGATTCACCTTCTTCTTTGTAACCAAGTCCTACTTTACCTTTTTGTCTATGAAGATTCTGCTCACTTTGTTGATTCAATTGATCCATGTCTACTTGGGATTTCATCATCCTTTCATTGAGTTGCTTTTCAAAGATTAGATCAGTTTTCAATCTTTCATTGATCTATGTTTTAGTGATTAGATCATTCCTTAAGTTTTCATTTTGAGATCTCAAATTCATGATTTCCTCATTAGCATTGGAGAGCTGATTGATAAGACTTTCTTGCTGAAGGGATTGATTTTGATTTGCATTGTTTCTTACCTCCAAGTCTTCACTTGCCTTATTCCTTTGTTCCAAGATTTCACACATTCTTATTGACTAAACTTCTTGTTATCTTTTCAATTTTCTTACCTCTTCTTGCAAAGAGCAATTCTTTGCTAGGAGTTCTTTGATTACCTCATTTGCTTCATCTAAACTGCTTGATGGAAAAAGATCTTCAATCTTTTCTTCAACATACTGATGCTCATTCATTTTTCTTGCAAGTTCCTTCCTTCTTTTTAGGGATTGGGAAAGATTCTCCTTTTCTTCCTTGAGTTGAGCTATGGCCATTTCTAGATCTAGCTTCTCATTCTCAATAGCTTTGTCGAGTTTGAATATTTCTATTGTCCTTGATCTTTGCTCAAGCTATCAAACTTTATCCTAAGAACCACAGAGCTCTGATACCAATTGTTGGAAATAATCAAAACTAGCTAGGTTATTGAGATGTGAGGTATGAATTAGTAACCTCAAAAACTTTTAAATTAATTCAGCACTTAACCATATGAATCATTCACCATTTATTCTTCCAACCTATTGTATGCATGAGAAAAGGTAAACATACATAACACATAAATATAGTATTTGGTGACCCAAAAACCTTCCAAATAGAAAGTAGAAATTGGGGTGGGGATGATACCCACAAAAATTCACTATTGTAGTATAATGTTGGCCTGTTAGGGCTTAGATTGATCACTTTTGATGATCTTCCATGTTAAGAGCAATTTGGACTACTAGGTCCACCTTGTTAGAGGTTTTACAAACATACAATGAAGTATGTACTCTGTTGGGAGATTTATACAAAAATTGTTAAGTCTACCCTGTTAAAGGATTTGAAAACTGAATCACTTGTCAGGATGAAATAGTAGATCTGACTTACAAATTGATTGCTGAATAGATCTTGAAGTATAGATCACCTCTTGTGACTGATGTGTCTTTGCTGCTCCTTAATGACCTTGCTGAAAACTCTGCTCTGCTATTGATTCAAATTCACTCTTCTCAAAACATTACATATCTATTCCTTGATATTCCATGATAATTTTTATGATACATTGCAAATGATAGAATACATGATACATTGAAAATGATACAATACATTATAGTTGCAAGGTTGGCTAAAACACAAGTACACAAAATATTATTGAGTTGGTGAATCAAAAGAAAACTTGAGCTCTTCAAGCTAACTCGATGACCTTCTGATACTTAGCATCCACTACATTACTCAACATCATCATGCACTCAGTAGAAGTAGAAGCCTGGTCCATACTAATCACATAATGTAGCTTGGAACTCAGTAACCATTGGAGACTTGGTAGATATAGTGTCACTTGGTAAATACCACAACCTATAGCAAGGTAAATAACTTGCAAATCACTGATGTTATTGTTGATGTTCGTTGTGGTGGATGGGTCACCAATTTGCAATGGAAAATATGCTTGATAGTGGAATATGAAATATGCTAAAGGAAATTAGAATATAATAGCTCTCGGTTGTTGGCATTTGATTGTCCTATTTTCCTACAAAAAATATTCTCCTATAGGCTTGATGGATTTTTTTCAAAAAAAAAATTCTACAAATAAAATGAAAATTTGAAAAGAAAAAAATGTAGATCCAAATAAAACAAGTGCAGAGAAGCTAAGAAAAATGTAGATCTAAAAAATTATTTACACAGATCTAAAGAGATCATAATAATTTTGCAAATCAAGCCTTCAGGTTGTGATTTGCAAAAATTTTTAACCTCATATTTGACTATGGCCTAGGGTAGGCAAATTTATAGTCAAAATTCATCAAATTGACACTCTGGACACAATGGCAAGGTTGAATTTGGCCCTAGATGCTCCTAATAACTACAGATGCTTTGGATCTAAATCATGGTCCTCTAAGAGGTGAAGCAAAAATGGTATCCAATGGCTATGTGAAGAGATCTCTTACTGGCTGATACCATGTATGAATTTTCCTTAGGGTAAAATAACACCAAGATCAAGAAGCTCAAGCACTAGCACAATATGGACCAATAATGTATGATCATAATAATAATAATGAGAGTGAATATCATATTGAATGCACACTAGAAGTGCCTATATATAAAGGCATCTAGAATGACTAGGAGTCAACAAAGTGATAAGCCTCACAACTAAGCACATGTCCACCAAGAGTGGATTATCCCTCATTGAGCATATGAGTTTGTGTGATAATGAGAAGATAAGCTTACATAGGTGTATCTCATAAAGAGATGTTGTAGACACCATGTGCTCAATTGGAGTACAAAAAATTGTGTTGTCTACAACTCAGATGAATATGCAAACTCCTATGTTGTCAACAAGACAACTCATATAACTATGCATACTTCTAGGTGTCTACATGAAAAAAAATTTAACTTAAGTAAACTTAAGTAAAGTGTAATAATAATTAATTAATTACACTAATAGTCATATTGCTGATAGGTGTCCAAATATAGAAAACAAGGATGAGAAGAAAAATAATAAATACAAAGGCAAGAAGGAATTTAAAAACTACAAAAACTACAAGGATAAAGGGAAGAAATCTTGTTTTATAGCTAAAGATTTTGATAACAGTGAAGATAAAATGGTATATATCTCTATAAAAGATGAATTTGATGATGAAAGAGATAAAATAACACTTATCTCTCATGTTAGCAAAAATGATACATGGATTGTTGATTGTGGCTGTTCACATCATATGACTAGGGATAAAAGAAAATTTGAACACATGGAATATTATGGTGAAGGTTGTGTAAGATTTTTAAACAATGAACCTTGTAACATAAAAGGAAGAGGTTGTATCTCTTTCACCAATGAACTTGTATGTGATAATGCTTATTGGGTTGAAGGACTAAAGCATAATCTACTAATTGTGGCATAATTGAATAACATTGGATTCAAGGTAGAATTCATGGATGGAAAGGCCAAACTACTAGATGGAAAAGAAAATTTGGTTAGATCTAACAAAGCAAAAAAAAAGTAATCTATTTTATCCTAATCTTAGTGAAAGTTCATGTATTATTGCTTAAGTTGAAGAAAGCTAGTTATGGCACAAAAGACTATGTCATGTAAATTTTGATAATTTGATTAAGATAAAAAAACATAAAAGACTAAGAGGTATTCCTAGTTTGAAGAAGCTTGATACGGGTCTATGCAAAAATTTCCAAATTGGTAAGATGGGAAGACTAGTTTCAAAAGCAAGAACTATCATTCAGTCTCAGAGCTTGTGCATACAAACTTATGTGGACCTATTAGAATAGAGAGTTATAGTGGAGATAAGTTTTTCATTCTTTTTTTTTGATGAATATTCTAGAATGATGATTGTAATGTATCTAAATGAAAAATAAGAAGCTTTTCAAAAATTCAAGTGGTACTTGTTGTCACGAAAGCTTGCACCCTTGTCCAAATTTTTTACCTAAGGACAACCTTGTGAAACATGAAAACAAACTCCAAGTTATGGGACTTGAACTATGAGGTTGAATCTCTGGAGAAGGCTAGTTTCCTTTGTTATCAGGGTGCACCTAACTACACTTGGAGAGGAAAATGGAGAAGGAATGCATGAAAGCAAATCTACCTATTCTAACTTAAAGGGGTGATTCACCCAAATAGAGTGTTCAAACTAATCTTTGCCCATACATGCACTTATGAACCATCATGACACCAAAAGATATACTCATCTAGACTACCAAGTTGATAAGAGGGAAGGGATTGTGCAAACATATGATTTTGTCTCAGGAGTTAGATGAGGAGGTTGCCATGATATTGGCATAACAACAAGAAGCAAGAAATGGTAATCCAAAGAGTTGGATAGATGAAATGATGACCTTCTTGATAGGAAGTGGATACCCTTAAGGATTGGATAGAACTAAAAGGAGATAGTATAGGCTATAGTCAATTCCTTATGTCATAGTTGATGGTATCCTTTTTAGGAAGGATTTTAATGGAGCCCTATTAAGATGCATTGACATAAACCAAGCTAAAAGAATGATCAAAGAGCTTCATAATGGTCTTGATGGTGGCCACTTCTTGGTAAGGACAACTATAATGAAGATTATGAGGGTTGGTTACTACTAGCCATCCTTGTTCCATGATTGTCATAAGTATGTAAGAAAGTGTGAAAAATGTTCCTTATTCTTTGGTAAGAAAAATATTGTAGCTCTTACTCTTCATCCCATTCAGGTGGACTAACCTTTTGCTTAATGGGGATTGGATTTTATAGGCCCTATCAATCCTTCTTCCAACTCTAGTCACAAGTGGATTTTAGCTACTATAGATTATTTTACTAGATGGACAGAGGCAATAGCATTGAAGGAGGCCAAAGAATCTTTAGTTATTGAATTCCTTGATGGAATCATGACCAGGTTTGGTGCCCCTTCAACCATTATTTTAGATAATGCAAAATCTTTTATAGGAGCTCAAATTTGTGCATGGGCAGTTGATCATAATATCTACTTGAGCACATCCTTAAACTATTACCCTCAAGGAAATGGATTGGCTAAGTCATCCAAAAAAAACCTAACCAAGATTATGAAAAGGACTATAGAGGACAATCAGAGATGTTGGCATCAAAAGTTGAGGACAAAATTATAGGTTGATAGAATAACACCTAAGAGGACCATAGGAAATTCACCCTTTATGTTGATATATGATAGGGAACCAAGGCTTCCAATTTAATTAGAGTTTCCATCCCTAGAACTAGCTCATAGTAAGAATAGAAAAATTGATGGAACTAGAAAAGAAAAGGAAACAAGCCATGTAGACCCTAGAAACACATCAACAATAGGTAAAAAAGAGTTTTGATAGGAAGTCTAGGTTTAGAAACTTCAGAGAAGGTGACATGGTATTAAAATGGGATGCAGATAGGGAAAAACCAAGGAGGCACTCAAAATTTGATACATTATGGAGTGGTCCCTATGTGGTTATCAGTTGCAAACAAGCCAATGCTTTTCAATTAAGCAGGCCCAATGGTGAAATTCTGCCTATTCTAGTTAATAGAATATATCTTAAGTCCTGCTTCTGAAAAAGGATGAGTACTTTGTGTATATAATTAGAGTAGTTTCCTTTCTTGTTTCTTGTTTTCCAAGAAGTGCATAAGCACATGTGTTTTGTAGAGGTTGTAGAAATTTTTTGGCTTCTTAGTTCTAGTTGTAGAGAGGCAGTTTTGAAGTTTCTTGGGTATGTTTTCTATGACTTTTAGGGTTTTCCTAGGTGGGTTCTCACATTTTTATGACTCTATAGCCTAATAGATGTTTTAGGTCACTAGTCTATGCATAGCTGACTTACATCCCCTTTGAGTCACCAGAATTGTTGATCAAATTTTCCCTCTTGCCAAGATCACCAAATTTGAATTTAAAAGATAAATGGCCACTTCCCATGATTTTTAATATTAAATACCATGTAAATATAATATCATAAGGTTAGGAGCTAGAATTCAAGGGCATACAATGCTACAGAATTTTGAAAGATCGTGTGAGGAAAGTATGGAGTGTTGCGATGTCATGGCGGTCGTAAGATCAAAGAGCCTAAATTATAAAGCTAAGATGTCATGAAAAGAGGTCCATTGTAAGATCATAACATCAAAAGGATGTCAAAGATCATCATAGAATTGGTAAAGTGAAACATAAGGTTTACGATGTTACACCAAACTCATAAGATTGGGGAGTCATAAGATTGGGAAACCATAGGATCGAGAGAAAGAAAAAAGAGCATTATGATGCTATGAAGTGGAGATGCTTTGTATGATTATGAAAGGAAAGAGATCAAGCTTTGATGTTACACCAAAAATAGCCAAAGAGGATATCATAGGATTGTATGGCCAAAAATGAAGACATGAGATCTCATGAAGTTGCTAAATTTTGTAAGGTCATAAAGGGAATTTTGCACAGTTCCAATCTTATGCTTGAGAAACATGTGGGGTCAAAAATTCTAAAGGGTGCTAGTTTCTACCTCCTACCATATGATGCAAGAAGATCCATGGTTGTTTTTTTGTTGCTATGGGGAGCTGCACACTCTTTAGTCATAGTGACAAAGTAACGAGTTGAGGCAGTCATAGTTAAGCTAACTGTCATGTGACATCACAATTAAGTTGGAGGTTGGCGTGGTTAGTAGGTTTTTTGGTCAAATGCATGGAGACTTTTCTAGGATGGAAAAATGAAATAAGATTATTAGCCCACATGGCCCATCTTGGTTACAAAATTTAGTTGACTTGTTGACTTTACTGATTCAACAAGCAAACTATGAAGAAAAAATGTTTTCTTGCATGATTGATTCCAACCACTTTTCATTGAATCTTGCACCTAGTTAACAAAGGAAAACACTCCACCACCTCTATTTTTATCCATTTACTTGGTTAGAGTAATTTAATGGCACTATTCTATCTTCTCAAGGCTCTATTTGGAAAAATGTTGGATTTTTTTGTATTTGAATCCATGTCAAGATCAAATTTTCTCTAGATTTTCATGATTGATCTTTGCAATCTTAAATGGTAGTGGTTGAGTTTGGTTTAGGACAAAATATGTCAGTTATGCCTGAGCTATATAGGTAGGTTTTGTAAATTTTGTTAGCCTTGACTCTTCGCTATTTTTTCTAATATTGCTTTGCAAGTTAATTATAAATTTCCTTTACCTCTAAACTTATATGACATTCTACCTTATCCCCTCTAGCCATTGATGTATTTTGCAAGACCTATTTTCCTCTCATTAGTGTATTGTTGATATCTACAAAGTTGCATGACTATATCTCTTTTTGGCCTATGAATGATATATAAGTGAATTCTCTTCTTCCCTGTGTCATTTATTTGGGTTTTCTAATCTGCATGTGATTGTTAGATTAAAACAAGTTTGGATGTGTATATCTTTTGGTGTCATGATGGTTCAAAAGTGCATGTAGGGGTAGAGATAGTTTGACTACTCTATTTTGGTGCATCACCCCCTTAGGTTAGAAGTAGGTAGAGTTACTTTTTATGCATTCCTTCTCCCTTTTCCTCTCTAAGAGTAGTTAGGTGAATCTTGATAGCAAAGGAATCCAACCTTCTTTAGAGACATCTAGTGTTGCAATGTCAAAAGATGTTTTAAGGCTTAAGCTCTCTAGAAGAAAATTTGAAAATGAAAGACTAGGAGTTTGGAAAGATGGAGGTAGATATGAAAAGATGAGAGAATTTTGGTCACTAATGCAGTCAATTCAATCCTCGTTCACTAGAAATAAAAACCTTGGGTTCACTCCTGGGAAAACAGACCAGTTTCGAAGTTTTCCATTGTATTCAATTCTATCATAACGGTCTTGTGTAGTTTCTTCTTTTTGAATGTCTTTGATAACGTATCAAAATTTTTTTCACTGTGTGCTAGGTTCTTCCTTTCCTTGTAGATAGGTGGTTTGGACAACTTCACTTTCTTATGTTTGACTTTATCGGTCATGGCAGGAATAAAACAAGACCCAAATTTCAAGTGACTAGACTCAACCAATTTCAAAATGCAAACTACCAAAGTAATTGTGAGTTAAGAAGACCTAACTTAACCTATCTTACTCGATAAAAGGTTACCTCACAATTTCACTCTTTTTAGAACTTGTTTGATGTTTTTGGCTTGGTTTTTTGAATGTTTGAACAAGCATGCTGAACACACAGACAAGCCTAATAAGGCTATCTCTAGGATGAACAAGGTTTGTCTAAAGGGTGTCCTTGATATATACAAGGTACGTGAGGCCCAAATTTGTGGATGAAAGGAAATACTGCCACACAACAGAGGGGAGACGGTAACCCAAATCTCCTCCTTCACTTTCCAAAGGTATAAAGTTCTTTGGGGCTTAGCCAAGAGTGACAATATTCCACTTCCAAGAGAGGTTTCTTTCAATTCACCTCCCAATTTTTATACTCCACCAGAATACTAGAGTTGAGGTCGTCCCAAGGGGTGATAAAATTCTCAAGTAGGCCTCCTAAATAAAAAAGAAAAACCACTTATTTCTTATGCACCCAAGATCGTCCGAAGGCGCGAGGGGAGAGAATACATAAGTGGTCTTGGGGTTTAAAAGACACTTGTTCTTTCTCAATGAAGCTTTACATTTTTTATCTACTTGAAGACACTCGTGATTAAAACATACAAGGTTCTTTCCAACTTGAAATAGCACCAATGTAAATAAAAATGTGGATTCATTAACAAGAAAGTAAAGCGAGTGCATGAAAGTAAAATGCTGAAAATAAAAATACAAAAAATAAAGTCAATTTACCTTAGGGCATTCAACAGTGTATGACTTCAGTTTAAGCACCAAACCCAAATGTGATCTAGCCTAGGCATACATGTCCATTTTAAGCACCAATTTCAAATATTATCTAGCCTAGGCATACATGTTCATTATCCTTTAAAGCATTCAAGATGGTGTGAATTCTTTTTAAGCACCAAATCCAAATGTGTCTTCTTCCCTAAACATTCATGTCCATTTTAAGCACGAAAGTCCAAATGTTAGCTACTCTACACATTCATGTCCATTTTAAGCACCAAGTCCAAATGTTAACTAACCTAAGCATTCATGCATTCAAATGAAAGTGTTTAAATCCATACAAGTTCATTAGCCCTTAAGGTATTAAGTGATAAAAATCACTACAAATCCCCTTTAGTGATAAAAATCACTATTGGTTTTGCTTTTTAGGTTTTTAAGGTTAATTCTCTGCATCAAAACTGTTAGCAAAAACCTGCAAGTGAACCAATTAGCTAAAATTATTGTTAAAAATTGCTCAATTCTACTAAAACATGAAGATGCCAGAATAAAGGCGCAGATGCTAATCCACACAGATGCTAATCCATGAAGATGCCAAAACACGCAGACAAAAAAGTCAGAGATGAAAACACTATGTACGATTTTTAGACAAAGATGACGATGTGAAGTGCAGAGATGGAAAAAATTAGAGATGAAAAATTAAGGTTCGCACATTCGCAGATGACAGAATGAACTTCACAGACAACAATGTACACCTCGGAGATGACAGAATGAACTTTGTAGATGACAAAGTATACCTCGTAGACAATAGATTAAACCTCATAGATGATAGAACTAAGTTCACAAATGACAGAATAAACTTCAGAGATGATAGAATGGTTTAAGTGGATAAGTATGGTTTGAAGTACTGCAAAGATGTTGAATGGCATAGATGCTAGTATACAGAGATGCTAGTCTGCATAGATGACAGACCCAAATAAAGTTGTGGCCCTCAAAGATGACAATGTGATGTTTTACGACTGAACTAGAGTTGTTTATAAATTTTTGAAATGAAAATAAGGACGTGGGTCCCACTAGTCATGCCAAAATATGTGCTAGAAAATGAGACCTGCAAGAAGCATGGGTTAACAAACAAACACTAGTTTAAAACTTTCAAAATGCATTAAGCATTCACCAAAATGCAAGGAACGAATATCAACTAATGCTTGCTTGGGTTTTGCAACCCTAAGAAACCAAAAAATCCAACATTCCAACCACCTCTACAACTCAAAAAAGGCACCCATGAGAGGCCTTGTTGGTGTGTTAGGATAGGGAGGTATGTTTTATGTGCTCTCCCAAACACAACAGTAATGAAATCTCTTTAGTGAGTGAGTGCAAGTGTGTATGCAAGTAAGATATGTATCTAGATCAAATGAGATGAAGAATACCTCAAGAAATGGCTATGGAGAGAGCCATTCTTGAAGGCATCCAAGGATGAAGATGATATGCAATGAAAGAACTAACTAGCTATGAAAACTATGATAAAAATGCAAGCTAAAATGAAGCTACAAATGCATGTAGAAACTAGATTAACAATGCATGATGCAAACTAAATCAGCTACCAAATAGTTAGCATGGACCTAAAAATATCTATGAAAAACAACTACAAATTTAAAACCCTTAGCATGAAGATCCTAAACTCAAAATGACATAATAACAATGAAATAATGGAATGTGTATAATGCTTGAGGGAGGGCTTGGTGAGGTGGCAGCCATGTAGGTGCCACCTAAGGTGACATGCAAGCCATGCAAATGGTCAAGAATTTAGAGTTTGCTCACACACGTGTAAGAAGAGTGGGAGACAATAGTGCCATCTCACATATGTGTGAGCACACTATTAGGCTAATGAGGGGGATTAGAAAGGTGATTAGGCTTAAGGGGATGATAATGATAGGTATAGGTTTGATTAAGATTAAATTAAATGAAATTTAATTTAATCATGGTTTAGAAGAATTAATGGGTTATGAGGATTTAAATAAATATAATTTATTTAAAAAAGGGAATATGGATACTTATGTGGTAAATTAATTTAACACATAAGGGATACAAGTATTTAAATTAGATTTAAATACTTAAGAGAATGAACTCATTTAATTAAAATAATTTAATTAAATAAGTAGAAAAAATGTGAGCAATATAATTAATTGATTAATAATTAATTACAATGTCACGTGTAATATTAATAAATTAATATAGTCTTTAGGTATGATTTTAAGCATCTATAGGTGAATTCATCTCCAACGAATTCAATAAATTTTGCATTGAAAGAGGGTTCAAAAGACAAGTATCAACCCCTAGTACACCTCAATAGAATGGTATAGCTAAAAGAAGAAATAGATCCATCATGGATTATACAAGAACATTGATGATAGAAAAGAATGTTGCAATCAAATACTGGAAGGAAGATATCAGCACTACAATTCATACATTGAATAGAGTATAGCTGAAAAAAGACTCAGATCAAACTCCTTATGAACTATGGTATGGCTACAAACCTAATGTAAGTTACTTAAAAGTATTTTGTAGAAAATGTTATATCTTGAAAGAATATAGAAAAGGAAAATTTGACGTAAAAGGTGATGAAGGCATATTTCTAGGATACTCCTGTAGAAGTAAAGCATACAAGCGTTTGAATTGGTCTATTCATACAATCCTAAAAAGTGCATATGTGAGAATTGATGAGTTTGTAGAAAAGAGTGAAGAAGAAAGCAACAAAGGACCTAAGGATTGCAGAAGATTTTTTTACTATGAACCTAATACCTTGCCAAATCCATGTAAAAGAAAGAAGACTTCAGCTCTCGAGTCCCCAAAATCTCCAACAGTTATTGTGTTATAGACAATGCAACCTGAGTCACAGTATAAAGGACTCAAGTTGCAGTTAGAGTAAACTAAGTTTAATGGAACTAAGTCACAGATAGTGAGACTCGAGCTTGATATTGAAGTTCATAATGAAATCAGTGAAACTCATTCCAAATCCAAAGAACCTATGTTAGCAAGATATGTTAGAAGACATCATGCACTTGATCAAATCATTGAAGAAAAATATGATGGAACAATGACAAGAAAAAAATTAAAAGGTACATGTTTACTTGCTAAATTTGAACCTAGAAATGTTAAAGATGCATTGAATAATGAAAGTTGGGTTGAAGAAATAGAACAAATAGAGAAGAACAAAACTTTGACTCTTGTTCCTAGACCCAAAGATAAAAATGTAATTGGCACAAAGTGGGTGTTTAGAAAAAAGCTAAATGAAGATGGAAAAGTTTCTAGAAATAAAGAAAGATTGGTGTGTAAAGGATATTCTCAAGAAGAAGGTATTGATTATGGTAAAACTTTTTCTCTTATTGCAAGATTAGAAGGTCTTAGAACTCTACTAGCATATGCAGCACATAGAGGATTTAAAGTGTATCAAATGGATGTTATATCTGCATTCTTAAATAGAATTCTTAATGAGGAAGTCTACATTGAAAAACTAGAAGGTTTTGTAGATCCTAGCAAAAGGGACATGGTCTGCAAGCTACACAAGGCATTATATGGTCTCAAGCAAGCTCCTAGAGCTTGGTATGAAAGACTTCATAATTAATTGATACAAGTTGGCTTTCAAAGAACAAAAGATAATAGTAGCCTATATATCAAAGAAGGACCAGATAAGAAGATTGTGTTAGCAGAAATATTTTTGATGATACCTTATTCATAGGAAATGATGACTTGTGCAAAGCATTTTTAGAAGAAATGAGTAAAGAATTTGAGATGTCTATTTTTGGAGAGATAAAATTCTTTGATGGTTTATAGATTCAACAAAATAAAGATGGTATCTATATTACTTAATCTAAATATATCAAGGAGATGCTAAAGAAATTTGGAATGGAACACTCAAGACTAGATGGAAACCCTATGTCTACTGGACATAAGCTTTCCAAAAATGATAATTCCAAAGAGGTAGATCAGACCACACATAGATAAATGATTGGAAAACTATACGATGTAGTGCATACAAGGCTTGATATTGCTTTAGTAGTTAGTATGGTGGCAAGATTCTTAGAAAATCCCATAGAAAATCACATGATGGCAGTCAAGAGAATCATGAGATATCTAAAAGGTACTAGAGACTATGGCTTATGGTACAAAATAAGAGGCAATTTCAACTTCAAAGTATTTACTAATGCTGATTGGGTAGGAAGTATTGATGATAGGAAGAGCACTAGTGGTGGAACATTCTTTCTTGGTAAAAGACTAGTCTCTTGGACAAGCAAGAAATAGAATTGCATCTCTCAATGCACAACAGAGGCAAAATATGTGGTAGCATCAATTAATTGCTCAAATATTGTTTGTTTCAAACAATTGATGTCATGAATGAAGATAGAGGTCAAGGATCTAGTAGTCATATACTATGATAATACCAGTGCAATCAATATATCAAAGAACCTAGTGATGCATACCAAAAAAAAGCACATTGCTATAAAATATCACCTCTTAGGAGAATTTGTGCAAGACAAAGAAGTCAAATTGGAATATGTAAATATAAAAGAGAAAATTTTAGATATATTCACCAAGCCATTACCTAAGGATGCATTTCTGTATCTAAGAGGTAAGCTATGAGTCATTCATCTATTTGAAGCTCACTAAATGAATTTTAGTGATGCATCAAATAGAGCATGTTGAAGATAAATCAGTTGGTACAGTATTGACAAAGGTATATTGCAAATGAATCAATACTTAAGGTAAATTGACATTCACTAACCATTTTATTTGGCATGTGTTGTCAAAGAGGGAGAAGTTTACTAGCATATCTCATAGAAATTTTTTATTGAAAATAGGAGAAGTTTTCTATAAGAGGGAGAAGTTTTCTATCATAGAAATTTTATGAAGGGATGTCAAAGAAGAAGATTGAACTTAGTTTGATATCAAAAGTAGAGTTGACTATTAGAAGAAGTTGCTGTAGATAGATGTTTTCTAATAGAGGGAGAAACTGAAGGCAGAAAGAGTTCACACTTATAGAGGGAGTTCTCATGGATGTGAATCAGAATGAAATGAAGGATATGTTCCTTACTTTATTCTTGTTCCAAAAATTTCATTGTGCTATGACATGTTATATTGCCATCAATGCCAAAGAGAGAGATTGTTGGACATAGTTGATTAATTGTGTATTGTATTTGATGTTACACAAATGCCATATCATTATTAGTTAGTATCTGACGAGCTCTCTCAATCATTGAAGATAGTTTTTTTTGGCTACTGAGTAATGCAAAATTTGCCTACTTTAGAAAGCAATTTCTACCAAGTTCACTCGTGTGTCAAAGGAAAGTCTATAGAAGATGAGTGTTAACTGATCTCACTTAGTTAATGAAGGAAACATTGAATGGAACTAGTGTTAACCTAGCTCACTCAGTTACCAATGGAACTTTGCAAGTATGCAGTGTTGATTGAGCTTCACTTGGTTAACACAACAATATCATTTTTGAGTTAGTGTCTACAAAGTAGAGTTGGCTAATGAAAGATTTTCTTGTTTTGGCATATTAAGTTTAATTTATTTATTTGTTGGTTCTAGCCAACTAAGAATATGAATATTAGTTATTCTAAGTTGTATTCTAGCTGATTAAACAATATGAAAGACATAAGTATAAGGTCAAAGTTTTGGATTAGAAAGTGCAAAGTGGTGTTTGAATACATTGAAGATTTGATGATGGTAAGAGGAAGAAAATCAAAAGGATAAGTAGAATATCCTTGTGGAGTAGGAAAGATATATTTGATCAAGAAGGATCAAGTATAAGCTATAATTGAGATTTGTAATCAATAATTTTGTTACATCAAAAATTAGGTCATCTCATTGTTACTCTCTAACCATTGTAGTAGTGATCTAAATCTCTTAACATAGTTGGCTTAATAACTATTTATAAATCCTCTAACAAGGTGACAGTTCTATTAAAGTGTCTAAAGGCCTCTCACAAGGCCACTCCTAATAGGGTCACACCTAGCTGTGTGTTTTGTAACCTTTAATAGGGTTGGCTCCTAACAAGGCTCACTTTAGAAGAGTGAAAACAATAACTAGTTGCAAATGGTGATTTTCCCAAATTAGGTTTACATGTTAAATCTTAGTGTCAAATGTGTTTATGCTATTTCTTTTCTGTGCTTGCAACTAAGTTAAAGTAATAATAATCAAAGATAACATCTTAATATTTGCATGTTAAGTAATTATTCAGCATTCTTAGTGTTTATCGAGTTACAACATTTCTTTGTTTTCTGAGCATCAGCAGAATTAAGTTTTGACAGAATTATTTGTATTGACATCTAAGGGATCTAGGATTTATTTTTGTAGTAACTGATTCACCCCTCCCTTCTTAGTTACTCCTCTTAGTAGGTTTCTTATGAGGCCTTTGGTTTTCAAGGCCTACAATGAGGCTTAGGATTTAATATAGATAGCAAGACATTGTTTGTGTGGATCATTTCTCTTGAAAGAAATAATCCTATGCTTATGGATGTCCAAGATTTGGCTCAAAGAAGTTATAAAATATGGACCTTCAATTCTACCACTACTAGGGATATTTCAAGTTCTTTGAAGAACTTTTCATTCATGAATGAGGCCAAAGTAGGGAAAGTTGAGTATCAACTTGCTCAAGCCTTTAGAGAATACATATACACCATAAAATTATATGAGGAACAACACAAGAAGAGCTATATATTTGAGCATAGGGTAAAGGAGCTAGAGAAGAAAGTGCAAGGGATCAAGAATGAGATTGATACCTTGAAGGAATAGCTCAAGGAGATTGAGGAGAGTAGGAGAAAAATAAGGATTGATGAAAGAGAAAAATCCATTCAAAAAATGCCACCCTTGACAAAAGATAAAGAAGTTGAAATTGATCAAGAATTTTTTGTCCTAGCATGTCCATAGTATTTTCATCTCTTTGCAAAGTGCAGAGTATGTTTACAAGGAAGCTCTAACATGGCTCTCTCCTATTTTTAAACAATAGGGCCCATATGTTCCTTTCTTTGATAAGCTAATTATGTTGATGGCTAAGAAGCCAGAGTTGCATGAAAAAATATTCACAATGAAAGAAGCCATGGAAATGGTAAGATAATTGATTGGTTTCTTCACAACCAAGTCATAAATAATCCAAGGTAAGATGAAGGTGATGAATGATGGCATTGATATTTTTATTCCTTTAATTATTGACAGTGAGAATAAATTGAAAGATTGGAAGAAATGGTCAAAATCATTTGATAACATCAAGACACTTGAAAAAGTGGTTAACATTTTTTATTGAGATGTCGATGAGAACTTGTTTTATGATCTGGTTGATTCTTAATTAAAAATTGTGGTAGATGTGTGTTGCCCCACTTTTCATCTTGCACCCGAGTAGAAAAAGTGGTTTCTTATGTCTTAGTAGTTTCCTAAGCATGTTCAAGTTTAGGTCTAACCCCCCTTAGGTGGAAGGAGTCTTCATTAGATTTTTCATTTTCCCATTCTTCACATTTCATAACTAGGTGGTTTTTCTTTTTCCTTTTTGTGAAGGGATTGTACAGGTAGCTTAGTGCCTAATCTGATAGAGACTCATACTATGTGTGTAAGGATCATCTATAAAGATTCATATACTTGCAACCTATCATTTTCTCATGAAAATAGAAGCCTATGAAAATCTAGACTTTGTCTTCTCCTTGGTAGGTCTTTAATCCATGAAGACAATTTCCCATGAAGAGTACCAAATGATGTAGTCAGATCTAAATGAGGAGATAATAGGATGCTTCATTGAAAATTAATGTTCCTCTTATGATTATCTACCTTAGGGAATGTTCAAGATTTTTCACAACTCTTACAATCATTCCAGTAAGGAAAACTAAAAACTAGCTTCTCCTTAGCGAGTTTTCAACCCATGAAGTTAGTTTTCCACAAAAGGCAATTTTGAAGGAAAGGAAACAAAGGGTAGGCCCCTAATGAAATTTTGCACTCCTTTTGAACATTTCCAAACCCAAAGGAAAAAATAATCAAGAGACTAAGTAAAAGGAATGCCTGGGCAGAGAAATATAAATCATCTTCTCCTTGGTGAGTTTTCAACCTATGAAGACAATTTTCCAAATTTTAAAGAAAATCAAGTTGCAAATAGATTGGACCCAAAATTTGTGCACAAAGCTTCTCAAGTTGAGGATAGGAAACATTCTAACTATCATGGGAAAGAGTTATTAGGAAGAATTTGTAGTGCCTCTCCCATTTGACTTTTGTAAGTCATCCTAATGGATGCAATCTTGCTGTTCTTTTGTTGTGATGGATCATGATTGTGACCCTGAGTGGTCTACACCGTTGAGGTTTATGGGTTTATGTTTCTTTATCAATTGCTTTGATTATGCTTTTGACTAATCTTTGAGATTATGATGTGATTTTTGCTTCACTGAGGTTTGTGCCAGTGGTTACCAAGATAGATGTGGTATCATGAGGTTGTTCCGTGATTACCTTGAGATGTGTGTAGAGATTGCACTATGTTCTTTTACCATGCTGCACCGGACTAGGTTCCTGTAACAGTGGTTAGTCATGTTTATGACTATGTTTGCTTATGTGTTTTAAATGCCTTTTTGATGCAGAGTAATCAATCATTATTAAATGCTTAAGTAATTAGAATGGATTGTTCTTGTTGGATTATTTGGTTATGTGTTGCAGACATTTACCTTGTTTTATTTTGATCTGAGAGATATCTGTTCTTATGTGATGTTTTACATTTGAGACCTGACCTGAGGGTCAAATGTTACTCTTTGATTCTAGTATCATAGATATTAGAATACTTTGTTGTTCAGTTAATCATATTGCATGATGATTCCATTTTGAGATGACAGTGTGTTTTATGATGATATCTAGTTATCTGGTTTTAGGACATACCTCTGATTAGGTTATGTGATGGATTTAACGCTATGGTTATTTACTTCATTCTTGCATTGTTATGCTTTATGCAAATGTGAGTGATGTAAATAGATTATTTTAATATAATTAAATAAATGATTAAATTAGGTGATTTAATGCATTTATTGCTTTGGCTATGTTATTAAATGCAATTGCACTTGATCATGTTGTTTAGTGTGCAGGACGTATATCCCTAGAAGTGGCAACTGAAGTTAGTGATTCAGCCTTTCATATGTTACCAATGTCGTCCTTATATGGTCGATGTATCCTTTATTAAAATTTTTAATTTAAACCTTTCGGTGATTATTAAATCGGAACTCATTTGCATTATGTGATTAGACCAGTAAGCGTGTTTGTGCATTTAGAGGTTTGCATTGTCGCAAAAGTTATTAAGGAGATTTATGTGTTTTTGGGTTTTTGAACTTTTTAATTGATTTATTTTAATTTCTGGAAGCTTTGCCATAGATGAATTCCTATTTATAGGAATAGCCTATTTTTGTTTGGGTCGATTTGGGGTTTAACTAGATTGGCTGGTTAAATGCCCTAATTGATTATTCACCCAAAAAGTGAATAAGTATCCAAAGAGGAATTTAATTCCTCACTTCTCACTTTCAAATTGAAAAGTTGGAGAGTAAAACCCAAAATCCTCTTCATGAGGATTTACTTTTTTGTTCATTGTGGGAGCTACGAGCGTGGGATCATCGCGAGGTTGAGCTCGTTGGATCCAACTTGGGGAAACCTTGGATTGCTGTGATTTTCAGCCACTTCTGTGGGCATTTTATTTTCTAGTTCAATTTTCCATTTTGCCCTTTTGGCTGTGAGGTAGGGCTTTCCTGTTTTATTGTTTCTGCTTCTATTTTTGGTAGCTATTTGTTTGGAGGCTGAGAACTAGTGTTCCCCTCCGTTTCTGTATGTTAGTTCTACCCGGTTGGGCGAGTATGAACATTTCCCTATTTTTCGAGATGAGGGTTTGGAATTTTGCACCATTATGCTGGCCGTTTTTGCATACGGTGTTTGATTCCATTTATTTTTGGATTTTTGGGGTTTTTGAACCCAAAGGCCAAATGGGTTTTAATTTTGAAGTTTTCCAAATTTTTGGGGTTTTTACCTCATTTTGTGTGCTACCTTGTTTTCTCAAATTTTCTTGGCACAAAGTGGGTCGTTGACCTGGATGATCCATTTGGATATTAGTCAGACCACTATTGCACCTTTTTTTTGCATTGGGATGTGTGTCACACCCGTACTCCCAACTTTGTGTTCAGTTGAGTGGTATGTTACCTATTATGGTTTCTTTTGGACCCTTGCTTTTTTTTTGTGAATGCTAGGATTTGTGTAGAATCCATACTCTCGGATTGAGGACGGTTGAGTGAGTTCATGATGTTTGTTCTTATTGCATCATTGGGATTTGTGTAGAATCCATACTCTCAGATTGAAGCTGGTTGAGTGATTTCATGATGTATGATTTAATTAGCTTTGGGATTCATGTAGAATCTGTCCTTCCCGTGTTGCTTTCAGTTGGGTGTTTTCTTTGCATTGTGTTCTCATTCCTATCCTTGTGTTATGATCTTCGTGATGGTGGTGCACCACACATGAGTATGTGTGTGTACATTTTTTGGGTGACTTGCGAGGCCCGATCTTCCATGGATTTGCTGGAAGTTATGATCATTGGGGTTGGGATGGGAGTATGCATGTCCACGGGCACTTGTCATAGGATGAGCATGGGTAGGGTAGGGTAGCATATGAAGGGGGTTTCTATCTCACAGCTTGATGATCATGGCATCATGGGTTGGCAGAGGAAGCTTTATATAAGTGATAATTAAATAAAATGTGTGAATGATAATAAAACTTAAGATAATAAAAAGGTTTGGGTTGCTAGAGCCTTTCCATTGAGGGATGTTGAATTTACACAGGTTCTAGCTTGGGCTTTTTGATGCCAAGCGACTCTCCATGATGTTAGTCCCTACTTAGTAGCCTTCTAAGTGTTTGACCAAGACTTGTACTCCTTGCATTGTCTTAGGTTCTTGGTTGAAACCATCATACTGTCTGGCGTGAGTGTTAGCCTTGGATGTTATTTTGTGTGTTTGTGGTTGGATCATTATCTCCATCAGCACGGTGGGTGTGGACCTATGGGTGCCATGTGGTTGGGAGGTGTAGCTACCTTCACCACTGCTAGGGATCGATTTACAGAGATGATCTTTTATCCTAGTGCAACCGTTGCTGGACGTTTTCATTTGGTACTTCGAGTTTCGAAGTATGCTTTCTTCTGATTTATGCTTTCATTGGGATTCTTGTATATCATGTTTAGATGATGTTATTTTATTTGGCGCGTTCTCTTATTATGATGTTTAGCATATGATTAGATGATGTGATTTTCTTTAGTAGTATATCTGTTGCTTATTTATGTTTAGCATGTGATAGTTGATGTTATCTATTGTAGGATTATCTTATGTATTATCACTAGCATGTTAGATTTCCTTATGCTTATATTGTTGCATTTTTTAGTAATGACATCCCTATTATGACAGTACTAACGATTTGGTCGATGGCTTGGGATGTTACGTGCGGGGGATGGCTAGGACCCACAATGGTCTTATGATGCTATTGACGGTTGGGAGGAACCACGCACTTAATTTGGTTATTTAGTGTTGATATATATTTTTGTTCACTGCGATGTTTATTTTAGCGTGTTCTTTGCTGTTGTAGTTTAGATGGATAGATGTTCTCCTTTCTGTGTTGTTCTTACACTTGAGTGTTCATTCCTCGAGCCTTTGTGGATCCAATACTCCCTAGTGTGGAGGTTCTCTGCTCTTTTTTGGTCCTTTTTGCTTCTGGGAGTGTTTTCATGTTTCTATGGGCAACATTTGTTCAGCATGGTGCGACACTTTAAAACGTATCACACGCCCATGCAAACTATGTCGTATGACACTCTAAAGTATCGCACGCCTTCTTGAGAAATGTCGTACGACACTAGAAGAGTGTCACATGCCTTCTTGAGAAATGTTGTATGATGCTGAAAAGTATCGCATGCCTTCTTGAGAAATGTCGTACGACACTGGAAGAGTGTTGCACACCTTAAGGAGAAGTGTCGCCCTCCCTTAGTAAAAAGTTTCCCACGATTTTTTGTGAAAAACCTACACGTGCCATCAGTGGGCACTTTTCTTCATGATCTAATCTTTTTGAGAGTGGTCTTGGACACCCTTTTGGGCATTCTTTGACCCTATGTTGTTACATTTTGAATTCTATTGGTTTTTCTTGAATGCAGTTTTCGTGTTTCTGTTTTAGTCTCTTGGGGTTTATTTCTTGAATGTAGTTTTCGTGTTTCTATTTTGGTCTCTTGGGGTTTACAATATATCATTTAAGTATAAGTTCTTATACTTAAGATATATTTTAATATATGTGACAAATCATTTGAGATAGGTTTCAGACCTCTCAGAGATAAGTTATGGATTCTAGAAAGTTTTAGGGCTTCAAAAATCCAGACTTAGCCAATTTTCAGGGCTTCAGAATATCAGGCTTAGCCAAATTTCAAAAACTTGCATTTTACCCCAGCTTGGTGGTTTGTTGATGAGTGGTTGTTTCTTGTGCCCTCATCTTGGTTGTGGTGGTTGTTGGTTTTGCTTAGGTGTGTCAGTTTGGTAGTGGCATTTGGAGATTCGTTGGTTGCCAGGATTGTGTTGAAGTCTTCTATTGTGATCTTTGTGATCCCTGTATGATTTTGTCATGTGCATTCATACTTGTAAAAAAAAAAAAATCTTGGCTTGATTTGAATCCTTGTTTCCAAGGATCTCCGGGTGGGGCATTACAGAATTTGACTCAGTGGATTTTTCTCATGGAGTACTCTATTTGCAACTTCCTAAAACTTAAAGGGAAATGAGAAATTAAGTATGAGAAGATATAAAGTTTCCATTGGGCCAACATAATAGTTAAAAGACAATAAGATATCTATTGAAACCATGTATTTAATACCTCAAAAAATCACTCCTTCAGTTCACTCGTGTTGCATGAATCCTAAAGACTAACAAATGAATTGAGTTTCCTATATAGACAAAAACATGAATAGTTACAAAAACCACCACTCTTTCTTGAACTATTATTCTATTAAAATTGCACAACTTTTCAAAAAGCTAATATCTATTCATTTTCTATTCTTTCCATTGCTTTGGATTCAAAATTCACTCTCAAATAGAAATGTAACTAGATTCATGAGCTTCAACAGTTTGAATGTAATTAAGTCTTCACTACAAAATTTCACAAATTCTTCTCTTTATTTCTATAATATGCAAGATTTTTAAAAGAGATTAAGATTATAGCCAATACATCCCATTACTGAGAAGCTCCAATGATGCAAGCTTGCAGAGGTGGTTGGTTTTCCTATTGTAGCCTAGGCTCCATAATTAATCTATGAATGCATAAATTATTACAACCTAGGCACCAGGCAAATTATATTGTTGGATGACACAATGTTGATCTCTATTGATAGACAAACTATGGTGAATTGTCTCTGAGTCCCAAAGTAGGAAGAATTTTCAGACTTGACAATTAGAGGAGCCATTTTTAAGTTCTCCACAAAGAAGGTGATTTAGAGAAAATAGATCATGCAATCATGGTTCCAAAAACCACGGGGTGCCAAGAGTAAGGTTCCTAAAATCTTGTTCGGGACTAATCTCAAACTTGAGATTGTCGGCATCATGGTCCTCTTACATAGATTTAAAGGTGAGGTTGAAGCTTTAAACTTTGTTGAGAAATATTTATTTTTGGTGCAAGTCATTTTTTCTAATAGCTAATATATTGATTGGGCCTACGAGGTAAGCAAGATTCTATCCAATGCTCTTAGTGCTGTAAAATTCTATAATGTATTCTACATGTCTTCCTTCCTCATTTACATGTTAAAGCTTCTTTATAGTTATGGCTAGGCCTCCCAAGAGTCGAAAAATTCCTTGATGATGTGAATTCTTATGAATTCTACCCATGTTTACAATTGGAAATCAGTTATTTAGAGTATATCAGAGTTAATGATGCATTCACCATGAGAATTTGTAGGGAACTCCAAGGATGTCCAGAGAGGAGATTCAATCCCAAAGCTATATCAACCATTAGTCAATTTGGGAATTATTTAATTTAGTTCTCATCCTTTTCATATCTGTGTCTTGTAGCATTTGATGGATTTACCTTGAAGGTGCCAAGATATCCTAGTGATATGATCGTGTTGATTGAGATTGTGCACTAGGAAATCTAGGTGAACATACAGAGTGGTAGTTTGAAGAAGAAAGAGTATGAGTTTCCTATGAAGGTGGGAGCTTACAATTTTGAATCTTGTTCAGATGCAAAGAACATGCTAAAAGTGTTCAAATTGAAATATAAATTAGAGATGTATGAGGTCTTAAGACCTATGTTTGATCCTAATGGATATGCAAGGGAGGTGTTGCAAATTAGAAGTGTTATCAAACATATCAACACCATTGAAGAATACTAGGCCAACTACAAAGATGAATTTGAAAGGCATGATCATGCTTTCACCAGACTCACAATAGATCAAGTGAAGATGTATAAAGTTGATATCAATGTTGAGGGAGTGGAAGATGATGGATAGAATATGTACAATAATACCCATCTAACAAAGCTAAGGAATACTCCTATTAGCTTAGAACCTTATGAGGATAATGGAGAAGAGCTAGAGATCATGATGGCCTGCATTATTGAAAGAACCAGGAAGTGGTTCAAATGGACTATAGCTAGAAAAAATTGAAGTAAAAGTACATCTACTCAAGCTTCTCTAGTAGCTATAGTGACCCCTTTTTCTCAAGGAGGTACATCAGGTGTGACCCTCATTATCACTGAGGGATTGGCTAAAGCATTAAGTGGAGGCAACCAACCTCCTCACAAGAATATTCCTTTGGCTAAAACTTGTCACCATGGCTCCCTCCTAGTGATTAAAATTCAAATAGAAGCTAAGAAGAAGAAAGTAGAAGAACCTAACGATAGTGTGGCTACTCTAGTCCCCTCACCTCATAGTAGTCTAGTTCCATCTACTAGTGCTACACTTCTCTAGGTGAGTAACCCTCAAGTGTGGGTAGTAGATTTAGGAGATGTAGGAAGTAATGAGAATAGATCCACTAAATCTGATGGGGGAACTAAGAAGACTTTAGAGGTGGAAAAAGGAAAAGAATCTTTGAAACTCATTTCACAAGCCCAAAAAAATCCCTTCTCCTCAACCATAAAAATAATCACTCCAATCAAAAGGAAAATGTTTTATATAGATTCTCTTGGGATCATGACCTCCAAAGTTATAAGCATAGATTCATGGTTAGAGGATACTTTGGATAGAAAGAGAAAGAGGAAGGATGAAGGTGCCCCAAGCAGGGATACTTTATCTCTTGTGGTTTTCTCTAGGTCAACATTGAGTAAGGTCAAGAAGCAAAAGACCTTGTCCAGCCTCAAATAAGACCTTAAAATAGGGCATCTAAGAATGGAGATAGAAAAGCCTACCAAGGAGGGAAGGATTGAGGATATGTCTACTAACAATTTTACTCTGCATTCATTGGATCTTGGGGAGGCCAGACATGGTACTAAAATTGGCTTGTGGAAGTCAACAAATGAGGTGATTGAAGGACAACTGGAGAGCCTTAAATTATCACAGGTCTAGATGAAAGTGGAAATATAGGAATTGAATGGCTTCATTAGGTAGTTGGTCATCCCATTGGAAAGTATTTTTGGGATGCCCATTACTAGTGATCCCACTGCTACAAATGTTTAGGTACTGTTGTCACTTAGTTTTTCACCCTTGTCCAAAGCCTATGCATGAGGACAACCTAGTGAAACATGGAAAAAACCTCCAAGCTATGGGACTTGAACTGTGAGGTTGAGTCTCTAGAGAAGGCTGGCTTCCTCTTACTATTAGGATGCACCTAACTACTCTTGGAGAGGAAAAGGGAGAAGGAGAGCATGAAAGAAAATCTACCTAATCTAATCTAAAGAGGTGATGTACCAAAATAGAGTGTTCAAACCAAACTCTGCCCATATATGCACTATTGAACCAGAATGAAACTAAGGATATACATGTTCAAACTTGCTTTAATCTAATAATCACATGTAGATTAGAAGACCAAGATGAATGACACAAGGAAAAGGAGATTCACTTATATTATCATTCATAGGACAAGGAGATAAAGTCATGCAGATCACAGATCTCCACAAAATACTAGTAAGAGGCAAAGAAGTTCTTGCACTTTCATACCAATGGCTGAAGGAGATAAGACATAAAATCATGTAGTTTAGAGGCATAGGGGAATTTACACTGAGAATCTGTAGAGCAGTAATAGAGAAAATAGAGAAGGTCCCACCTTTACAAAATTACCAAAATTGCCTTTATAGCTCAAGCATAACTGGGATGTTCTCTCCCTGTAATTACTCCACAACTACTGCATAAAGTCTTGCAAAGAACAATCATGAAGAAAATCTGATCAGGATACAATGATATTTGATATTCTGTGTCAAATAATGCCTTGAGAAGACAGAAATGATGCCATAACTATGCTCTTACTAGGTAGATAGATCAACTGGAGGTAGTGGAGTGCTCTTCCTTGTCTCACATTCATTCTAGGTAGGTTGGGATTGATCATGAAGATTGGATTTGCATAAATATTCCCAACATCCCTTGTTCCCAGTTCATGAACCGATGTGGTTAGCAGGTCAACATAACCTTGGCATCGGAATGAGCCATGTGGACCAATAATTTCTCTCCTTTCTGCCACCTCAAAAGGTCTTCTTGAGTTGACCACCTCCTTTGTTACTAACTATGCCACCTTGTAACCCTGACCATGATAGTCACGTTAACTTTGAGCTACTTATAACCATTTATTGTTTCTACTAGACCCACTGGGACATGTGTCACTGAGGCACTATGTCACTATGCATAATTTCTGGGAAACTTCCCATAGCAACATAGTGCCCATCGTAGATCTCGATAGATTTGACGATCATGAAGACTCACTTTCTTACTGTGCTTTGCCCTTAAAACTTTTGGGCCCATGAAACAACTCAGCATACTTGGCATCCAACTCAGCCTGAATTGGTACCATTCCTATAGTCTCATAATACTTGGCCCCACCCTACTACATGTCATTGAGGCACTATGTCACCATGGATATCATACGTGTAACTTTTTATAGCGAGATAACACCCACTGTTGATCTCCATGAGATCAACGATCATGGAAGATCCTCAGAATACTACGTTCACCTTCATAAAGTTATGGTCTATGGATCCACTTGGCAACCACCTGGCACAACCTGGTGACCTCATCCTGACAAGATTTGGCCCCACTAATCCACGTGGAGAAAGGGTGCTATGTCACTATGGGTATCCATGGAGCAACTTCCCATGGAAAGATAGCACCCAATGTTGATTTCCTGAGATCTGATGGTGATCATCAAAGTTGCATGACTGCACACTGAGTTGGCTGGATGGACCAATGAAATATCACCACTGTACTATGATTCACCTGATGACTGCCACTAAGGATGAGTCATATTACTACTTGAAGCAAGGTGGGCCCATTAATGTCATCTGTGCCATGTGTCGCTAAGGTGCTATGTCACCATGGGTAACATTTGAGAAACTTCCCATAGTGAGATAGCATCCATTATTGATTCAGACTAAGATCTACGATGATGCAAGATGGATCTAATCTATCCGTACATCAACCAATGAGAGCTGGCCACATGCCAACTTGTCTGATAAGTCCTTGTTTGTGGTCCACCGAGTGAAACAGGACCCACACTCCACAGTCATACTTTGGCCAGTGGAAAGATGACCAACTACCGACATGGACCAAATTTCACCACTGATGTAACCATAGTATCATTTTTTGTCTAGGCGCTATGTCGCTATTAGTGAGGAACACAGACTTTCTGATAGCACCATAGCACCTGCCGTGGGTCTAGCAAAATTTGGCATCGAAGATACAAGGGAAAGTAGGACCCACCTGACACATGGTGAAGGGGTGCTATGTCACTATGGCTAGAGGTCGAGCATTTTCTCATAGCAACATAGCGAGGGCCATAGATCCTGAGAAGATCCAATGGCAGGAGAGTTGCGGGTCCGCAGAAATGTTAAAGTACAGTCACTTAGGAAATAAAGAAATAACCTAAGGTTTTGATCGTTGATTTTTTTTTATATTTCCAAGGAATTAAATAATATTAAACTAGAAATGGCCATTGGATAGGTTGGGCATACAAATTTGAATATTTGGCAGGAGACAAAAAATGGCAACAGGTACTTATCTCCCAACTCCAAGAGGATAAGTATTTTAGGAAAATTGGTAGAGAGTGGAGTGGGAAAGTCAAAGAGAATAGAGAAAATTGGTAGTGCTATATTGAGATTAGAAATAGAGAAAGATAACATATCATCAAATAGAGCCACCTTGGGCATGGAGAAAACCAAGAGTGATGATTGTGTTTCTTTGTTGAAGATGATCATCTACATGAAAGAAAAGGAGGCTGTTGAAGCAAAAATCTTAGTGAAAGGAGATGAGCCCTTAGTCAAGTGGTTTCCAAGCATGTAGTTCAAGTTTGAAATGATCATGGCGATAGGAGAGGGACTTAAAGAAATTGAAGCTAAAGTAAAGAAGGAGTAGGATAGAAATTATGAGCTATTAAGAGGTTTACACATAGATTCATAGTCTAGTGGGCAAGGGAAAGTGATAGTAGCTATCATGTAGGAAAATTTCTCCAATTTCATAGATGGTCTGACAGGAATAGCTTTTGTTCACCCAAATAGAGTCTCCAAACATTAGAAGCTAGGTGGATGTATGTATGTGGCCATGAAAGAATTACAAGACCAATTAGGTGCTATCAAGGATTTGGCTCAAGAGCATTCTAAGTGGCTCTTGAGATACACTAATATACACATCCATAAACACAAAGAGCTAATCCCAATCATTGTTGTTGCCAAGGCCTATAGGGAAAAGGTAGAAAAAGTAAAGAAGTTGAAGTGATTCATATTCTGCCTCTTTCATAATTTTATGAAATAATTGTAATAGAAAAACTAGCTCCTTGCCATTTGTTATTTTTAAGGAGATGAACTGATTTAACTTCCTTTGTAATGGTCATCTCAAAACCCTATATGTATGATAATGAAAGATTAATAAAGGGTCAAAAAATTTTGGTGTGAAATACTAGATGTTGCTGAGTCAATTGAATAGTATTTTGTATCAATTATTTCTTGTTCCATTCTATTAATTGTTAATTGTCTATTTCTTTTTTCTCTTTAATCTGAATTAAAACAAGGAATAAACATAGTTTCATCCCCTATTTTGAGGTAGTGAGTTGAATATGATAAGTATTGTCATCATAGGTTTAGAAGAGATCCTTTAGATGTTCCCTCTTAGTTAATCTTTCTTCCTCCATCTTTTTAGTTTCTCACTAGTTTAGTTAGCATTAGTTGTTATGAAATATTGAATCTTTAAGTCATATGAGTTCATAAGATGTGTGAGGTCATAAACTTAATTTATCTTCTGAAATCTTTTCTTGCCTGAGTTAGATCCTACATAGGTCTGGCTCGATTTACCTCTCCTGTTCTCAAGTTAAGAACATACCCCCTTTTTTAAGATTCAGGAACAAACATAATTCATTGCAAATCTACAATACTGAGTTGTACCTAATAATTCAAAGGAAATTTAGTCTTCTTAGAAGCAACTCTCCAAATGTTGTAATTAGATATTGTTCATGAAATTTGGGCCCCCAAGGGTTAAATAGAATAGAACAAATTTTTTTACTAGTAATGTGAATATGTTTATAGAAGAATGAAATGTGATCATAGATGTTAGGTGGAACAAGTTTTTAAGTGACTTGGAGACTATTAGAGGCACTAATTGGTGTACCAAGAGATAGATACATGTGTGGGAGGTAGTCATAGAAATTAAGGCCCTACCCATGAGAAGGAATTAGAAGATAGATGATGAAGGCAATGAAGAAAAAATATAGGAAGAATGGGATTACAAAAGGGTGTCTTATCTTTGTTCATCTCTAAGCCTATGTTGTCTATTATTTCCCAGCACTTAATCATTTACTATGAAGGATTACACAATCATCACTATGATGAAGTCATCTAGTAAAGGCTGAGTGTACAAAGCTCATACCGAGTAGGATTGTGATTGTCAAGTATTCAATTGAGACTGAGAACATCTACATGCTAAGAAATATAGTTGGAATTGAGCACATTGACAAGTTAACAATTTTTTAGAAAGTAGGTATATAGAAGCTGAGTGCCAGTATCAATGAGTCAACATGATCGAGCATCAGAACATTCAAGTGCCAAGTAGTTTAGTTTTGTCATATGAGTTTTTAAATGGCACAAACACATATGTAAACCATTTTGGCCAACTTCTATATGAAATTTAATGTTCATAGAGCTAGCTAAGTATTTGATTACATGTAATTGTAGAAGGTAATGATCCCAAGAAATTCAATTCAACCAATTAGAAAATTAGATAAAAAAGGTAAAAGATGGTGAATCATTAACCGTTGATCAAGATCTAAAACTTTCACAAAAAATCTATTTAAGAAGGATTATAACCCTAGAATTAGCATGTATGAAGGTATGTATAGTCTGTATTGACTGAGCTTTGTAATATAGATTGAGTGATCAAGAAAGTTTATGTATTGACCAAATGAATTAGTATTGGCCAAGTAAGGTAACCTTCACCAAGCAAGTATGGAGGTCGAGCTAGTTGTCATACACCAACCAAGTATGACAACATTAATTGTAGACCTAAAATGAAAATTTGAAGGTATTTATGAAATTTAGGCATTAATTTTCATTCACTAGGTGATTAAAAGAGTTCATGAGACATTTTAAGGTGATCAAGGTGATTTTAGCAACTAGTGCAAGAGAATCATAGCATAATACCATCAGATTTGTTAAACAAGTATTACTCTCAGTGCTAAGTTGATTATTCATTGGAGATATTACAAAAGGATTTATTACAAAAGCCTAGTTGATAATGAAATCAAGAAGAGAAATATTGAAGAAGAGAAGTGCATGAATTGTAAGAAATGACCAAAGTCCTCTACCTAATTTTAGAAATTCTATAAACCTCAAAAATATTATTGATGTTATTGGAGCTTCATCATCAATTCCATGCTAAGTCTTGACTATTTAGGATGTTAGATTGTATTACCTATACAAATTTGGAGAAATTGAAGACTTTGATATTAAAGATAAGAAGCTATGTGATTATGAAGTCTTGAAGGATGAACACAAGATCATTTTTGAGAAAGGTCTTACCATGTGCTAGGTTTTCCAAAGTTTTTAAAGTCAAATGGATAAAGATTGTGCTTAGACGCATTCACAACATAAAAATATGTTTAGAAGGTGGACTGATCAAGCTAAACAAGGCCATCATTCTTGGGGTAACTAGGTACCCTACCTTGGATCAACCTAAGAGTATAAGGTGTGCAAGAAATAATGAAATTAAAAATCCAACCAAGGCAAAGTGGAATGGTTGAGGAATGTCAATGGATGGAATTAAGGACCCATTAGTTGATTTTTTTGTTCATTTAATTGCACATAAGTTTTATCAATCTAGAAGGTTGAATAGTGTACCATGTGTAGTAATGAATTTGGGCTAAAAGATTGTGAAGAATGATCATACCTATGACCTTGTCAAGCTGCAAATTCATTATCTTGTTGAAAATAGATTGATACAAGTATGATAAATATATTTCTATTATTTTTTTTCCATTGATGTCAAACCTACTACTTGCTGGTAAGACAATTTCTTGTATGATTTAAGTACTATAATTTGTTTGATTGATGAAGAGGATTTGATCAAATGAGGTAATAATAGCACCTAGACAAAAGGTTGAGTTATGATATGGAAAAGGAGTAAAAGGATCAATTAAGAAAATGATATTATAGTGCATTGATAATCTACTTAAGGTTACAAAGGATGGTTACACTAATTAAGTTTAGAAGAAAAAGTTAAATGAAGTTTGTCTATTGAGATTAACATTCTACACAATAGGTACTGAGCAAAGTTAGTGCAAGATGAGTAGAAAATCAATTGGAATTGAGAAAAGTCAATTTTAGTGTAAACCGAGTAAAGTTTAGTTGATGCCAAGCACTAGTAAACTTTAGTTCATGCTAAGTGTTTTGATAGAGGATGCCAAGAAATGTAGTATGTGCCAAGCATTAGAAGCCACATAATGTTGAGTGTCATCATTATGAGAAACATAAAAAAAAAATTGAATCTGAGCCAACAAGTTTGATTTCTTGGATTGTGTCAACCATGCGGAAGATAATCCTAATGAGATGGTGGCACAAGATTCAAGATGAACCATTTTGAGGTTAATTTAAAGAGGATTGAATGAGAAGTTTCTAGAAGGGAATGAAATTAAATGAGGGGTAGATTCATTGAATCCTACTTAATCTAGCCTATCCCTAAAATGAATGACGGAGGATGACTGACAAAAGATCTTAATTATTTATTTATAGAGGTGGCTGGTCAGAAGCAAGGGTTGTCATGTGGAAGAATCTAAAGATGCCAAGGAGTTTAGGGTATTGCTTCATTCAGTGACCTAAGAGAAGAGACTACATTGGCAAGAAAAGAAAGAAGGCTTAAGGGTATGGATGTTTAAAGAGTGAACAAGCTGTTAGAGCTGAAGTGTGTGAAAGCCAAGCATAATGGAAGACTAAAATAAAGATTTGTAATCTACAAATGGTGTTGTAAGTTGTTTTTAAATCAAGCCTTATTGTTACTTTCTAATCATTGTATCAATCTAGGGTAAATCCTTTAGATTAAGGTTGACCTAAAAGTCATTTTTAAATCCTTTGGCTGGGTGAAATTCCAAGTGAAAGATCTAGAGTCCTCTAAGAAGGCTCACTCCTAATAGGGTGATTGAAATCCTTTAATTGGGTCACATTTAACACTATGTATTGTAACCTTTAATAGGGTTGGCCTTTCATAGGGCATCACTTTAGAAGATTGAGAATGAGTAGCATGTTAGTGGTGTTTTTTCCCATATTGGGTTTCTACATTAAATCATTGTGTCAAATGTGCTATAGAATCTGTTATGTTCATATTTATGTTTCTGCAAATTGATTTGAAAGTAACCTACAAGTTTAAGAGATTGCATAATCTAATAGATGCAAGCATGATGAAAATATTTTATGGATATGGGTTCACTAAGGTGTGAAGAGTTTAGTATGTACATCTAGACCTTGGATAACTAATTTTCCCCGCTCTTGAAGTAATCCTAAAGAATTTCAACAAGAGTCATCTACTGAAGAGGACTAGGAGAAAAAGCATCAAAATGTCAAAAAGAGAGGTACCCAAGCTTAATAGAGATAACTTTCCTACATTGAAAATTCTGATGAAACTACACCTAGGAGGTCTTGAAGATCATGCACAATCTACCATTATTGTTGAGAATATTGATCCTACTGGAGCCCTAACTAATGAAGATCTAGAAACGAAGAAAGAACACAACTAGGAAATGTTGGAGATTGCCTCTGCCATAAGTTATGTCAATTTTGATGATATAAGAAATTGTGATAGTGCAAAGAAAATGTGGGATGCTCTATCCACTATCTATGGAGTTGACAAGAATTTTCTAAGGGCCAAAGCTAAAAGTCTTAGATGTAAGTTTGATGATATGAGAATGCAAGAAGGTGAGAATATTTCTCAATATTGCTCTAGGATAAAAGATGTTGTTAATACAATAAGAGGAGCTACTGGTATAATAGATGATGATATTATACAAAGAAATTTTTTGAGAACACTTCTTCCCATCTATCCTATTAGAGATTTTTCAATACAAGAACTGAGATGTATGCTAGGAAATGATCTAACTCTTGAAGTTCTAGTAGGTAGGTTCACTACTTCTGAGCTATCTAGTTTTGATAATTACAAACCTGTTGATGTTGAATTTTCTTTCAAATATAAGCTTTCATTGAAGGAACCTAATGAGAAGAAGAAGAAAAAAGAAAAATATGTGTCTAGTGACAATGATACAGATGTAGATAAACTTGAAGCACTACTAGCAAGGAGATTTCATAGAGGTAAAGGAAAGTTCAAAGGTAAGTTACGTATCATGTGTTTCAATCACAATGAGGTTGGTCATATTTTTGGTAGATGTCTAGAGAGTATTTTTTTTTACAGAGGTGGTGACAAGTACAAAAGTAGATGAGATGAAGACAATAAAGATTACAAAGAAAAAGGTAAGAAGTCTTGCTACATTGATGAAGAGGAAAAAAAAGATGGATTTGACGATCATTATGACAAAATGGTGTATGTTACAACGAAGGATGAATGTGATGAAGATGAGGAAATTGAATAGTGTCTTGTGTAAACAAGAATGACAGATAGATCATTAATAGTGGGTGTTCACATCATATGACTGGAGATAAAAGTAAGTTCATTAATATGAATTATTATGATGGAAATAGTGTAAGGTTTGGTAATGATGTACACTGTTTGATAAAAACAAAATGTTCTATCAAGCTCACAGAAAATATTTTATGTGACAATGATTATTATGTTGAAAGACTTAACTATAACTTGTTGAGTGTATCACAACTGAATAATTCAAGATGTAAGGTTGAGTTTGAAAAAAAGATTGCTAAGATATATGATATTGTTGGAAAACTAGTTGAAAAAGGTGATCAAACTATAGGTAATCTATTCTATCTTGATATAGAGGATGTTACTTGTTTAATTGTAGAATTTGATAATGTGTGGCTATGGAACAAGAGGTTATGTCATATTTATTTTGATAACATGGTTAGTATCAATAATATGAAAAGAGTTAGAGGTTTGCCTAAGTTGAAGAAATCTGAAAATATAATTTGCAAACAATGTCAGTTAGTCAAAATGACAAAGTCAATTCTTAAGAGTAAGACTCATACCTCCAAAAGAATATTAGAGATTGTTCATACTAACTTGTGTGGACCAATTGAAGTGCAAAGCTACAAAGGAGATAAGTACATTATGCTACTTGTTAATGATTATTCTAGAATGATGACAATTATGTTTCTAAAATATAAGTCTAATACTTTGCAAATATTTAAGTGGCACTTAGCAAGAGTTGAGAAAGAAATAGGTAAAAGCCTAAAATATTTGAGATTTGATAGAGGAGGAGAATTTACATCAAATGAGTTTAAGATGTTTTGTAATGACAGAGGAATCAAAAGACATACATCTACTCCTAGAATCCCTCCACAAAATGGAATTGCTAAAAGGAGGAAAAAGTCTATAATGGACTATGCTAGGACACTTATGATGGAGAAAATTGTTTCATTGAAATATTGGAGAGAAGCTATAATTACAATTTTCTATACTTTGAACTATGTACAAGTCAAGAAAGGTATTCATTCAACACCTTTTGAAATATGGTATAGATATTCACCCAATGTGAAATATTTTAAGGTATTTGAAAGCAAGTGTTATATTCTTAAAGATTTCAAGAATGGAAAAAAAGATGCAAAAAGTGAAGAAGGCATATTTCTTGGCTATTTCACAAGAAGTAAAGCTTGTAAGTGTTTAAACATTAACACTAACAAAGTTGTGGAAAATGCAGATGTGAAATTTGATGAATATAGAAAAGTATATGAGGCTGAACCTATGAAGCAACCAAAAGAATACAAATCATTTACATACATTTATGAAGGTATGCCTATTGAAGAAAATATTACAAATCAAGTTGCAAACTAATATCAAGTTTTAGTGAATGTCAAGTCACATATTATGAATTCCAAGTTGCATTTAGGAACCAAGCTACATTTAGGTGCCGAGTTATAGAATGAAGTTGAGGCACATTTTGATTCCAAGATTTGTGTACATGAAAGAGATATTGAACTATCTGACAAAGATGTACATATTAATTTAGAAGTTGAGAGACCAAATGAAGAAGCTAGAGCTGAACCAAGATTGTCTAAGCATGTCAAGAGACATCATCCTACTGCACAAATCATTGGAGACAAAGATGCTAGACCAATGAAAAGGAACAAGTTGAGAAATGATACATGTTTGTTGAGCATGCAAGAACCCAAAATAGTGAAAGATTTCTTAGAATATGTAGATTGGAGTAAAGCCATGAAAGAAGAGATTGAAAAACTTGAGAAATATAAGACATAGACTCTAGTTCCTAGATTAGAAGACAAAAATGTGATTGGTACCAAGTGGTTATATAGAAACAAGTTAGATGAAAATGGTGAAGTCACAGGGATCAATGGAAGATTAGTCTATAAAGGATATGCACAAGAAGAAGGGATTGAATATGGAGAAATATTTGGGCTTGTTGCAAGACTGGAAGGAGTAAGAACTCTACTTGCTTACTTTGCATACAAAGGTTTCAAAGTTTATCAAATGGATGTTAAGTTTTCATTTTTGAATGGTATATTGGAGCAAGAGGTTTATCAAGAAAAGCCAAAAGGATTTATTGATACTAACAACAAAAACATGGTATGTAGACTACACAAAGATTTATATAGTTTGAAGCAAGCCCAAAGAGCATGGTATGAAAGGCTTCATAATTATCTTGTGAAGATTGGATTTGAGAGAAATGATGATAATAACAATTTGTACTTGAAGATAGAGAAGGGAAAAGGTATTTCGTAACTAAATTTTTTATTGATGATATCATATTTGGAGGTCAAAATACTTTATGTAAGGCTTTTGCAAATGAAATGAACTAAGAATTTGAGATCTCTATTTTTGGAGAGATCAAGTTCTTTGTGGGTTTGCAAGTACATCAGATGAAATATGGTATATACATCACTTAGTCAAAGTATGTTAAGGAGATACTATAAAATTTTGGATTGGAGGATTCTAAGATAGTAAGTACACCTATGGTTATTGCACATAAATTGTCAAAGAATGATGATTCAGCTGAGGTGAATCAAACATTATATAGGTCTGTGATTAGAAAATTACAATATGTAGTACACAATAGACTTGATATTGCATTATCTATAGGGATAGTTGCAAGATTCTCTACTAGTCCTAGGGAGAATCCTTTGATGGATATTAAGAGAATAATGAGATATCTGAAAGGAATAGAGGACTATGGTCTATACTAAAAGAAAAATTAGAAATTTGAATTGAGAGCCTATACTGATGCTGATTGAATTAGAAATATTGATGATAGAAAGAACACTAGTGAGGAGAATTTTTTGTAGGCAAAAGGTTGGCTACATGGACTAGCAAGAAAGAAAACTACATTTCTTAATCTGTTGGTACTAGCCATGTAGATGATGATATCATGTTAAGTAAAGTCTTGAGAACATTACTACCTGTCTATGGTATTAGAGTTTCTATGATTTAAGAGTTGAGATGTATTTCAAGAAATGATCTAACCCTTGAAGGTTTGGTAGGTAGACTCACTTCTTTTGAGCTATCTAACTTTGATAATTACAAACTTGAGAGCCTTGAATATGCATTCAAAGACAAGTTGTTATTGAAGGAGTCCAATGAGGTGAAGTAGAAGAAGAAGAAGAAAAGAAAGATAAAATATGTATCTAGTGATAGTAATATAGATGATGAAGATGTTGAAAAATTGGAAGCACTATTGGCTAGAAGATTTCATAGAGGTAAAGGCAAGTTCAAAGGTAAGTTACCCATCATTTGTTTCAATTACAATGAGGTTTGTCATATTGCTACAAGATGCACACAAAAGAAGAACTACTAAGATGGAAACACGTACAAAAATAGAAGAGAAGATGATAGAAGAGATTACAAAGAAAAAGGCAAGAAGTCATGCTACATTGCTAAAGAAGAAAGTAGGGATGATTTTGATGAACATGATGATGAAGTGGTGTATGTTGTAATGAAGGACGAATCTGATGAGGATGAGACAATTGTACTTGTGACTTGTGTGAACAAAAATGATAGATGGATCATTGATAGTCACATCACATGATTGGAGGAGAAGTAAGTTCATTACTTTACCTTTTTATGATGAAAATAGTGTAAGATTTGGTAATGATGCATCATGTTTGATACAAGGAAAAGGTTCTATTAAAATTATAGACAATATTTCATATGATAATGCTTAATATGTTGAAGGACTAAATTATAACTTGTTAAGTGTGTCACAATTAAATAATTTTGGATGCAAGGTTGAATTTGGAAACAAAGCTGCCAAGATATATGACACAAATGCGAAGCTAATCAGAAAACATGACCAAACCAGAAGTAATATATTCTATCTTGATATAGAGGATTTACTTATTTTGTTGCAAAATTTGATGATGTATGGCTTTGTCACAAGAGATTATGTAATGTTAATTTTGATAACTTGCTTGGTATCAGTAACATGAACAAAGTCAGAGGTTAGCCCAAGTTGAAAAAATCTAATAATTTAGTGTGCAAACAATGTCATCTAGTCAAAATGACAAAGTCAAGCTTTAAGAGTAAAGCTTATATCTCTAAAGAAATATTAGAGATTTCTCACACTAACTTGTTTGGACTAATTCAAGTGTACAACTATAGAGGAGATAAGTAAATAATTCTATTTGTAGATGATTATTCTTGGATGATGACAATTATGTTTTTGAAATAGAAATATGATGTTTCTTAAATGTTTAAGTAGTACTTGGCAAGAGTTGAGAAAGAAATAGGTGAAAATATGAAATGCTTGAGATTAGATAGAGGAGGAGAATTCACTTCAAATGAGTTTGAGATGTTCTATAATGACATCAAAATGAAAAGACAAACATTTGCTCCTAGGACCCCTCCACAAAATGGGATTGCTAAAAGTAGAAACATGTCTATAATGGACTATGTTAGAACACTTATGATGGAGAAGAATGTTGCTCTAAAATATTGGAGAGAAGCTATAAGTACTATTGTATATACTTTGAACCATGTTCAAATCAAGAAACGTACTAATTTAACACCTTTTGAACTATGATATGGATATCCACCAAATGTAAAATACTTTAAGATATTTGGAAGCAAATGTTCCATTCTTAAAGATGTTAGGAATGTAAAGCTTGATGCAAAAAATGAAGAAGGTATACTCCTTGGATAGTCCACAAGAAGTAAAGCTTATAAGTGTTTAAATACTGACACTAACAAAATTGTGAAAAGTGCAAATGTGAATTTTGATGAATTTATAGAGGTACATGAGATTGAACCTATGAAAGAACTCGGAGAGTACAAATCATTTGTATACTTTTATGAAGGAATGCCTACTGAAGAAGATGCCACAAATCAAGTTACAAATAAATAGCAATTATCAATACCTACCAAGTCACGTCCTATAAATGTTGAGTTATAGAATGAAGAAGTTGCACATTCTAACTCTGAGATTAGTACACATGAATGAGATTTTGAGATACCTAATAGAGATGTACACAATGAATCTGAAGCTGAAAGACAAAATGAAGAAACAAGAGTTGAGTCAAGATTGTCTAAATATGTCAAAAGACATCATCCTACTTATCAAATCATTGAAAAAAAAAATGCTAGACCAATGATAAGAAATAAATTAAGAAGTGAATCACGTTTTCTAAGCATGAAGGAACCTAAAATAGTGAAAGATGCATTAGAAGATGTAGACTGGTACAAAGCCACAGAAGAAGAGATTGAATAGATAATAAAGAATAAAATATGGAGTCTAGTTCCTAGACCAGAAGAAAAAAATGTGATTGGCACCAAGTGGGTATTCAAAAACAAGCTAGATGAGAATGGTGAAGTCATAAGAAACAAAGAAAGATTAATTTGCAAGGGATATGCACACGAAGAAGGAATTGACTATGGGCAGACATTTTCCCCTATTACAAGAATGGAAGGAGTAAGAACTCTTCTTGCTTATGCTACATACAAAGGCTTCAAATTTTATCAGATGTATGTTAAATTTGCATTTCTAAATGGCATACTAGAAGAGGAAGTCTACATAGAATAGCTAGAAGGATTTTTTGATGATAATAATAAGAACATGATATGTAGACTACACAAAGCCCTATATGGATTGAAGCAAGGACCAAGAGCATGGTATGAGAGACTTCATACTAATCTTGTGAAGATTGGATTTGAAAGGACTGATGATAATAACAATCTATACATAAAGATAGAAAAAGAAAAAGGTATTTTACTATCCAAACTATTTGTTGATGATATCATATTTGGAGGACAAGATGCTTTATGTAAGGACTTTACAAGTCAGAAGAAGCAAGAATTTGAAATCTCTATGTTTGGAGAAATCATTTTTTTTGTGGGATTACAAGTATACCAGATGAAGTATGGTATATATATCACTCAGTCAAAGTATGTCAAAGAGATATTAAAGACCTTTGGATTAGAGGATTCCAAACCAGTAAGTACACCTATGGTGACAAGACACAAGTTGTCAAAGAATGATGATTCTGCTGACATGAATCAAATATTATACAGGTCCATGATTGGTTAATTGCAATATGTAGTACATAGTAGACTTGATATTGTATTATCTATAAAGATAGTTGCAAGATTATTTGCTAATCCTAGGGAGAATCACTTAATGGCTATGAAGAGGATAATGAGATATCTGAAAGGAACAGAAGAGTTTGGTCTATACTATAAGAAGAATGAAAAGTTTGAATTGAGAGCCTACATTGATGGTAATTAGGCTGGAAACATTGATGATAGAAAGAGTACTAGTGGAGGATAATTTTTCTTAGGAAAGAGGTTGGCTACATGGACTAGCAAGAAACAAAACTACATTTCTCAATCTACTACTAAAGCTAAATATGTTGCTACTATAGTAATTTGTAAAAACATTGTATGGATTAAATAACTACTCAAAGGTATGAAGGAGGAAAACAATGAACCTATAATACTTTATTGTGATAATACAAGTGCTATAAATATATCAAAGAATCCTATGATGCATACAAAGACTAAACACATTGTAATCAAGTATCATTACTTAAGAGAATTAGTTCAAGATAAAGAGGTGAAGATGGAATATGTGAAGACCAAATAGAAATTTTTTAATATCTTTACAAAAGAATTACCTAAGGATGCTCATGAGTATCTAAGAGGTAAACTAGGGCTGATACCCTTACCAAATTCTATTTAAGAAGCATGAGGAGTCTACTGTATCAAACAAGTTGATTGACATATGTTACACATTGATGCAGTGGATTGTACATTAGGAGTTTCCTAAAGTAATCAAAGAGCTAGAGTTACAAATTAGTCACAAGCTAGGTGACGAAGGGAAAAATTGAAAATATTCATATCTACATCTGAAGATGAGAA
Source organism: Cupressus sempervirens (assembly GCA_028749045.1). Classification (NCBI taxonomy): domain Eukaryota; kingdom Viridiplantae; phylum Streptophyta; class Pinopsida; order Cupressales; family Cupressaceae; genus Cupressus; species Cupressus sempervirens. Next base: position 720,800,623 of record CM053791.1, read on the forward strand.
GTCTTTGGTATTTTTGTCAATGAGGAAGGTGATAGATGAGGGATGAAGCTGAGGGAGATAAAGGAGAAATTCATATATACCTAATTCTGTTGAGGGAGAAATCCTAACTGTCAAGAGAGAAAATGTACCCACTGATTACATCTACCTAGTAAGACGGAGATAATATTGAGGGAGATATACAGAGTAATTGATGAGTTGATTGATTGTCTATTGTTCAGAACATGATTTTGTAACCTATTCAAAAGATGAAAGTTGCTGGTAGAGGGAGAGATTTCAATACAAGGAATTATTTTCTTTTTGGTATTTTGTTGGTTATATTTATTAATTTTGGTTTCTTTGGTTTGCCATCAATTCCAAAGCGACAATTTTTTGAAAATAGATTAATACAAGTATGATAAATATGTTTTAATCATTATTTTGTCATTGATGTGAAAACTAGTACTTGCTAGTAAGACAATTGCTTATATGATTTAAGTACTATCATTTGTTTGATTGGTGAAGAGGATTTGATCAAATGAGGTTACAATAGCACCTAGAGGAAAGGTTGCATTATGATATGGAGAAGTACAAGGATTAGTTAAGAAAGTTATATTATAGTGCATTGATAATCTACTTAAGGTTGTAAAGGATGGTGACATTGATTAAGTTCATAAGAAAAAGTTAAATAACATTTGTTTGGCATGCTTAAAATTCCATGGAGTAGGTGCCAAGGAAAGTTAGTGCAAGCCAAGTAGAAAATTAGTTGGAGCTAAGAAAAGTCAACTTTAGTTTAAGTTGAGTGAAATAGTATAAGCCAAGTAAAGTTTAGTTGATGTCAAGCACTAATAGACTTTAGTTCATTTCGAGTGTTTTGATAGAGTATTCTGAGCAATGGAGTATGTGCCGAGCATTAGAATCTAGTTAATGCTGATTGTCAACATTATGATAAAGATCAATAGTTTTATGAATTTGAGTTGACAAGTTTGATTTCTTCAATTGCGTGAACCATGTGGAAGATAAGCTTGAACTAGTGGCACAAAATTCAAGATGAAGCATTTTGAGGCAAATTCAAGGAAGATTGAAGGAGAAGTTTCTATAAAGGAACAAAATGAAATAAGGGGTAGATTTATTGAATCCTACCTAATCTGACCAAACCCTAAAATGGACTATGGAGGATGAATGACAAAAGATCTTAATTCTCTATTTCTAGAGATGGTTGGTTAGAAGAGGATTGTCATGTGTGAGAACCTAAGGAAGAAAAAGAGTCAAGGGTATTTCTTCATTTAGTGATCTGTTGGCGCTAAAATTTGCATGGTCAATTTTGAACCCTGTTGAGAAAAATTAGCCCTATAAATGCTTTTAAATGAGATTGTACCCGGTTGTTAGTCTGAGGCCTAAGAGGTGTTTAATGTTTCTAACACCTTTCATTTAGTGCATCTATGTGTTCTATGAAGTTAAACTGACATTTCGAACCATTCTGTGAAGTCCCATTTTGAGCTAGTGTCAAAATTTGCAATTCTACCAAGTGTCAAATAGCGATCAGAGGCCTAGTTTGCATCTGAATATCTTTTACCCAGGACTGTGTCATGACTAGTCACTTTGGGGATGTTTAGTGTGTATAACAAAAAACCTATGTTTCAATTTTCAAGTCTTTTCGAATCCGTTTGACTAGGTTTTGCACCCCACAAAGTTGGTCATTCATTGCTTTGTGCATTTAACTAGTTGTTCACAATTCTGGGAAGCCCTGTTCGACCAATCATATCTTTGACCCAGTTGACCCAAATGAAAAAATTCTTTTTACATTATGTTCTAGGGGTAAGACACTTCATATATTCCAATTTTGAGATCATGTCAAATCCATTTGATCAGTTTGCTAACATGATCAAAAACCCAGTTTGCATTGTTTTGTTACGGCTAAGGTATCCAGATTGATCCGTACCTCTGTTCGGCATGTTATAACTTTGATCCTATGATTGGCTAGCCTAAATGGATTGTACCATTGTGTTGTGTCCTAGAAATCCTTGAAGTATGCCAATTATTAAGTCATGATGAATCCATTTGCATACTTTCTTATGTCCGTACATTTGCCAAAAATCACTTTTTGACACATTTGCCAGTTAAAATTTCCAAGTGCCTATTTTCGGAAATTCGCCAAATGTGCCCGGTGATTCGTCAAGAGCCCAAACTATAGAATTCCATTCTCCTGATGGCAAAGAACCTATATCCCAATTTTCAGAAACCCAAGTGATCAATAACCTAGTTTATGATGCCGAATCCGAGCCCAGTTTATGTTTTTTAACATTGTCTGCCTGCAGGATATTTGAAGTATGGATGTTCGGCAATTAAAATCTTTTGACTGGAAATTCGTCATGGGCTAAAAATTTGCAGTGTGGTAAAGTATACAGGATTGAACACTCATGCCAATTTTTACAACCTGGTTACTTGATTAAGTTAGCTTTTACAGCCACCTGGCAAACCTCCTGACACAATTTGCACAATGATGCGGAAATGATTAAAATGGAGTTTTAAAGTAATGTTCCTATGATTGTTTTTAATTGCAGTCATTGCTATGGAGTCATTGGATAAATCTACAATGAGACAAAATGATTTACTTTCTAAAATGAATTGGACCACCACGGTGAAATTGAAAGTAAGTTGCATTGGAGAAGAATGAGGTTAGACATAAAAAATGCAGCCGGCTACAAAAAGTAGAGAGCCTTCCAAGGCTGAGTGAAATGCAGGAGACCCCATGCACACAGGTCAAAGAAGTAGCCTTTCTCAAGGCACACACCATAAAAGCAAAAGGCCACGTGAGCAGAGCAGGGCAGCTTTCAAGCAAAGCAGGCCATTCAATACAAAAGTCGTTACCTACAGCCACAAAATGACAAAGATAAAGGGCAGTGAGCAGTAGTCAACACCATCATAAGGAAGTTTCAACATCAAAACAAATGAAGAGAGCAGAGCACTAACACAATCAAAGAGCAGGCCATGAAACAAGCTTCCAGTGGTTTAAGACAAAAACATAGCTCATAGCATAAAAAACTAGTCCCAAATGCATTTAAAGGGAAAACATGCAAGAAAAATATCCACGTAGGCAGAGTTTGCAGCAAGAGAGCTTGCACAACCATACAAAAGAAACAAACCACACTTTGTTAAAAGGAATCCTGTTGCAAGTAAAAAGGCAAGCCACAGGAACAGGCCACAGCAAATACCAAAGAACTCAAGCAAATGGCAAAGCAAATAGAGGTCTGTGCATTAAAAGGGATGCCAAAATTGGAAGCTGTAGTAAATAAAAAACGTTAATAGCAAGTTGATTGGAGAAGCCAGCAAATAAGGGTAGTCCAAGAATTATATGAAGCCCGTGACAATCAGACCCACGCATATTAAAAATAGAAGCCATGGGAAAATAAAGAGGAGCTCATGTTTTAGTGAGAGATGGATATTCAATGAGAAGGCTGTGCACAGAGAGGAACCAGTCAAAAAGCATTATCCCACATTGGTAAGTGGAGAAGCTATTTCATAGTTTAAATACAATTGCACTCACATAACATTGTGAATTGAAATGTGAGCCTTTTGAAGGCAAAGCTTGACTGCGTGGGTCCCAGTCATCCGACCTGGTGAAATGACATAATAAATTTTAAATAAAAATGCATACCCAAATGATGACGTCAGCAGTTTAATCCGGCCGGAAAAGTCAAAAATCCGGCAGGTCGCTATGTCGCTTGCCGAAAAATCTCAAAAAATCCGGCTAGCGATATAGCGAGGTTGCCGGAAAACTCAAGAATCCGGCAAGAGTCAAATCAGCGAATCAGCACATGACACATGGCGATATGGTCAAACCAAGTTTGACCCGAGTGAAACATATGGTGGAATTTTCAAAGGTTAAAAAAAAAAAATTTTAAATTTTTTTTTCTAAAAGATCATGTGGGGTAGTTTTTTTTTAATAAATTTTCACTTATCATATAGTTTGAAACTATATAAAAGTTAAAATTTTTGCAAAACTACATGGAAGTCATGAACAAGACTGAGATTTTCAAAAGGCAATATCTGGGGCAATTTTTAACCAAATTGGGCACTCCAATATACCATCGGAACTAGGAAGATCTGAATTTTCCGAATTTGAGGTTGTTTCTTGCACAGGTGCTCACCAGTTCGAGTTATAGGTCAATTTGTGTTTCTTGGGCCATTAGCGACAGAATGAGCAAACTTGATTCTAGAGCCTCAAAATTGGTTAGAGGGCAATTTTAAAAGCTTGTCGAGATCTGAATATGGAGAAAAATCAACTCTCAGCAATTTTCTTGCATTTTGGAGGTCACTGTGAACTGATTTTCACTTTTTACATTGAGTTCTTTTTTTTAATCAAAATCAGTTACATTATTTCATCATTAGGTTGCTGAGATATTTGAGGCTCTTGAGAGGTAAAATGAAAAGATTTGATTCACCAGTTGAGGGGAAAGATTAAAGAGTTGTTTTAACCTGTTAAGAAGGTTTTTCAGATAGACAAGTGTCAATTGCAAATCAAATCCAGGAATTGCCTTCTCCATACATATTCTGTCTTCTTCCCTGAAAAAAGGTTGTTGGTTGGTTTTCTATTTCCAGTTCTTGGAGCTCTGCTCAGGCTGTGAAAGCCACACACCCAGCATTTCTCTTTTGTATTGAGCAACATTCATGTTTTATGCAGATAGTTCTGGTCTGTTAGGTGATTTATGAGTTGTTTCCTGTACATTTCATGTATTTGGTTTCAAGGAAAGCAAATAAAGAGCAGCAAAGGTTTGAAGTTTAGTTTGAATCTTGTCTCCTGATTATGGCTTTGTTAATTCTTCTAATTTGTGATCAAAGAGCATGAATTAGGTTGCATTTCGTTTTGAAATGTATGGGGTTAAAATGTCTTGCTTATGGAACAAAGAACCATGTAATTGCTTGATATTTGTCACAGGGTTTGCAGATTTCATGATAGGATGTTCTGAGTATGAGATTCATTCTGTAGCAGATGTCTATTCACAAGGTGAAAGATAGATCAAAGATCTTGATGTAGAGATACATCTGAGGTTTCTAGGAGATGTATGGTTATGATTCATTTAATTGCCCAATAAATAAGGCACTGGTCAGAGATAGGATCATTAAGTTCTGTTGTTCATACTTGGGTCTTGCTGTTATCAACATATTAAATCAATTTTCCCTTTTATGTTGAAAGCTATTCAATGTTAACCCGCACTTAGCTTGCCAGTTTCATGAGTTATGTTCTTAGCTTTTTCATGGTTATGATTCCTGGTTGAGTATAGAAGATTTAGGGGTTTTTATCTGCTTCATATTAGATTCAGTGTATGCTTTGATAACTGGTACCATATAAAGAATCTACAGATCTACCCGCCTAGGTTTTGCAGAGCCTGAAGTAGAAGAAGGGTCATGCCTTATAGTTGGCCTGGTGTCTGAATGGATGTGTTGATAATGGGAGTTAGCTGCCCCTAGATGCATCTTGTTCTCATCAGGGTAATTGGAAATGGGTAACATTTTCAAAAGCCAACATGATCTAAGAGAAGAGACTGCATTGGAAAGAAAATCAAGAAGGCTTAAGGGTATGGATGCTTGAAGGGTGAACAAGCTATCAGAGATGAAGTGTGTAAAAGAAAAGCACAATGGAGGACTAGAAAAAAGATCTATAATCTGCAAATGGAGTTGTAAATTGTTATTAGATCAAGGCTTACTATTACTTTCTAATCATTGTATCAGTCTAGGGTAAATCCTTTAGATTAAGGTTGACCTAACTGTCATTTGTAAATCCTTTAACTAGGTGACATTGCAAGTGAATGATCTAAAGTACTCTAAAAAGACTCACTCCTAATAGGGTAATTGAAATGCTTTAACTAGGTCACATTTAACAGTGTGTATTGTAATCTTTAATAGGGATGGCCTTTCATAGGGCATCACTTCAAAAGAGTAAGAAGAAGTAGCATGTTACTGGTGGTTTTTCCCAAATTAGGTTTCCATGTTAAATCATTATGTCAAACTTGTTATTGAATCTGTTATGTTTCATGTTTACATTTCTACAAATTGATTTAATAGTAACCTACAAGTTTAAGTGATTATATAATCTAATGGATGCATGCATGATGAAAATGTTTTATGGATATGGGTTCACTAAGCTGTAAAAAGTTTTATTTATACATCTAGACTTTGAATAACTGATTCATGCCCCTTTTCAATTACTCTAAAGAATTCCAACATAACTTATAGAGAATTTAGAGGCAATAAGGATAGAAAAGAATACCTCTTGTAAGTTTGGATCTTTATTAGTTTGTACACTTTTCCATATTTAAAATTATTTTCCTACTATTGGAACAATTGCATGGGATAGGAATCAACTGACAATGGAGCTAATAAATGATTTAATTAGAAGATTGGTAAAAAAATTTATGTAGTAATGGATAATTGTTTTGAAGAATTCAAAATAAAGATGAAGAACATGATGAGAATTCCCAAGTCTGTAGTAGATAAGTATACGATAAAATATGTTTTATTATAGATACAAATTTTGTTTATGCACAAACAATTTTTCTAAGGGTATCATGGCTAAGGAAAATTCTCTACAAAGTGAATATAGATGAAATCACTACAACAATCACTTCACTTTTGGCTGAAGAGATAGATGTAGGTGCCAAGTAATATGGCATGTATGAAATAGTAATTGCCAAGCTGACTACTAAATCTGGTACACCCAAGGTAGCAAAGCAATAGAAAATAAAGAAAGTAAAGGGTGGTAATATAGATGAAGGAGAAGGGTCTAGACAACCTGAAGAAGTTGTGGTAGGCAAAGGGAAGGAACTTTCTATTGTAAAGTCTAAGGTAACGAAGTAGAGAATGATTGCTATTATTGAGCCTAAGGTAAAGGCTAACTTGAAGAAGGATGTGCAAGGGTTGTTGGCACCTCAAAACCTAAAGGGAAATGTGATTATCACTAGGTTGAAGACATCTTAGTCCCTTGTCAAGAAAATAAAAGGAAGTCCATCAAAGAAGAGGCAATTGACTAAAAAACCAAAGCAAATATCACTACAGAAGCCAAGGATAAAAATGATCATACAACGAGAGGAGGAAGATGATGAACAAATAGAGCTCAATGAACATATAAGACTTCAAATAGTGAGGAGAATCCCTCCAATGACTGAAGAATAGGTATGTGAAAAGTTAAGGGAATTAGATAATTTTATAGGATTCAAAGACATTCATTATGATTCTTTGAATAATGTTGATCAAGTTAAGATTTAAGAAACTATGATTGACATGATGATCAAGTTTAGACATACACTCTTGGAATTGGGAGATGGATTCCCAACAAATTTGTATAAAAGAGTTGATGTGAAATAGAAGTGGGCACTAACCATCAAGAAAAAAAGAAAGAGACAACATTGGCACAAGTTATGCTAGATTTGGGGAAGACTCATTTGTTTATAGCCCTTAGGAGTTTTGTAAAGAATTTTATACTGAGAGACAAGCTATATAAGATTTTGAAAAATAAAGGTCATGAAGTTGAGTAAGCTAGCATTCAAATATAGAAAGAAGCATTTGGATTTCTTACTCCATCTATGGAAATGTGGGAAGATAAAAATGAAATAGAGTTTGAAGATGTGTGATGCCCTACCTGAAGATCCTTGGAACTAGGATAGAACATGCACTAAATAGATTTATTTTAAAGGTAAGTTACTTAAAAACAACATGAATAAACCTAGTGCAAGAGTGAAACATCTAAACAATGTAATAAGAATAGGGAACATAATTAAAATTACATGTTCACCTATACCAGTGGAAGTCTTAGAAACACTTCCAAAGATCCTAAAGCACCAAAAGATATCACAAACCATGAGAATACCCAAATAAAATCTAGATAACATCTATGGATTCAAAGAGGGAATACAAAACTAATAGTGCCAAACAATATATTACTTTTAAGCCCAAAGAACAAGTTCCTAGCATGGTTAAACATAAAAATCCATTTCCAACTAACCATAGCATAATCAAGAATTAAAAATAGAGACAAAAAATGGCCACACACAAGATGAGGGCTCAAAGTCATAGCCACTCATCTACTAGACACCATGTTGAAAGATAAATATTGAATTCTAAAATTTGGCTAAGTCTAAATTTGTAAAGCCCAAAAATTTCCTAGATTCTTTATCTTAACTTAGAGAGGTCTAAAACCTATCTCAAATGAATCATCACATATATTAAAATATATCTTAAGTATAAGAAATTAAATATACATCAAATTAAACTAAAATAAATATCATGAGACAATGCTAGTATAATAGGTCTTGGTTAGACACCATATGGGTCAACAATGTAGGGACTCTAGTGGAGTGTAACTCACTTGGCATTAGAAAGCCCAAGATAAAATTGGCATAGAATGAATCCCTTAGGAAACCATCATGCCATGCGTTTAGAGATAGTACAAGCATTCACTTATCAATGTTAAGTTTTATTACCCATTTATTAATTTGGTTATCACTTGTTAGAACTTCCTCATGTTACCTTGTTGACAAACAACTGGGGTAATGAGAGAATCCACTCCACATGCCTACCCTACATACCTATGCTTATATCACAATGAGTGCCTAGAGGTCATAAAATTTCCCAACCCAAACCCAATGAACAATCCCTCAATTGACCTATATCTGGGAGCTTGGGTCTTGCAAGATCCTGTGAAATGCACACGCATATGCTTGTGTGTGGGCATAACCAACTACAAGAAAAAGAAAAAGCAAGGGCTAGATGAGAACACAATCAAAATAACACTCAACCAAATACAAGATTAGGAGTATGGATGTGGCACACATCCCAATACAACATAAAAGTGCAATATTGGTCGAACTAACATCCAAAAAATAATTTGAGTCCATGACCAACATCATGCCAAGGAAACTTAAGAAAATTGGGTGGCATGCAAATCAAGGAGAAAACTACTTGAAACCAACATTGACAAAAATTAGTGAAAATAAAATCCATCCCCCAAGGATGAATATGACACAAAAAATCCAATAAAAATTGTAAAACTTGTGAAAACCAACTTCATAGATTGCCAAAATCACTTGCATGCAAATAATCTACTGAAGAGAAATCCAAAAAAGAAGGAAAAAGTAGAGCTTGGAAAAACTCAACAAGATGAGAGAAAAATTGTATTCCAAGATTAATTGATTGAATTGAATTACAAGAGTTCAACCTTAAAGGTGAATGAAAGCTGTAAAGCCTAAAAAAGCTAGGTTGCACAATATAATTAATAAAATATTAATTATATGCACCTACAAGATAGCTTAAGAAAACTAGAGTAATAGGAAACTTATTTAATTAAATCAAAGTGATTTAATTAATAAGTATAAACAAATAATTACTCTAATACCCCCCCTTAAGCGAAGCTCAGGAGGTAAGCTAACCTAGCACAACTATGAAAGCAGGAAAATGGGTCCCGGCAACAAGGCCTGATCAGGTACCCAATACAAGGAAATCTCTATAAAATGGAGACAAAGGAGAAAACCCAGTGGGAAAAACCCCTCCCAAAAAAGAGATAGCAAAGAATGTTCTAGAAGATAGGAACAAAGAGAAGATCATGAAGAAAACCACTAAAGCAAAAGAAGCCACAAACTTTGTCAGAAAGAAACTATTGATCTAAAGATCCTCCATAGAAATAGAAGGCATGAACCGAGAGTGTCTATATGGTAGGTGATCCATCTCACCAAAATGCATAGGTAGCCAACCACTACAATCATCTAGTATATAGGATCAAAATACTGAATACATAGCTTACTCCAATGAACCATCAAACCAAGGAAGCATTAGAACCAACAATATAACCCCTCCTTAATGTAGATAGGGTGAGGTGACAGGAAACTGAAAAGATTGGCCAAAAATCTCCTATAACAAGAACCAAACACATTGAGAGTGACGTATAGACATGTATAAAGGCATGTGTCACCAACACTACATGAGGCAAAAGAGGAAGAGGGCACAAAATCAGTAAACAACTATCGCCCCCATGACACTTTATAAAATAGTGCAAGTACAAAAAACCACAATGATGAAAAGGATCTTGAAATGTAAGAGTGGCACTTTATCTCAGTGCATTTGCATAAAAATACTTACAAATGATATCAACAAGATCAAAAAGGTAAAAAAGGTAATATAAAAAATAATACAACACAAAACAAAAGATCACATGTCAAGAAAACAATCCTCGAACTTGAAACACCCAAGATATCCATCATAGAGAAAAAATGCCAAAAATATGATAGAAAGAGTATGGGCCAAAATCTAGAAGAAATTACATCATTTTTGAAAAGTAGACAAAACCAACTTTTCAAAAATATCACATTTTCAAAAACAGAGATGAGATGCACAAGAAACGCTCATCGAAGCCAAAAATAGAACTTCAGACTTTAACTATAAAAATAGGAAATTAAACTGCATCAAAACAAAAAAACTCCTACACCACTCTCTCCATCTCGGAACCAATTTTTTGGCACTTCTTTTGGATTGGAAAAATGCCTCCATATGCTCAAGATATGGCCAAAAAGGTGTGAGTAGGTCAAAAAGGGACCCTGGAGAGCCTGCAGGTGTGCTGATGTAGTTCTGACATCATGTTGACATCAGCATTTCAAGGCAAAAAATTGATGGCCACAGGACTGTTGTAGCAAAAAAGGCCACGTGGTAGTGCCACGTGGATGTCATGTGGCTGAGGTTGATTGGGTAGTTGACGTGGCAAGTGCCAACGTGGCATCCTTGGCCACATGTCAGCCATAGACTGGTGTTGATGGTGTAGAATCTTTCACATTGGTGCTATGTAGAGAAGTGACAAATTGGAGATCATCGCCAACTACAGTGATTGTAGGGGTGGCAGCCACAGGTGAGCTGCACTATGGTGGCTACATGGTGCCGCGCACTCATGGGCTACGCATTAGCAAGGTTGCGGTGGTGGCCGCTTGGTGGCACGCTGGAAAAACAAGTTTTTTTTAAAAAAAAATTTGAAAATCATAATAAATGCATTTATATGGCCTCCCGAGGGGAAAATTTTTTTTTGCCTAACACTAAGAAAGCCAAAGAAGACAAATTTATATGAATCCTAACTATAAATGGCCTTTTGAATCCAATGGCAGCATCCATTTGGGCCCAAAGTGCTCAAAAAAATCACTCTTCCTCTTGATTGAAGAAAAAAACCTCAAAAAAGCTAGGGTTTCTAACTCTAAATCGTGGCTTCAAAAATCCTTCAAACAAGAAGTAGTAGGGAAGCTCTGATACCATGTAGAAGTTGTCAAAACCAACTTCACAGATTGCCAAAATCACCTACATGCAAATAACCTACTGAAGACAAACCAAAAAAAGAAGGAAAAAGCAAAGCTTGAAAAAACTCAACAAGATGAGAGAAAAATTGTATTCCAAGATTAATTGATTGAATTGAATTACAAGAGTTCAACCTTAAAGGTGAACGAAAGCCCTAAAGCCTAAAAAAGCTAGGTTGCACAGTATAATTAATAAAATATTAATTATATACACCTACAAGATAGCTTAAGAAAACTAGAGTAATAGGCAACTTATTTAATTAAATCAAAGTGATTTAATTAATAAGTATAAACAAATAATTACTCTAACAAAAATTGGGTTTGGACATCATATGCAAAAATGACTACCATAACAATGTGAAACCCCAAACTGTAATCTTAAAAATTAAGAAAATATTCATACTTGACCAACTAGGAAGAACTAGCAATAAAAAATGGAGGGGAACACTAGTTTGTAACCTCCTAACATATAGTTACTAGAAACTGAAGTAGAAATGAAGCTGAAATAATAAAATATGAGAGCCCTACCTGATAGCCAAAAGGGGAAAAACAAAAATCTGACTAATAAAATAAAAATCTTGCAATCCTATAGGAGAGGATTTGGAAGTTTCTCTCAAATTTCTATTTTCCAAAAGTGAGAAGTTAGTTATAAAATTCCTTTTTGGATACTTATTCACTTTTTGAGTGAATAATGGATTAGGGTAAATAAACAGGTCACCTAGTTAAACCCTAATTCAACCCAAATGAAAACATTCTATTTCAAGTAATTGGAATTCAACTATGAAAAAGCTATTGGGAATTAAAATTAATTAAAATAAGGCCCAGAATCCCTTAAACCAAAATCACATAATTTCTTAATAACTTCTATGACAAATGAGAACCTCTAAATGCATAGACATGCTCACAGATCTAATCACATAATGCAAATGACTCTATATTTAATAAATAACTAAAAAGGTTTAATTTAAACAATTAAACAAGATACATCAACCATATAGGGATGACATTGGCTAGTTATGATAGTTGAATCACTAACTCCATGTGCCACTACCAGGGATATAAATCTTGCACCCTAAAACACATGATCAAGTCCAATTGCATAGAATAACATAGCCAAATAAATAAATGCATTAAATAACCTAATTTAACCATTTTTTAATTATACTGAAATAATCCATTTACATCACTCACTTTTGTATAAAGCATTACAAAGAAAGAATGAAGTAAATAACCATAGCATTAAATCCAACATATAAACATAATTAGAGGATATGTCCAAATATCAAATAACCAGATATCATCATAACACATATTATCATCTAAAAAATGCATCATCATGTAGATATGCTCAACTCAACAACATAGTAATCTAACATTTTTGAGACTAGAAATCAAAGTATAACATTTGACCAATAGGTCATCTCTAATGTAAAATAACATGAGTATCAAAGTATCTCACAAACCAAAATAGATTAAGGTACATGATGCAAACATGGTAGACACTACATCCTCCCCCACTAGGTATGGGCTTACTCTTGGAAGCCTACAATTGATAGGGGTACATCTCTCTCAACTGTGCAACATTATCCTAACAAGGAAAGGTATAAAAACTTAGGTCCCATAGGACCCTTACCAACTCTATTCTTAAAACTTTTAGGATCTTCCTAACTATCACCAACCACTACAAAAGCTCTATGGGATCTAGCTAGATCCCCTCTGGTGGGCTCAAGCTCACTGCACCTCTTCCTAGTTCTGATGAGATCTTCTAAGGATGCCTTTCTGACTTATGGTCAAGTTGACCACAAGATAAGAATATACAACTACCATAACTATAATTGTAACTATACTCTCCATGAGGTGTACTAGGTTGTAGGAAACTCCCCTTGCTGGACTCCTACTGTCCATATTGAGTTGGGAAATTATATCATGTTTGACCATCTTGAGGATGATTCCCTACTCCTTTTCCATAGTACCAGAGCCTTGACCACCCTGCTAGTCACCTTGGAACTCCTGTTGAGAGTAGTTCTTTTTATTGGATATATAGCGCCCACCTTCAAAGGTGTTGACTAGGTTTGATGTAAGAAATCACCCAAACCTATAGGCCATGTGCTTTGACCTTGTGAACCCACCCTACTACTAAATCCTTTCACCACATTTCCCTCAAAAATCCTTTCCTTCTTAGTAGTAAGGCCAAGTGTTCTTGGCTGATGCATACAAACAATTCCAATGATGGAGTCATTAAGACCTTTGATGAAATGTTGAGTAAGGAGTACCTCATCATGGCTATAGCATGAGTACTACCTAATCTCAAAGAACCTAATCTCATACTGATCCACTAACATGTTCCCTTGTCTAATCTCATGGAGCACATCAGCCCAAGCCTCCCTGAACTAAGGGGATATGAACCTCTCTCTAAATCTCTCCTCAAAGATCTCCTAGGTCAAATATTTTATATTGATCTAAAGCTTTTGCCCCTCTATATTCCACCAAATAGATGCATGGTATCTCAGCTACATGACAACACAATAGGCTCTCAAGTTGGTCACATAGAAATAGATGGAAAAGCAACATTCCATATCTAGTAACCAAGTCTTAGCCCTGAGGCCACCTCCCTTACCATCATAATATGGTGGTTTGTGTAATCACCTAAAAATGGTCATCTAGACTATTAGCCCCCTTTTCAACATTTTGACTAAATTAATTTAATCACTTACCTAAGCCAAATTGCTAATAATCAATTTATTTGATTATAACCTATAGTTTGACTATGCTATCCTAAGTTCATTATTTGATTAAAAGAACATGTCCCATTTTAATTAAATAAAAGACCCCATTCTTCTAACCCACTTAAAGTGCACACATAAAGTCCTTTTTCTATTTTGCAATTAAAAGAAAAGGCTTTGTGACTTTTTTCTTATATGACAAGTCAACTTATATTCTATTGGTTGACTTGTGTGTGCACATGGATCACTCCTCTTTTTGAATTCCACCGTTGATCATCCACCATCTTCATCTTGATCTCCACCGTTCGTACATCTTTAAAAGGGAGAGAGATTTCCCCCTCAAATCATCGATCCTCATTTGAATATTGTTATGTTGCAGGTTTTCTAACAGGTTTCCTTGGAACTTTGTGGAGAACTTCTTTTCCTTGTCTCATTCTCTCATTTCCTTCATATTAGTCTTAAGATCATATTGCATGATAGTGTACTTTCCTCTGCAAATAATTAGATCACATAGATTAATAGTTGAATTTGTAACATTCCCATCTCATTTTTAGCATAGCTTGCATTGTGCATCTCATCCTAATTTAGTTTCATTTTTGCATTGCATGATCCAAGAGTTCTTTGACACTAGCACTCTTGCTCTTGTCTAAAGAATCTCCCATTTTGTGGTTTATTAGCAAGGGCTATATTTCTAAGGCTCATCTGAGAGCTCCTATATGCTCATTTTTATGCCCCTTGCACTCCATGACTAGGGAGCTCTAAGTTAGCATTCGAACTTTCCAATCTATGGAGAACCTCGGATAGAATGATTTAGAAAAGTGCACCTTTTATAGTGTACATTTTTGGCGCCCACCGTGGGGCTTGAATCAAGTTCTAGCTCCATTTGCTTTTATTTTTCATCTATGATTTTTTACAGCAGCATATTGGATCTAATCAAATGCTTTTGTAGAATTATCACTTTGGTTTTACAGCCAACCCATAAGTAAATTGGTTTGAAGGCCAAAAACTTAGTTGGTTTAAATATTTGATCATATCTTTTAAACCGCTTGGAATTTGGTCCTGAATTTTTTTAAAAAAGTTTAGTATATGCTCAAAATGTCTCAATCCAACTTGCAGAGCATTTTGACATGATTTTTGGGAGTTATGAGTTTTTCTTTATTTTTCATAAAAAGCCGTTTTTGGTCGCACATCATCATTTTTTTAAAAAAAACTTACATTTTCAGAAAGAGTTTTCAATTCTAATGGGGTTTCTTTCTTTGTATTGTGAATTTTTGAGGTCGTATTAAGGATCAAAAACTCAATTTGATAAATTTGGCCTGTTTTGACAAAATTGATCTCTAGAGCACTAATGAAGAGATTTTTTAAAATTTCATGCATTTTTGGAAAGCTCTCTGATTTTTAATAGGGGTATCTTCTTTTTATTTTTATTTTTGGATCCAAAATCATAGCAAACAAGTCCAATCTTGTTGACTAGGTCAAAATCAAAGAGTAAAAATGAAAGCATTTGTGATTAACTTGCACTTTCTTTGCATGCACTTGGTTGGAAGATAAATTGGATTTTTGAAGCAACTCACCACTTTTTATTGCAGATTTTTATGTTATTTCACACTAACTTTTGGTGCTAACAAGTTGTGATTACAAAAAAAAAAATTGAAACATTGCATAAAAAGAACGCATGTCAAAGTTTCAAATGTGCAAGGGCTACTAACATTGTTTGCAGGGCTGCCTAAAGCATAAAAACTCAAAATTTATTGCTTTTTTGTTTTCATGTGTGGCATTGACTAATTGTTCATTTTCCATAGGCACATAAAACTTGTGATTGGAGTCTTTTGGTAATAGGAGAGTATGCTCTTCACCCTTGTGGTGAATCAGAAATCTTGACTTGCCATTTGGTTTCAAAAACAAGGGGTAACTGAATCTTCCTGGCGTGTTTGGGAGAAAACAATTAGAATAGGAGAGTATGCTCTTCACCCTTGTGGTGAATCAGAAATCTTGACTTCCAAAAGTTGATCCACTTTGTATAGTTAAGATCTTTTAGAGGGCCTGCTCTTGGAAAACCTGAGAGGGACGACCCAAGTGGGGACAAGCCGATTACCTGGCTCTTCCAACCCACTATAAACTCAAGGCTATCAAGGACACAAAACCTTGGTAGACATAGTGATTATCTTCGCCTAGTGTGATCGCTTATGGGATTTTGACCATAGGGAGATCACTAGGCAAGAATGCTTAAGGTACTCTTGTGGTCGCGAGATCGGTTACTCATCGCAAGGTGAGGTGTCCTGTAATTGGGAGCAAGAGGAACACTATGAATGAAAGCCCTATCTAAACACCCTAAGTTAGTAACTACCCTTTTTAGCTGCTCAACTTCTTGGTGCAAGGATTGATCCTAGTGGACTACCCGGATCACCCCAAGATTTACACTCACCATATGTGTTCCCTTGGTTATGCTTATGAAATTTCCATGACAAAGCCAATATCTCTTGTGGGAAACCACTTGGTGTGAGGAAAAGGAGCATCAAGCATGGGCCAAGTTGTTGAGTAATGAACCATGACTTCTAAGTAGATATTGCTTGATGTGTTCTCGAATGTGGTATACTTGTGAAAATCTTTTGAACATATACATGACGATAATTCTAGGGAATTCTTTTGAGACGTCACATATGCTTGTATCATGCAAGGTTGCTTTGTCCCTTGCTTAATTGTTTGAAGAATACTCCATGTGTCACTATCTTTCTTGGAAAGAAATTGTTTTTGAACATCAAACTTGCTATGCTATCAACTATTGTCAAACTTTGTCAACCAAGTCAAAGAATCAAGTCTTAACATTTTTCTTGTGTTGCTTGCTAAGGGGAGTCTCATCATTTGACTTTGATTTGCTATGTCTCTAGTTCTTGAACATGCTTAAAGTAACTCTTTGGTCTTGGTACTCTTGGTCTTTCTATCTTCATGGTCTATGCCCACTTGCTAGTTATCCTTTTGCTGAAATGGTTTCCTTGATTTCTTGACTACACTCTTGGGTTGGAGAGTTGTTCACTTGTCACCCTACTTGCTCTATCTATTTGGATATTTGGTCATCTTGCCTAGCTATTGACTTGAGTCATTCATGTCGTAAGTTTCTTGGACATATTGTTTGACAAGTCACTTTAATCTATCTCCACTATCTTGGCAAGTGAACACTCTACCTCCTATAGTTTCAACATCAAGTTATCTTCTAGGCTCTTTTATGCTTGGCTTTGCATCTAAAACTATGGGATCTAAACCTTGTGCTACCAAACTTCAACCAAATCTAGATGATCATGATATCCTCCATGTCACTAAAGAGTTTCAAGATCTATATGCACAATATAAAGAGCTAGAAGAGACAAATGATCTTTCTTACCTTCATCTCTCTAAGCGCATGACAGAAATGAAGTCTAAACTTGGGAAAAGGTTAGAGGAAAAGATTGCATCACTACATGAATCTTTCTTAAGGTCTTTACATGCATGTGAGTCACCTTCTTTGAGGTCATCCTCTTCTTCTAGGTCTACATGCTCTACTTCAAGACATCAAATGTCTTCATCTTCTAGATCTAAAGACCTTTGTAGAGAACAAGCATTTGAGCCTATGCTAAAATTTTATGATGGACCTATCTTTGACCAAGCTAATGATGAAGACATGGATTCATACCATTCACTTGAGAAACAACAAAAGGACTCTAGACATACTTCTAATAGAACTTTTTCTCCCTTGGAAGATTCTTATGATGACACATTGCAAAAACTTCTTGGCAATAAGATCATCATGTTACCAAAGTCTAGCTCATATGGAAACCCATTCTTGGATATCTATTGTGCCTATCATCGATCTAATGACCATGCTACTTCTAATTGTATAGAGCTGAAACATAAAATCCAAGATCTTATTGATAATGGAATTATTGGAACCTCTATTGACTCATGTGTTGAGGATACTTCTCTTGAGCAAGATTATGTTGATGAACCTACGTCTAGTAGTGGCTCCTTTACATCTTCCACTTCTTCCAAAACTCATGCATCTCCCAACACTTCAAATCTTTCCAACATGCCTCCATCAAATAAAGAACCTAATGCTTTCCACATTGACTATGTGTATCCTCAAGGGCTATCTCTAAAAGAAACTCAAGCTAACCTTCACTTGGTTGCAAACCTTTTCCATGCTACTAATCCTAAACATCCTCAACCTTCATGCACTACTATGCCTAATACAAACACTACTCCATTCACTCTTCATTCTCCCTTGTCCTTAGAAGTGGCTCCATGTCAAGAGGACTCTCAAAAAGAAAAAGCTATAAATGTCAAGAAAGATCAAGATCAAGGACCCTTTCATCTTCAAAATTTCACTCCTCCATATCCTATTTCTTTTCCATCCCCCAAGTATGATGAAGATACCACTTCCATTATCTCCCTTGAGCTTACTGAAAATTATGAGAAAAGTTCTCTTCATATGCTATCCAAAGCTACTTGTCAAGATCAAAGTGTCCCCTCGTGTTCTACTTCTCCACATCCACTTCAAAATTG
Source organism: Cupressus sempervirens (assembly GCA_028749045.1). Classification (NCBI taxonomy): domain Eukaryota; kingdom Viridiplantae; phylum Streptophyta; class Pinopsida; order Cupressales; family Cupressaceae; genus Cupressus; species Cupressus sempervirens. Next base: position 720,819,182 of record CM053791.1, read on the forward strand.
TGCTCAAGCTTCAAGTGCTTCTATTAAAAATGTTGTTCCTATCAAGGGTACTTATGAGTCTATTGATGGCTTTGACCATGTTTCTCATTCTAAAGATGTTGATATCCCTTCCCACTATCCCTTTGCATCTTCTAAATCTATCCTTGGTCCTTATCCATCTAAGCTAAAGCATTCAAACCTTCCATCCATATTGGGGCCTTATGTTCCTCCATCTCCTACATTCACTCATAGCTCATTCCCTATCTCTCCTATAATACCTCAAGATCAACAAAGACACTCATCCTTGATGACTTTTCACCCATCTATACATCTAAACCAGTCATATCATCCTTATTCATCCACAAATCCCAAGTCATTTGGAAGTGAGAATAAACATAAAAATCCATTGAAAAATGAAGATCACTATGTCCCATCTAATCGACATGTGAATGCTAAGAAGGAGAATGCACAAAAGAGACTGCAAAGGTCCACTATTAAGAGAGCTAAATCAAAGCAAATGTGGGTTCCTAAATCCATCATTGAAGAAATGCAATCTCAAGCACCCAAAGAACAAGGAAAATATAAAGTTATGTGGATTCCCAAGTCTCTTTTAAAAGACTTGAATATTGAAAATACTTCAAAGTTGACATTCAAGCTTCCAAAGGCTTCCATTCCATCTTCTTCCAAAAATCTTCCTAAAAATATTCCAAAGCCTTCCACTCCACTTTTTTCCAAATCTTTTCTACCACCTCATACATCTAAATCTCAAGCTATTTCATCCATGATTCCTCCATTGTTCCAATACCCTTCAAGGTGTGTGTCAACATTGATCTTGTCAAATATTTTAGCTACCCTCGTGAAATCCTCTAAAGCTTACACTTACTTTCTATACATGAACTATTATCCTCCATATACTCTTCCTACTACCATTTCTCTTTCATCACCCTATCAACATCTTTGAGCATACCTTTCTGTGGTCTTGGCTTATCATGACTTATCTTTTCTATAGGAGCATTATCTACATTCAAACAGCTTCAGCTCTTTCTAAAAATTCAAAAAAAAGAAAAAAGAACAAAAAAAATTGAAAATGTGCCTTGGTGAAAACCACTTCTTGTGGCACTTTGGTAGCAAAAGTAAAGAGAAATAAATTTATCCTATGGTGAAAACTACTTCTTGTGGTACCTTGGATAAGTACCATGATGAAAACCTGGCAAACAGGCATCATGCGTAATTCTTCCATCATCCATCTATCCCCTCTTCTCTCTTTGATCTTGACAATGTTGAGCTATCTTTGCATATTGGCTATCTTATCCATGAGATTCTCTATTTGTGCTTTCTCATTCCCTCATAGTCTCCATCTTGAGCTTTATTTTTATTGCTCTATCCCATTGCTATCCTATCTAGTTGACCCCTTGGTCTTGATCATAATAAATGAAACATGGTTCTTATAGGCCTGTTGACATGTCTACTCTCTTGGATTTCACGCTTCCATGCTATCTTTCTCATTGGCTTCCACTGCATATCCTACATGCTATCTTACTCATTAGCTTCCATCGCTTATCTTATATGCTATCACACTTGTTGGCTTCACCAGTTATCCTACATGCTATCTTGCTCATTTCTTCCATTGCTTATCCAAAACATGCTTCATATGACTATTTCGCCTCTTTCCCTAGCTTGGGTATTCTTGAGGAGTCAGTTCTTGAGGATCACTTTCACTTGCTTCACATTCCTTTCTTATGCATTATTTCTTATCCACTGGCTTGTTTCTCCATCATGTCCTATACCTTACTAGACATTGGGAGAAAATGATGTGATCTTGCTTGAGAACTAGTGATCTCTAAAAACTTCTAAAAAATTCCAAAAAAAATCATATATGATCTTGAAAAAATCTTTAAAAATCAGAAAATGTCCTAAAAAAAAAAAAAAAAAAATGTCCTAAAAAAATCTATCAAGTGGTGAAAACTTGGAAACAGGCACTACTTGAAACCCTTGTACCTATGTCTATCAATCTCAATCATCCACTTCACTACACATTTCCTAGCTTGGAATTGTTTCTTGTCCTCATCTTGGGGGCACAACTGCTTAGCCTATTGAGGTATTCTTGTGCATTAGGGTTTCTTGGACAACTCACAAAATAGTGTTTCTCAACACTTCCCCCACCTTGACATCAAGTGTTTTTCAACACCTTTCAGATAGTTACCTACGGTCTCTGATGTCGCGATATTTCTCACTATCAGAATCAAGTCTTGAAGAAATGGCCAAGTGACTTACACACACACACTTTAACACTTAAATGACTGAGCTATGTTGATCTTTATCTACTTTGTGTGCTGTCTATGACGATTTATTTGCTATGTGTTCCCTCCCTAATAGTCTTTCAAGGATGTCATTGACTAGAAGACTAGGGGCATGGGACATATTTTCTTGATTTCTGCTTGTGGGTATACTTTTGTTTGTCTATAGTGTTGTAAGCATTTATGTTGGTCCTATTCAACACATTGACTTAAAAACATATCATCCTTGACTGTTTTGCAAGACCGCACTCAGGGTTTATCCTGGCGCTTATGCCTTGATACAAGTGTAATCTTGCTAAATTAAACTTAGGGAATCTAATCGTGTAGTTATCTTGACTTACATGTCTCTGATGCTTAGATTGGATTTCCACATACCTATCTAATATCGATCATATTCATATCCTCATAGTTATACTAGTGATGGTTGTATGATCTCATGATGTCCCTAATAAATGCTCAATGATGAAATTACGAGTCTAAATGTTATGTGCTTCTTGCTGGTAAACCACTTTGCATATTAGCTTGCATTTTAGGTTCATTTTCTAGCTTAGTCTTGCATTCTTGCATATGGGGAGAGCTCTCTTTCTTCATCTTTTTGTGGACATATTAGCTAACTCCTTTCATATATTTCTTTACTTTCTTCTTGTTCATGTCTTTTCACCTTCTTAATCTTTCACTTCATCTCTTTTCTATCTTGTCATCACATTATATAAAGTTTTGACCTCTTAAATAATTTTGACGTCCTAGATTCATTTTCGAGATCGAAATCCAAATTCGAGTTCATCTTGATGGTCAAAATTGTTTTTTAAAATTCTACTTTCTTCTGAGCAGTTAGCTGACCTTTTGAGGTCTAATCTCTGAATCATCACTGGGGCATCTTCATTTCTTCATGTCTTCATCATTTCCATACTTCATATCTACTTCAATTCACTATTTCATGTCTAAAATCACCTTTCTACTCATTTCGACCTTAATTTTATGCTATATCCTTCAAGGTCAACTCTAGTCAAACTGGGGCATTTTATCAATTTTTTTATATAGTCATTCTTGGGTTCTAATCATCTATCTGTCATCTTGGACATTGCTATATTCTAATTTTCTCATTTCTAGCCAGTTTTTGCATCCCCTTACTTCATTTCAATTTCGATCCCGAGGGGGTAGAAATACTCTATCACTGCTTAGGAGCATTTGTTTAATCTTCTCACTTGCTCTCACTCTATTTTCTTTTCTAAGTGTTAGTATTCTTCTTGAATTCTGACACCATCTCTTCCTAGTGTTTAGTACTACTGCTATCAGGCTGTGCATTCAGGACTTGCTATCTATTTTTGCATTTCACTCTTCGAAATTAGACATCTATATCTATCATCGCCTACTTGGCTTCGATTTTATTTGACATAATGTGTTCCCAGATCGATCACGCATTAGTCAAAGAGGGGCAAATGTAATCACCTAAAAATGGTCATCTAGACTATTAGCCCCCTTTTCAACATTTTGGCTAAATTAATTTAATCACTTACCTAAGCCAAATTGCTAATAATCAATTTATTTGATTATAACCTATAGTTTGACTATGCTATCCTAAGTTCATTATTTGATTAAAAGAACATGTCCCATTTTAATTAAATAAAAGACCCCATTCTTCTAACCCACTTAAAGTGCACACATAAAGTCCTTTTTCTATTTTGCAATTAAAAGAAAAGGCTTTGTGACTTTTGTCTTATATGACAAGTCAACTTATATTCTATTGGTTGACTTGTGTGTGCACATGGATCACTCCTCTTTTTGAATTCCACCGTTGATCATCCACCATCTTCATCTTGATCTCCACCGTTTGTACATCTTTAAAAGGGAGAGAGCTTTCCCCCTCAAATCATCGATCCTCATTTGAATATTGTTATGTTGCAGGTTTTCTAACAGGTTTCTTTGGAGCTTTGTGGAGAACTTCTTTTCCTTGTCTCATTCTCTCATTTCCTTCATATTAGTCTTAAGATCATATTGCATGATAGTGTACTTTCCTTTGCAAATAATTAGATCACATAGATTAATAGTTGAATTTGTAACATTCCCATCTCATTTTTAGCATAGCTTGCATTGTGCATCTCATCCTAATTTAGTTTCATTTTTGCATTGCATGATCCAAGAGTTCTTTGACACTAGCACTCTTGCTCTTGTCTAAAGAATCTCCCATTTTGTGGTTTATTAGCAAGGGCTATATTTCTAAGGCTCATCTGAGAGCTCCTATATGCTCATTTTTATGCCCCTTGCACTCCATGAATAGGGAGCTCTAAGTCAGCATTCGAGCTTTCCAATCTATGGAGAACCTCGGATAGAATGATTTAGAGAAGTGCACCTTTTCTAGTGTACAGTTTGGACTACTAAAGGGATTTCATAATGTCCAAATAGATGGAATGCTCACCATCATAAACTCAATCTCCTGAATGGTGCCTTCTACCACTAGGTGGTTTGTAAGATCATTCGCACTACACTCCTCTTCCTCTCTATGGCCTAACATATGAGAATCTCCAAGATAAGATCCCTCTTCCTAGCCACAATCCTATTGGTGTTCCTCTACACGAGGTCCCAACTAGGCTATAATCTCCTTTAGCAAATGCATCAATGTCCTAATGCCACCCTAATCGTTATTACACTATCCTTCCTCACCATTATAATGTTCCTCCTCCTAGTGTTCCTCTTCATGGTTATTCTATCGGTTACTAACCTGACCACTAGGTGTATGTACATGAGGAATTACTAAGGAAGTAACAAGATAAGGGTTAGAATCACTCATTACAATCCTAAAAGTCACAATAATAAGCTAAAATACGATAACAATACACACATGAAAATGATATCAAAATGAGAGTATAACACAAAGATCCCAATTTTCTAACACTGGCTTTGATACCAGATGTAATGCCTCACCTAGAGATTCTTGGAACTAGGATAAAATATGCACTGAATAATATTTTTCTGAGTATAAGTTAGTTACAACAACATGAAGTAACCCAATACAAGAGTGAAACATCTAAACAAAGTAATAAGAATAGGGAACATAGGTTAAACTCACATGTTCAATTACACTAGCAAAAGTCTAACAAACACTTCCAAAGATCCCAAGAACCAAAAGATAACACAAACTATGAGAATACCCAAATGAACATATATAGATTCAAAGAGGGAATATAGAACTAATAATCCCAAACAAGATATTCTTTTTAATCCCAAAGAACAAGTTCCTAGCATGGTTAAATATACAAGTCCATTACCATAGCATAATCAAGAAATAAAAATAGAGACCAAAAATGGCCATGCACAAGATGAGGGCTCAAAGTCAAAACCACTTATCTACTGGACACCATGCTCAAAGATAAAAGCTAAATCCTAAAATTTGGCTAAATCTGAATTTTTGAAGCCTTGAGATTTTTTAGATTCTTTATCTTAACTTAGAGAGGTTTTAAAACTATCTTAAATGAATCATTGCATATATTAAGATATATCTTCAATGATATATTTTAAACCCCATAGAAATATTATTTTGAATTGGAAAGGTGTGAAATCCAACAAGGTGTCCAAAACCAAATTTCAACCTTTCCTTGGCCAAGCCTAAATGTCCCATGTTTCTCATGCAAGACTTTGCATTATTGCACATGAGAAAGTTCTTCACTCTATGTGGGGAAGTACAAAATCCATGCAAGGAAGTACTTGCTCACATGAGGAACTGCCCTTTCCATGCAAGGAATGCCAACAATGAAAAAATGAGACAAGACAAAAATGCATAAAAACATAAACCTCCACACTAGCGTGTATCAAATCCATGTAAATCAAGGATTGATCAATAAAGAGCATAGAACAGATCAAAACATCTAGCATCTAATCTACAACATCTAATGTAATCATGCAAAAACTAACATCGTAATGAGCATACATGGTTCATATGAAGGAAAGCATAAAAAATTATGTACCAAAATAACTAAAACTCATGCATAGTTCCTCCCAACTGTAATAGCATCATGAGACCTCAAAGGCCTTAGCCATTCCCTATGCATAACATCCAAAACTATGAAATAGATAGTCAAAGTTGTCGTATGAGGGTGTTACTACTACAAAAGTAACTAGCATCATAAGAAGAAGAAGATCTAACATGCTAATCCAACAGAGCATAGATAGTCCAACTAGTAGTGAATCACCTCATATAACCATATGCTACAACATCATATTAAAGGAATGCACCAATGAAACTAACATCATATAAACATGATATCAATACATTCCAATGAAAGTATAAAACACAAGGAAACATACTCTGAGAAACCCAAAATACAAAGTGACCATTAAGCATCAGTCTCAACTAGAAATAGACTCTTTGTACACCACTCCCTAGTAGTGTTATAGGTAGCTATGCCTCCTAGCCACATGAAACTCCTAGGTCCACTCTCACCATGCTGATGGAGACAATGATCCAACCAAAAACACATATAAGACAATGTCCATGGTTAACACTCATGCTAGACAATAAGGATGACTAAAACCAAGATCATGAGACAATGCTAGTATAATAGGTCTTGGTCAAGCACTCTATGGGTCAATTATGTAGGGGCTCTAGTAGAGTGTAAATCACTTGGCATCGGAAAGCCCAAGCTAAAATTGATACAAAACAAATCCCTTTGGAAACCATCACACTGGCATGGAACAAATCCCTCATGAAACCATCATGTCATGCCTTCAGAGACATCATACAGGCATTCACATATCTAAGTTAAGTTTTATTACCCATTTATTATTTTTTTATCACTTCTTAGAACTTCCTCATGTTACCTTGTCCTAAAAAAATTGGAGTAATGAGAGAATTCACTCCACACCCCTACCCTACATACCCATGCTCATATCACAATGAATTCCCTGAGGCAATGCAAGTTTCCAACCCAACCCCAATGAAAAATCCCTAAAATAGCCTATATCTAGGTGCTTAGGTCTCAGAAGATCTTGTAAAATGCACATTCATGTGCTTGTGTGTGGGTACAACCAACTACATGAAAAGAAAAAGCAAGGGCTAGATGAGAACACAATCAAAATAACACTCAACTGAATACAAGCTCAAGAGTACATATGTGACACACATCCTAATGTAATATAAAAGTGCAATAGTGGTTGAAATGATATCCGATGAATAATATGAGTTCATGATCAACATCATGCCAAGAAAACCTAAGAAATCTAGGAAACATGCAAATCTAGGAGAAAATAGTCTAAAGCCAATGTTGACAAAAATTAACAAATTTAAAACCCATCCCCCACAAGGATGAATAAGCCACAAAAATCTAATAAAAATTGGATGTGGACACCATATGTAAAAATGGACAGCATAAGGTATGAAACCCCAAATCTTCATCCTAAAAATTAAGGAAATATTCATACCCAACCAACTTGGCAGAACTAATAGTTAGAAAAAGAGGGGAACACTAGTTCTCAACCTCCTAACATATAGCTACTAGAAATGGAAGAAGAAACAAAGATAAAATAAGAAAATGAGAGAGCCCTACTTGACAGCCAAAAGGGGCAAAACAAAAATCTGACCAATAAATTAATAATCCCATGGAAGTTGCCAAAAATCATGACAATACGAGGTCTCCGTGAGCTGTTAAAGGATACTATTGAGAATAGATTGATACATGTATGATCAATATTTTTCAATCATTTTTTTGTTACTAATGTCAAACTTGCTATTTTTTGGTAAGACATCTTCTTACAATATTTAAGTACTATCACTTATTTGATTGATGAAGAGGATTTGATCAAAAGATGTAGTAATAATACCTAGAGGAAAGGTTGAGTTATGTTATGAAAAGGAGTACAAGAATTAGCTAAGATAGTGATAACATGATGTATTAATAATAAAGTAAAGGTTACAAAGGTTGGCTACACTAAGCAAGTTTAGAAGAATAAGCTAAGCAAAGTTTGTCTCCAAAGCTTGACCAAGTAGATAGTAGGTGTCGAGAAAAGTCAGTGCAAGTCAAGTAGAAAATTAGTAGGAGTTGAGTAAAAGTCTATTCTAATGTATTTCAAGAAAAATAATGGATGTTGAGCACCAATAAATTTTAGTTCATTCCGAGTGATTCTATAGAGGATGTCAAGCAACACAGTATGTGTTGAGCATAAGAAGCAAGTTAATGCTAAGTGGTTGCATTATTTAAAAGATCAGTGAATTTGATGGATCTAAGCTAACAAGTTTATTCTCTTTGATTGTGTGAACCAAGTGGAATATAATATTGATGGGCTAGTGGCATAGAATTCAAGGTAAACTATTTTGAGGCAAATTCAAAGAGGATTAAAGGAGAAGTTTCTAGAAGAGATATGAAATATGGGATAGATTCATTGAATCCTACCTAATCTATCCTAATCTTAAATTAGAAAATGGAGAATGAATGGAAAAAGATCTTAATTTCCTATTTATAGGGATGACTAGTTAGAATCAAGGGTTGTCATGTGTGAGAACCTAAGGAAGACAAGAAGTGAAGAGAATTGCTTCATCAAGTGACCTAAGAGAAGAGTCTGCATTGGCATGTTAAGAAAGAAGGGTTAAGGTTATGAATGATTGAAGGGTGAACAAGTTATTAGAGCTGAAATATGTGAAGGCCAAGCAAAATGGAGGACTAAAATAGAGATCTATAATTTACAAATGAAGTTGTAAGTTTTTATCAGATCAAGCCTTACTGTTACTCTCTAATAATTATATTAGTCTAGGGTAAATCCTTTGGATTAAGGTTGACCTAATAGTCATTTGTAAATCCTTTAACTAGTTGACATTCAAACAAGTCTCACTCCTAATAAGGTGATTGAAATCCTTTAATAGGGTCACATTTAATAGTGTGTATTATAACCTTTAATAGGGTTGGCCTTTCACAAGGCATGACTTTAGAAGAGTGAAAACAAGTAGCATGTTACTAGTGGTTTTTCCCAAATTGGGTTTCTACATAAATCATTGTGTCAAATGTGTTGCTAAATACATCATGTTTCATGTTTACATTTTTGCAAATTGATTGGATAGTAACATACAAGTTTTAAGTGATTGCATAATCTTATGGATACATGCATAATAATAAATGTCTTATGTGATCATTAAGTTGTGAAAAGTTTTATTTATACATCTAGACCTTAGATAGCTAATTTACCACACCCCCCCCCCTCCCTTGTCTTAGTTATTCTAAAGTATTCCAATAGGAGTTGGATCCAACGAGATTGGTCTCACGATAATCCCATGCCTGTAGCTCCTACAACAAACATAAACACAATCCTATAGAAGAGGACATTCAAAACTTAATGTTAGATCTAGGAAAGCCCTACACTAACCTAATTTTGTTACAAAATATAGATTATCCAAAGCTTGACAATAAGAAGACTGATGATTTTGATGTGACATTAGTTATATAGGATACAAGCATTGATAAACTTAGTAAAACTATAATTATGTTTACACCACTTGTATGTCTATCTTGCAATCAAAGACAAATTTTGTAAAGGACATGTGCAAGAAGTTGGTAGTAGAAGAAGTAACTAAGAAATGGAAAGGGGTAACTCAAGCTCTTATTCAATTTCCAAGTGTAAAGGCTACAAAACCTAAAAATGAGACACCTATATAATAGGCAATTCTTACAAAAAAGCCACAACAAAGATTGAGATAGAGTGATAAGGGGAAACAACTACAAATATCACTACCTAGTGATACACCCCCACTATCTCAAGATATGATTCAATTAGGTGAGGCAGATGAGTTAGTGATGTTTGAAATATAAGAGGAGTAACTAAGAGGGGAGGGGTGAATCAATTACCACTAAAATAAATCCTTGATCCCTTAGATGTCAATAAAAATTAGAACTCTGATTAAATTGTATTTTGCTATAACTCAAAAAAACACATTCACTTGGTTTACACTAGCAAATGTTGTAACTTGGTAACTACTTAATATAAAAATATTTAAGATATTATCTGTGGTTAATGTTACTTAACTTAGTTGCATACAAATAAGAGAAATAACATAAACACAAGATTTTAATGTTGAAACCCAATTTGGGAAAAACCAACAATTGCAACTAGTTACTAATTTTTACTCTTTTAAAGTGAGCCCTATTAGGAGCCAACCCTATCAAAGGTTACAAAAAACACTGCTAGGTGTGACCCTATGAGAATATTTAATCACCCTGTTAGGAGTTTCCTTATTAGAGTTCTTTAGAAAATTCAATAAAAATACCACCTTGTTAGAGGATTTACAAATAGTTGTTAACCCAACTCTATTAAGAGATTTATATCACTACTAAAATGGTTAGAGAGTAACAATGAGATGAACTAATTTTTGATGCAACTAAATTATTGATCATAGATCTCAATTCTAACTTCTATACTTGATCCTTCCTGATTGAATGTATCTTTGCATCTCAACAAGGATATTCTATACATCCTTCCAGTTTCCTTCCTCTTGGTATCATCAAATCTTCAATTATGTTTCACACATTCAATCCTAAACTTGACCTTATATTCATATCTTACACATTTTCAAGTCAGATTGAATTTAACTTAGAATAATTAATATTCATCTTCTCAAGTAGATAGAACTAACAGACAATACAATTAAACTCAATATGCCAAAATAAGAAAATCCTTCTTTAAATGACCTTGCTCAGTAGATACCAACTCAAAAAAAAAATTCTGTGTTAACCAAGTGAGTCAAAAATTTCCTTTGGTAACTGAGTGAGCTCAGTTAACACTAGTTCCATCCAAAATTTCCTTCATTAATTGAGTGAGCTGGACTAACACTCAACTTCAAAAAACTTTTCCTTTGTCCCCTAAGTGAACTCGATAGACACTATCTTTTGAACTAGGGAAACTCTAGAATGCTCAGTAGACACAAGAAACTATCTTTAATGACCAAGTGAGCTCAACATACGCTAACTGGAAATGATATGACATTTTGCATAACATCAAAGACAATACAAAATTAATCAATTATTTCCAAAAATCTCCCTCTTTGGCATTGATGGCAACACAACATGTCATAATGCAATGAAATTTTAGAGCAAGAATAAAGTAAGGAACATATCCTTAGTTTCATTCTAATTCTCATCCATGAGAACTTTCTCTATCAGTGTGAACTCCCTCTGCCTTTAGTTTCTCCATCTGTTAAAAAATTCTTGCCTTTGATATCTCCCTCTTTGTCATCTCTTGAAGTAATAAAATTTATGTGAGATGAAAAAAATCCTCCCTCTATGAAATCTCATGCCAAAAAAAAAATTCAATAAATATCAAGGTACATTATGTACTGATTCATTTGCAATGTGCCTTAGTCAATACTGCATCAACTGATTGATCTTCAACATGCTCTATTTAATCCATCACTAAACGTTATTTAGTGAGCTTCAGATAAGGGAATGACCCCTAGCTAACCTCTTAGATACAAAAATGCATCCTTAGGTAATGGAATAGTGAATATGTTTGCAATTTATTCTTTAGTATTTACATATTCCAATCTTAACTTTTCATCTTGTACCAATTCTCTCAAAAAATGATATTTTATAGCAATGTGTTTTGTTTTGGTATGTATCATTGGATTTTTTGATATATTAATTGCATTGGTGTTATCATAGTATATAATCACTAGATCCTTGATCTCTATCTTCATACCCACCAACAATTGTTTGAACCAAATAATATTAGAACAATTAACTATTGCTACCACATATGTTGCCTCTTGTATGGAATGAGAAATACAATTCTATTTCTTGCTTGTCCAAGGCACTAGTCTTTTATCAAGAAAGAATGCTCCACCACTGGTGCTCTTTTTGTCATTAATACTTCCTACCCAATCAATATCTATGAACACTTTTAAATCCAAATTGCCTCCCTTTTTGTACCATAAACCATAGTCTTCTGTACCTTTTAGATATCTCATGATTCAATTGATGATATCATGTGATTTTCTTTGGGATTTGCTGAGAATCTTGCTACCATACCAACTATTAATTCAATATTAGGCCTTGTATGCACTATATACTACAATTTTTAAATCATTGATCTGTACATGGTTTGATCTATCTCTTTGGAATCATCATTTTTGGAAAGATTATATCCAGTAGATATAAGAGTTCCAACTAGTCTTGAGTCTTTCATTCCAAATTTCTTTAGTATCTCCTTAATATATTTAGATTGAGTAATGTAGATACCATCTTTCTTCTACTGGATCTATAATCCAACAAATAATTTTATCTCTCTAAACATAGACATCCCAAATTATTTACTCATTTTGTGTAAATAAAGTGTCATCCATAGATATTTTTCCAACACAATTTTCTTGTCTAGTTCTTCTTTGATATACAGACTCCTATTATCATTTGTTCTTTGAAAACAAATCTATATCAAGTAGTTATGAAGTCTTTCATACCAAGCTTTGGGAGCTTTTTTGAGACCATATAATGCTTTGTGTAATTTTCATACTATATATCTTTTGTGGGATCTACAAAACCTTCAAGTTGTTCTATGTAGACTTCATCATTAAAAATTTTATTCAAGAATGTAAATTTTACATCCATTTGATAAATTTTAAATCCTTTGTGAGTTGCATATGCTAGTAAAGTTCTAACACCTTCCAAGCTTGCAAAAAGAGAAAAAGTTTCACCATAATCGATACTTTCTTCTTGAGAATAGTCTTTACATACTAACCTTGCTTTGTTTCTGAAAACTTTTCCATCTTCATTTGGCTTATTTTAGAATACCCACTTTGTGCGAATTACATTTTTATCCTTGGGTCTGGGAATAAGAGTCCAAGTTTTTCTCTTCTCTATCTGTTCTATTTCCTCATTCATTTCATCAATCCAAATTTTATTATCCAAATCATCTTTAACATTACTAGGTTCAAATTTAGTAAGAAAACATGTACCTTACAATTTGTTTCTTGTCATTGTTCCATTTGATTTATCTCTAATGATCTGATTAGGTGCATGATGCCTCCTGACATATCTTGCTAATACCGGTACTTTAGATTTAGAATTTTTTCATTGATTTCTTCATGATCTTCTTTATTAAGCTTGGGTCCCACTATCTATGACTTGGGTCCATTAGACTCAGTTTGATCTAGCAATAACTTGGTATCTTTTGACTGCGACTTAAGTCCTCCAAACTATGACTCAAGTTGCATTGATTGAAACTTGGTAGCTTTTGGAGATTTGGGGACTTAAGAGGTGAGGCATCCTAATTTCTAATTATATTTGGCAAAGTATCAGGTTCATAGTAAATAAATCTTCTATAATCCTTAGGTTCTTTGTTCCTTTCTTCTGCACTCTTTTCTGCAAACTCATCAATTCTCACATGTGCACTTTCTATGATTTTATAAGTAGACAAATTCAAACATTTGTATGCTTTACTTCTATAGAAGTATCTTAGGAATATGCCTTCATCACCTTTGACATCAAATTTACCTTTCCTAGATTCTTTCAAGATATAAAATTTGTTGCCAAATACTTTCAAGTAACTTACTTTAGGTTTGTAGCCATACCATAGTTCATAAGGAGTTTGACTTGAGTCTTTCTTCAACTATAGTTTATTCAAGGTATGCACTGTAGTAATGAATTCTTCCTTCTAGTATTTGATTGCAACATTCTTTTCTATCATCAATATTCTTGTACAATCCATAATGGATTTGTTCCTTCTTTCAACTATACCATTCTGTTGAACTGTACCAAGGGCTAATACCTATCTTTTAATTTTTTTTTTAAATGTAGAATTCATTGAATGCATTGAAAATGAATTCACCACCTCTATCTGATCTCAAACATTCCATCTTTTTTCCAATTTCTTTTGCTACTCTTGTTAGATACCACTTAAATTTTTGAAAAGATTCAAATTTTTCTTTTAGTTACATTACAATCATCAGCAACAAACAAAATGAAAAATTTATATCCACTGTAACTCTCTATTCCAATAGGTCCACATAAATCTATATGTACAAGGTCTAAGACTTCTTTAGAATGATAGTTATTGCTTTTGAAAGTAGTTTTTCCCATCTTACCAATTTGAACAATTTTTGCATAGATCCATATTAATTTTCCTCAAGCTAGGAATACCTCTTACTCTTTTATTTTTTCTTATCTTGACTAGGTTATCAAAGTTCACATGACATAATCTTTTGTGCCATAAGCAACTTTCTTCTACTTGAGCAATAAAACATGAACTTTTATTGAGATCTAGATAGAATAGATTACTTTTTGTTTGTTTCCCAGATTCAACTAGATTTTGTTTTCCATCTAGCCATTTGGCCTTCCCATTCATGAATTATACCTTGAATCCAATGTTATTCAACTGTGGCACACTCAGTAGGTTATGCTTTAGTCATTTAACCTTATAAGCATTGTCACATCTAAGTTCAGTGGTTAATGAGATACACCCGTTTCCCTTTATGCAACAAGGTTCATTGTTTCTAAATCTTACACTACCACCATCATAATGTTCCATGTGCTCAAACTTTATTTTATCTCCAATCATATGATGTGAGTAGCCACTATCAATAATCCATGTATCATTTTTACTAACATGAGAGATAAGTGCCATTTTATCTCCTTCATCATCAGATTCATCATTTACAACAATATATACCATTTCATCTTCATTTTTATCAGAATCTTTAGCCATAAAACAATATTTCTTACCTTTTTCCTTGTAGTCCTTGTAGTTTTTTAACTCTTTCTTGCCTTTATACTTATTTCTTTTCTTTTCATCCTTGTCTTCTTTGTTTGGCACCTTGCAGTAATGTGAACAACTTATTCACAAGAAAAATAGATTAGAGGAATCTTACCTTTTTACTTTCCTCTTCCTTTGGAATATGTCCTTGCAAGTAGAACTTCAAAAACTTCAAGATCACTATCTGAAATTTCTTCTTCTTCTTCACTTTCTAATTTATAGGCTTTTGATTTCTCACCCTTTTTCTTAAGCAAAATCTTGGCTTCAAATGTAGACTCAATACCTTTGGAACTAGGGACATAGTTATCATAGTTATCCAACTCAAAGGTTGTCAATCTTCCAACTAGAGCATCCAAAGTTATTTTGCCATTTGGATCACATCTCATCTCTTGAATAGTAGATAATCCTATTGCATAGATAGGAAGAAGGGTTCTAAGTACCTTTCTTACAACTATTTTGTCATCAATGTCTCCTCCAGATGCTTTGATTGCACTCACACTTGCTTTAATTCTCTCAACATATTTTGTAATATTTTCTTCTCTCATCTTCATCTGATGAAATTTTCCTCTGAGACTTTTGGCTTTAGCTTTTCTTACATTATCATCTCCTCCATAGATGTCTTTTAGTTTGATCCATATATCATAAGCTATAGTGAAACTTTTGACTTCATAAAATTCAACATAATTAAGAGTAGAAGAAATTTCAATCATCATGATGTTATGATTTTTCTTCTTAGTAATATCTTCAATTGATAATGTTCTAGTAGGAGTCTTGTATTCACTATCAAGAAATTTACAACCTAAATCACTGATAGTTGCCAAATCTAATCTCATAAGTCCTTTACATGCTACAAATTTTTCTTGATTCAACTTGGGAATCTCTCTCCTCTAAGACATCTTGATCTTTACCTTTGGTCCTTAAAACCTTCTCTATGAGCACCAAAAGCTTGGATACCAATTGTTGCAAATATAAGAGTAACTAAGAGGGGAGGGGTGAACCAATTACCACTAAAATAAATCTTTTTGATAATATCCCTTAGATGTCAATACAAATCAAAATTTTGATTAAACTATATTTTGCTATAACTCAGCAAACACACATGCACTTAGTTTACACTAGAAAATGTTGTAACTTAGTAGCTACTTAACATGAAAATCTTTAAGATATTATCAATGGTTAATATTACTTAACTTAGTAGCATATACATAAGAGAAATAACATGAACACAATATTTTAACTTAGAAAATTAATTTGGGAAAAACCACCAATTGCAACTAGTTACTAATTTTCACTCTTCTAAAGTGAGCCCTATTAGGAGAAAACCTTGTTAAAGACTATAAAACACCCTATTAGGTGTGACCTTGTTAGAGGATTTAATCACCTTGTTAGGAGTGTCCTTATTAGAGGTCTTTAGACAATTCAATAGAAATACAACCTTGTTGGAGGATTTACAAATAACTATTAAGCCAAGTCTGTTAAGAGATTTAGATCACTACTACAATGTTTAGAGAGTAACAATGAGATGATTTGATTTTTGATGCAGCTAAATTGTTGATTATAGATCTCAATTCTACCTTGTATACTTGATCCTTCCTGATCAAATATATCTTTGCATCTCAACAAGGATATTCTACTTATCCTTCTATTTCACTTCCTCTTGACATCATCAAATTTTCAATTATGTTCCACACATTCAATCCTCAACTTGGCCTTATATTTATATCTTACACATTGTCAAGTTAGCTTGAATATAACTTAGAATAATTAATATTCATCTTCTCAGTCTGCTAGAACCAATAGACAATACACTTAAGCTCAATATGATAAAACAAGAAAATCTTTCATTAGTTGACCTTGCTCGATAGATAATAACTCAAAGTGATTTTCCTATGTTAAATAAGTTGACTCAATTAACATTGCATATTCACAAAGTTGCTTTGGTAACTAAGTGAGCTCAGTTAACACTAGTTCCATCCAACATTTCCATCATTAACTGAGTGAGCTTGATTAACACTCAACTTCTACAAAAAAATTTGTTGTCCCTCGATTGAACTCGGAAGACACTGTCTTCTAAACTAGGAAAACTCTAGAATTCTTGAAAAGCACAAGAAACTATCTTCAATGCTCAAGTGAGCTTGACATACATTGACTGGAAATGATATGACATTTTGTATAACATCAAAGATAATACACAATTAATCAATTATTTCTAACAAGTGAGTCTTCATGAGCTAATAACATTACCTATGTATGATTTGAACAATCTAACTCTTGAGAAAATGAATGAGCTATAAACTTTGCTAAGCCACATGACAAAACATGAAAAGATGAGAAGAGAGTAGAAGAGAAATCATGTATTACACACTATCAAAGAGATTTTTGTAGATGCATTTGAGATTACATATTCAAATAATCAACATCCAAATTTGGACCAGCTAGTGTATTTAACTGATAAGATTTAGACAGAAGACATAGAGACCAATGATAAATTGTTACAATGGTCTAAAAGAAGATTTAACCATAAAGTGTTAGAGAAAGTGGATCTTGTACATATACAAGCTCAGATTTTTAAATTAGTCACACAACTAGAAACAATTTTTCAAACCATTCATTCATTATATATGCAATTGTGTAATATTGATTTCTTTACTCTCTACACTAAATGCCCATTAGAAATGCTACATGCAAACATGAGAGCAAGTGTAATTACATTGGGCAAGAATGTAAGTTCAAGCTCATCCTCATTTAATGAATTTACATTTAGTCAAAAGAGGTTAGTTGAGCTTGTAGAGCCTATCCCATTTGACTTCTATAAGTCATCCTGATAGATGCAACCTTGTTGATCTTCCATCATGATGGATCATGATTGGGACTATGAGTGGTCTACACCCTTGAGGTGATCTGGATTTATGTTCTCTATCAATTGCTTTGATTATGCTTATGGATGATTTATGAGATTATGATGTAATTTATAGTTCACTGATGTTTATGCCTTTAGTTACCAGCATCAATGTGGTATCATGATGTCATTCCATGATTACCCTAATATGTGTGTAGAGATTCCACTATGTACTTCTACTCTGCTACACTAGACTAGGTTCTTGTAGCAGTGGTTAGTCATGTTTATGATTGTGTTCACTTATGTGTTTTAAGTGCCTTTTCATTTTGTGTTATCAACCATTATGATATGCTTAAATAATTAGAAATGGATTGTCCATGTTAGATTCTTTTGTTATGTGCTATGGATATTTACCTTATTATATTTTGATCTAAGAGATACTTGTTACTCATCTTATGTTTTAAATTTGAGATGACTATAGAGTCAGATATTATACTTTGATTTCAATATCATAGATGTTAGACTACTATTCTATTTAGTTGATCATATTTCATGATGATGCCATTTTGAGATGATAGTATGTTTTATGATGATATCTAGTTATTTGGTATTTGAACATATCTTTGATTATGTTATGTGATGGATTTAAGGCTATGGTTATTTGATTCATTCTTACTTCATTATGCTATATGGGAATGTGAGTGATGTAAATAGATTATTTTTTTATAATTGAATAAATGGTTAAATTAGGTTATTTAATGCATTTATTTCTTTAGCTATGTTATTATATGTAACTACACTTGATCATTTATTTTAGTGTGTAGGATTGATATCCCTGGCAGTGGCACATGGAGCTAGTGATTCAACCATTCATATTTTACAAATGTCATCCCTGTATGGTTGAAAAATCCTTTTTAAAATTATTTAATTAATCCTTTCATTGATTATTAAATCCAAACTCATTTCCATTATGTGATTAAACTAGTGAGTGTGTATGTCCATTTACAGGTTCGCATTTTTATAAAAGTTGTTAAGGAAATTTCTGTGATTTTTGGGTTTTCAAGATTTATTTTATTTTATTTTAATTTCTAGTAGCTTTTCCATAGATTAATTCATGTTAATAGGAATAGTCTATTTTCATTTGGGTTGATTCAAGATTTAACTAGGTTGGTTGGTTATTTGCCCTAATCAATTATTCACTTGAAAAGTGAATAAGTATCCAAAAAGTAATTTAATTCCTCACTTCTCACTTTTGAATTAAAAAGATTGAGAGTAAAACCCAAAATCCTCTTTATGATGATTTATTGTTCTATTCATTGTGGCAGCTACAGGCATGGGATCATCATGAGATCGATCTCATTGGATCCAGTTTTGGGAGACCTTGGATTGCTGCAATTTTCAACTACTTTTGTGGGCTTTTTATTTTATGGTTCAGATTCTTGTTTTTTCCTTTTGGCTATGAGGTAAGGCTCTCCCATTTTATTTTTTCAGCTTCATTTCTACTTCTATTTTTGATAGCCATTTGTTAAGAGGCTGAGAACTAGTGTTCCCCTCCGATTTTGTATGCTAGCTCTATCCAGTTGAGCAGGTATGAGCATTTCTATATTTTTCAAAATGAGGGTTTGAGGTTTTGCACTATTATGCTAGCCATTTTTTCATGTGAAATTCAAACCTAGATTTTATTGGATTTTTGTGGCTTTTGTGCCCTAAGATCAAATGGGTTTTAATTTCAAACTTTTTGAGTTTTGAGGTTTTTTGCCTCAAGTTGCATGCCACCTAATTTTATCAAGTTTTCTTGGCATGATGTTGGTTGTGGACTTGGATTATCTATAGGATGTCAGTTAGACCATTTTTGCACTTTTATGTTTGCATTGGGATGCATGCCACATCTGTACTCCCAAATTTGTGTTCGATCGAGTGATTTTATACCTAATGTTATTATTTCTTTTGGATGCTTGTTATTTCATGGACACTAGGATCCATATAGAATCCATACTCCCGAATTGAGTTTGATTGCATGATTTCATGATGTCTAGTGTTGTTGTATCATTGGGATTTATATAGAATCCATACTCTTGGATTGAGGCCGGTTGAGTGAATTTCATGATGTATGGTTTTATTGTTTTCTTGGGATTCATGTAGAATTTGTCATGTTGAGTATTTTTTTAGTTGAGTGGTATTTTTTTTGTGTTCTCATCTATTCCTTGTGTTATGATCTTCATGATGGTGGTGTGCCACACATGAATATATACGCATACATTTGTTAGGTGACTTGTGAGGCCCAATCTTCCATGGTACTTCTAGGAGTTATAATCATTGAGGTTGGGTTGGGAATATGCATACCTATGGGCACTCATTGTTGGATTAGCATGAGTAGGGTAGGGTAGCATATGGAGGGGGCTTCTATCTAATGGCTTGGTGATCATTGTGTCTAGAGGGTTGGTGGAGGAAGTTTTAATTAAGTGATAACTAAATAAAACATTGAGTGATAATAAAACTTAAGATAATAATATGTGCTAGAGCCTTTCTATTGAGGGAGTTGAATCTGCATGATCCAAGCTTGGGATTTTGGATGCTAAGTGAATGTCCATGACATTTTCCCCTACTTAGTAGCCCACTGAGTGACTGACTAGGGCCTATTGTTTATGCATTGTCTAAGTTCTTTGTTTCAGTCATTATATTGCCTTTCATGAGTGTTAGCCATGGGTGTTTTTCTTTATGTGGTTTTATGGTTGGATCATTATCTCCATTAGCATGGTAGGAGTAGACCTACAAATTTCATGTGGTTGGGTGGCATAGCTACCTATACCATTTCTGGAGACTAGTACATAGAGATGATCTATTGTCCTAATGTAATCGTTGCCAGATGTTTTCACTTGGTACTTTGGGTTCTAAAGCATTCTTTCTTATGATCTATGCTTTCATTGAAATTCTTGGATATCATGTTTAGATGATGCTAATTTAATTGTCATATTATTGTACTATGATATTTTGCATATGTTAGATGATGAGTTTGATTTGTATGATTATCTTATGCCTTACATCTAGCATGCTAGATTTCTTTATTCTTATGTTGTAGCACATTTTAGCAATGAAATCCTCATAAGATAGCTCTAACAATCTAGTCAGTGGTTTGGGATGTTATGTGTAGGGGATGGCTAGGACCCAACATGGTCTCATGATGCTATTAATGGTTGGGAGGAACTATGTACTTAGTTAGTTATTTTAGTACATTGCAATCTTGCTTCTATACACTATGATGTGTCTTTTAGTTATTTCCCTTCACTGCTATGTTGAATAGCTAGATGCAATTTCGATCTTTCAATTATTGAGCTTGACTGTTTGTTCATCGATCTATGTGGATTCAATACTCCTTGATGTGGAGGAAATTTATTTCCTATCCTTTTACCTTTATGTTTTCAAGACTTTTCACCTCATGTGGATGTATGCTTAGTTGTCACACTTATCTCCTAGCATATTGTACCTTCTTCTAGGATATTCTTGGAGCTCTTTATATTCAGGCTTCCTCATTGTATTTAACATCACAATTTGCATATTGTAAATACAAATTTTTTTGTGTTACAATATCTTGTGGTCTCTCATGTCCATTTGGGGTTTTTCCCTAGCTCCACACTCTTCCTTCCTTGGCTTCCCTTTGACAGGTGATCTTGGGCATCTTCAGAGTTGGATTTCATCAACTCCAACAAGCATCACCCCAAAAAATTTCTTTTGGGCTACTATTCAGCAATGACACAAAATTTTGGGCTACTATTCACCATTCACCAATGGCACAAAATTTTGGGCTACTAATCACCAATTGATTATTGTTTCTATTCACCAATGTATGGATGACATGTTGTAACTAATTTTAAGCCTAAAGTGGGAAAAATATTTATATAAAAGCACTTAGAACTAGGGATTGTTTCATTGTTGTGATGCAAAAATTGGTTCTTGCAGTGGTATTGAGCTATAAGAGATTATGGATTGTAATTAGGTTGTAATCACTAGATTGTAATAATATCAGACTTGTTTTTTGGTGGATGTATTCCAGGGATTGGGTTAACCATGTTAAATATTGGTGTCTTGTGTTCTTTTCTATGCGATCTATTATTTTTTGATAGTGGTTATATTTGCATGTAATTGTTATTTCTATCTATGGTTTAATCATAACAAGTGGTATTAAAGCCTAGTTGTTTTTCAATAATCCTATGCAAGAAAGTCTCATGATTTAGTGTGAGTCTCATGGTTGAGTGAGAGTGATGGTAGATGAGGTTAAGCTGAGGGTTGATAGATTTAATGGGTAGAACTTTCAGTTATGGAAGATGCAAATGGAAGACTATCTTTATTAAAAGGATTTATGGAAGCTATTGGAAGGCAAAACCAAGAATCAAGAATTTATATCAAATGATGAATGGGATCTTTTAGATAGAAAGGCACTTGGAAGCATTTGATTATGCCTGGGACCATTGGTGGCATTTAATATTACAAAAGTGAAGACAATGGAAGAGTTGATGCAAACCCTAACAAAACTATATGAAAAGTCCTCTACTTCAAACAAGCTATTTCTCATGAAGCATTTATTTAATATGAAAATGATAGAAGGTGGATCTATTGAAGATCATTTAAATTATTTTAATACTATTACTAGTTAGTTATCTTCTATGGGTATCAATTTTGATGAAGGAGTTAGGGCTCTCTTGATTTTGTGTTCTTTGCCTGAAAGCTAGAATGGCTTGGTAATGGCTATGAGTATTTCTATTCCTGGATCTAGTACCCTAAAATATGATGATTTAATTGATTTTATTTTGAGTGAGGAAACTCATAGGAAAACCTCAAGTGGATCTACATCAAGAAGTTCTTTGAATGCACAAAGTCGAGGCAGAACAACTGAAAGACGAAATAATTCTAGTAATCGTAGCAAATCAAGAGGAAAGTCAAAGTGGAGGAGGTCTCAATTGAGAGGACTAAATACCATAAAAAGAAAGATTTTTGGAATCGAAAGAAAAATGAAGGAGATAAACTAGATGGAGTCAAGGAGGCAAATGTGATAAGTAACAAATCTGAAGAGGATGCTTTGCTTCTATCTTTAGAAAGTGTTGATGATTCATGGGTTTTAGATTTTGGTGCTTCATTTCATGCTACACCTCACAAAGGTTATTTCATTGATTATTTCCAAGGGAATTTTGGACTTGTTTATTTAGGGGATAATGAACCCTGTCAGATTGTTGGAAAGGGAAAAGTTAAGATTAAGTTGTAGAATGAGAATCATTGGCTACTACATGAGGTAAGACATGTTCCAAGGTTGAGTAAAAATTTAATTTTTGTACTTGTTTTTAATGATAAAAATTGGAAAGTTTCAAAAGGTTCCCTTGTAGTAGAAAAAGGTGTTAAAGTAGGCACCTTATATATTTGTATAAGTCATATTGTTCCTTCTACTTTAATTGTTTTAGAGAAAAATGAATGTTCAAGAATAGTTGTTGTAGTTGACCAGGGAGAACAAATAGCTCCTATAAATTTTGATACAATGTTGTGGTACAACAGACTTGGGCACATTAGTGAGAAAGGTATGAAAGTAATTCATTCAAAGAAAATTTTAGTAGGTCTGAAATGTGTTAATATGGATATATGTGAATTTTGTGTATATGAAAAACAAAAGAGAGTGATTTTTTTGAAGATTGGGAAGGAAAATAAAAAGGAGAAATTAGAGCTTGTGCATACCTATGTATGGGGGCCAACTTAGGTATCTTCCCTTGGTGGCTCTCATTATTATGTTACCTTTATTGATGATGCAACTAGAAAACTATGAATTTATTTCCTTAGACATAAATATGATGTATTTAAAACTTTCAAGAAATGGAAATGCTTGGTTGAAAATGACACTGGTAAGAAATTAAAATGTCTCAAATTTGATAATGGTGGTGACCATTGTAGTCATGAATTTGAAGATTATTGCTCCACTAATGGTATTTTTAGATAGAAAACTATTCCAAAGACTCCACAGAAAAATGGAGTGGTGAAAATGCATGAATAAGACTATAATGGAGTGTGCAAGGAGCATGAGGTTTAATTTTGGATTTCCCTTACACATGTGATAAAAGGCTATCAATACTACTATATATTTGATTAATAGAAGTTCCTCTACTTGTTTGGCTTGTGGTATTCTAGAGGAAGCATGGAGTAGTAAGAAGGTGAGTTATTCTTTTCTCAAAACCTTTGGTTGTGAAGCGTTTTCTCATATAGATTATGAAAATAGAACCAAGCTAGAAGCTAAGTCAAATAAATGTGTATTTTTTGGATATGGAATTAATGAATTTGGTTATAAGCTTTGGGATTTTGAAAATCATAAAATTGTAAGAAGTAGGGATGTCATATCCAATGAGAAAGTATTGTACAGAGATTTGTTGCAGCAACATGAGAAGAAAGAAGATGATTATGTAGTCCTGGATGATACTCCAAAAGATGATGTTCTAGCCATTCCTCATGATGTGCAACAACCACAACAAAAAATACCACACACACCAGTGAATGTTAGATGGTCAACAAGGAAAATTAGACCTCCAAAAAGATTTTCTCCCTCTTTGTATTCTATTTTACTTACTGATGATGGTGAACCTAAATTTTATGTTGAAGCTATGCAGGTGGATATTAAGATTCAATGGGAATATGCAATGAAAGAAGACATGGACTCTTTGCTGAAAAATAAGACTTGGGATTTATGCAAATTGTTTGCAAGTAAAAGGGCTTTATAGAATAAGTGGGCTTATAGGTTAAAAGAAGAGGATGGAGGGAAAAATAGATTTAAAGTTAGGTTAGTTGTAAAAGGATTTGCATATAAAAAGGGCATTGATTTTGATGAGATATTTTCTCCCGTTGTTAAGATGACTTCTATCCATATTGTTTTAAGTATTGTGGCTACTGAAGATTTTCATTTAGAGTAGCTTGATGTTAAAACAACCTTCCTTCATTGTGGTTTGGATGAAGAGATATATATGGCTCAGCCATAGGGATTTGAGGTCAAAGGTAAGGAGAACTTAGTGTACAAATTGAAAAATAGTTTATATGGCTCTAAGCAAGCACCTTGGCAATGGTATCTAAAATTTGATAGTTTTATGCATGAGCATGGATATAATAGGTTTCATTCAGATTATTGTGTTTACTTTAAGAGGTTGGATAATAATAGATATGTTATTTTATGTATATATATTGATGATATGCTTGTAGCTGGGTCTAACATGAATCAGATTAAGGGGCTAAAATGCCAATTAGCACATGCATTTGCTATGAAGGATTTGGGGGCAAAAAAAAAATCTTTGGTATGAAGATTTGTAGAGATAGGAAGAATAGGAAATTGACACTATCTCAAGTTGATTATGTTGAGAAGGTGTTGCAACATTTCTCTATGAAGAATGCTAAAGCTATCAACACACCTTGATTTGGTCATTTGGTCAATTTTGGAGGATGGACAATTAAAGCTAGACAAGATACATATAGATGAAAATCTTGTAGATATGTTTAAAAAGGTAGTAATAAGGGAGAAGCTAAACTCTTCTTTAGCTTTGGTTGGTCTTCTAGACTAAACATGAGTAAAAGAACAATAATATCTAGGGTGGTTTGATCCAGTGGAAGCCCCATATGGTAGTGGTATTGCTACAAGATCAATCTCCAAGTGGGAGATTGTTGTCTAGTGTGGAGTTTGATTAGTCCCCAAGTGGGATATTGTTAGTTTGTGGTGACTAATAAAGTAAGTATTGTATTTACTTAATAAATTCTTTGGGCTCAATTTTTTTTTTTTTGGGTTACTATTCGCCAATTGCACAAATTTTTGGACTACTATTAGCCATTTTCCAATTGGTTATTGTTTATATTCACCAATGTATGGCTGACATGTTCTAACTAATTTTAACCCTAAAGTGGGAAAAATACTTGTATAAAAGGGCTAAGGGTTAGGGATTGTTTCATTGTTGTGATGCAAAAATTGGCTCTTGTAGTAATTTTGAGCTATAAGGGATTATGGATTGTAATCAAATTTGCAATCACTAGATCGTAATAATATCAAACTTGGTATTTGGTGGGCGTAGCCCACAAATTGGGTGAACCATGTTAAATCTTGGTGTCTTGTGTTCTTTTCTATATGATCTATTATTTTTTGATATTGGTTATATTTGCATGTAATTTTTATTTTTATCCATGGTCTAATCCTAACACCTAGTTTTGTGGATGGGATTGGTGTGCCTTGTTTGGTTTGTTGTGTGTGTGACCCTTTTTGAATGGATCCACTAATTGGTGTCCATGTGTTGGCTTTGAGTGCCTCTTTTGTTTCTCCTTTAGTAGTAAGGTGCATTGTTTCCCTATTTTCTCCTCAATTTTATGTTATGTCATTATACTAATGAAATGGTTCCTTTCATTGAGAAATATGTATTTATTGTGTATCATTGCAAAGGAGTAG
Source organism: Cupressus sempervirens (assembly GCA_028749045.1). NCBI lineage: Eukaryota > Viridiplantae > Streptophyta > Pinopsida > Cupressales > Cupressaceae > Cupressus > Cupressus sempervirens. The sequence continues at coordinate 720,845,463 of CM053791.1, forward strand.
GTTTTGCATTAGATCCTTTGGGTTAATGAATTAAGTCCCCAATCTAATTGTTTCATAAGCTTATGGAAATGGTATTAAAATTGATGGATATAAAAAATGGTGCATTGCAATGAAAATAATTAAGGGAATCAATGTAGTCTGCATATGCATGAGGTTATTAATAGTATATTGCTTGATGTGTGTGAGTGTGTTCTCTAATGCTGCTAGGATGATGTATTTCTTAGCATTGTGTGGTGAATTATCCCTCTCATGTGACTATTCTTAGTCATCACATGTAATGTGATTTTTTTAATGCTGTTAATTTTCTAGAGGTATTCCTCATGTTGTTGGGCTAGCATTGGTTTTTAGTGTTTTCGTTTCTTAGACTAGTCATCAAATTTTCTCCATTATTTTCTTTGTGGTTGTTGTCACACTTGAATTATTGTTGAAATGAGATATTTTTTGATTTACTATTGAAGTTGATAATTCCCCTTTCAGACTTTTGTTTTGGTTCATCATGACTATTCTGAATGTGTTTTACTATTGTCCAGTCATGTGTTGTGACTCTACCATGTTCATCTTGAACCTCTGGTAGTATGTACAAGGGATAATATCATAAAGAACATATTAGTTTGGTTGTCATAGATTTAAATTTTTTAATATAATTGGATGGTTTAAATGGTGATTAAATGTAATGTTATTCTAGAAAGAAATTTGAAAAGATAGATACTTTTTTTATGGTGATTGACTCTTGAACCTTTGCTTTGAAAACCTTTCAGTCTCATTGTGCATTAGTGCTTGTGTTATGTTTAACTAATGAAATTATTAGTATTTGTATTACCTTTCTTTTCATGCCTTATGTCATTCTGGACATGTCTTCTCTTTGGTTGTTTTGGACATTTTGTCTGTTACTTGTCTTGGTAATTAAGACAGTTTGAGTTGCCTATGATGCTTTATCTTAAGTGGTGATTCAAACTCTTAGATATTAGGATTCTCTAAGCTCTATCATTTTGTAGACCTTGTCAATATATTTTTTATGCTTTTCAAATGGATTCAATTGGAGTCCGCACGTGAAAGTTATGGCCTCTAGAGCGAAGGCAAGTTTTGTGTTGTTTTGAAATTTTGTGCGAGAATAAAGTGATCATGCACTTTCTTGCTTGGTTCATTGCATTTTCTCACCTAGTTCAATGAGAAAATTCATGCAAGACTGTGTTAATGCAAATTTTTTCTTAGGGAACAACAAGCAACTCTTTCACACTTCTAGAGGTGTAGATCGATGTTTTGAGTACCCTATATTGAGTAGAAGAAAATTCAATCTTGACATATCACATTTATGGCCATTGGAGAAGTTTAACCCTTCATGTTATTCTTAAAGGGATAGTTAACAAGATTTCATAATCTACTAGATACATATTGGAATTTGTGCTTGGGTTTGTGTGTTTCCTATAGCACCGACCCACCCTTGTGAGGTGAAGTGTCATTTGTGAGAATTTGTTGTGTGTGGTGGATGTTGCCTTGTCATTTGAGAGTGACTCAATCTTTTGATGAGTTTAGATCTGCCTTTTGGACATTGACTTTGGCGCATCTCTATTTCCTTTTCTCTCGGAAGAAAGTAGGCTAGTGTGGTTATGCCTGTAGCTTAGTTAGTGTTGGTCAAGTATTTTGATGGTTGGTGGAATTGTGATTTCCCTAATGTGTCTTGGGTTGATTTAGAGAAGAGGTTGAGAGTGACTCCCTCTAAACCTTAATGCTTTGTAGTTTCGATCTTTCTATCCTTGTATCTTCTAGAGGAGTTTCTTAGTCAAGTTGTTAATTAATAGTTGGCTTGAGGCTAGAGAATGATTTTAGCAGTAGGTTGGGTGTGATATTCCTAGCATGGTGCTGGAGGAATATGGTATTTTTGGACACATGTTACCATCTTATGAGTTTTTATGAAGATATTACATGATTGTGTTGACTAAAAAAAGTCTTTACAACCTTTTTGAAAGGTGATATCTTGTTTGGTTGGGTTATGTAGCCCTAGTCCTAGTGATACTTGAGCTTTTGTACTTTAGAGAGAGAATAAGTGCTCCTATGCTTGGTGGTGAGTATGCTTTTGGAGTGTGTAATTTTGTTAGTAAATCATCATCTACTTTGTTCAAAGGGTGAGTTTATGTGGATTCAAGGATGTGCATGTGTGACATGATAGTACTCTTAGGAATTTTGGGATGGTTATTCACCATGATTGCAATGCTTGTTGGAAGTGCATAGTGACTTGACCTAATTTTGTGATCATGTGGTAGGTGCATGATTAGTTGTGCACCTATAGACGAGGTAGAGTGGATTTTTTCTTACCTAGTATTGTTGACTTTATGGCTAGATGGGTTTTCTTAGCACATACGATTCCTTGTTGGAGGACCTTGTATCTATGTGACACCCATTCTCTTATGGTTGACCTATTTGGGGGTTGAGGTGATGGTTTGAGGATGTTGGAGTGATTTGGTTGGAATTGTAAAGGAGTTAGTGAGTCATCCCTATTGCCCAGTTTTGATTTTACTCTTGGTGTGTTTTGGTTTTTATTCTTGGATTGTAGGCTTCCAAGAGAAAGCCTAGTCTTTGGGGGATTGATGTAGTGCCTCTCCCATTTGACTTTTGTAAGTCATTTTGATGGATGCAACCTTGTTGATCTTTCATTGTGATGGATTGTGATAGGGACCATGAGTGGTCTACACCCTTGAGGTGATTTGGATTTATGTTCTATATCAATTGCTTTGATTATGCTTATGGGTGATTTATGAGATTATGATGTGATTTATGGTTCACTGAGTGTTGTGGTAGTGGTTACTAGGATCAATGTGGTATCATGATGTTATTCCATGATTACCCTAAGATGTGTGTAGAGATTGCACTATGTACTTCTACTCTGCTACACTGGAGTAGGTTCCTGTAGCAGTGGTTAGTCATGTTTATGATTGTGTTTTTTTATGTGTTTTAAGAACCTTTTCATGTTGTGTTATCAACCATTATTTAATGCTTAAGTAATTAGAAATGGATTGTCCATGTTGGATTCTTTAATCATGTGTTGTGGATATTTACCTTGTTATATTTTGATTCGAGAGATACTTGTTACTCATGTTATGTTTTAATTTTGACATGACCTAAGGGTCAGATGTTATACTTTGATTTTAGTATCATAGATGTTAGACTACTATATTGTTCAATTGATCATAGTGCACGATAATTCCATTTTGAGATGAGAGTGTGTTTTATGATGATATATGGTTATTCATTAATTAGACATATCTCTGATTATGTTATGTGATGGATTTAAGGCTATGGTTATTTGCTTCATTCTTGCTACATTATGCTATGTGTGAACGTGAGTGATCTAAATAGATTATTTTCATATAACTGAATAAATGGTTAAATTAGATTATTTAATGCATTTATTGCTTCAACTATGTTATTATATGCAATTACACTTGATCGTTTATTTTAGTGTGTAGGATTTACATCCCTAGCAGTAGCACATGGTGCTAGTGATTTAGCAATTCATATTTTACGAATATCATCCTTGTATGGTCAACGTTTCCTTATTTTAATTGTTTAATTAATCCTTTTGAAGATTATTAAATATGAACTCATTTGCATTATGTGATTAAACCAATGAGCTTGTTTGTGCATTTAGAAGTTTGCATTGTTGCGAAAGTTGTTAAGGAAATTTCTGTGATTTTGGGGTTTTCGAGCTTTATTTTATTTTATTTTAATTTCTGGTAGCTTTTCCATAGATGAATTTCTATTACTAGGAATAACCTTTTTTTAAAGCTTGATTTAGTGTTTAACTAGGTTGGCTGGTTATTTTCCCTAATCGATTATTCACTCAAAAAGTGAATAAGTCTCTGAAAAGAAATTTAATTCCTCACTTCTCACTTTTGAATTAGAAAGTTTGAGAGCAAAACCCAAAATCCTCTTCATGAAGATTTACTGTTCTATTCATTGTGGGAGTTACGAACATGGGATTGTTGCAAGATCAGTCTCATTGGATCCAACTTAGGGAGGCCTTCGATTGTCGTAATTTTTGGCTACTTCTATGGGCTTTTTATTTTATGGTTTAGATTCCCATTTTTCCCTTTTGGATACAAGGTAGGGCTCTCCTACTTTATTATTTTGGCTCTATTTCTACTTCTATTTTTTATAGCCATTTGTTAGGAGGCTAATAACTAGTGTTCCCCTATTTTTTGTATTCTAGCTCTACTTGGTTGGGCAGGTATGAGCATTTCTCTATTTTTTGGGATGAGGGTTTGGGGTTTTACTATTTTTGCATACAGACTCCAAACTCAAATTTTGTTGGATTTTAGTGGCTTTTGTGCCCTAAGACCAAATGGGTTTTAATTTTGAAGTTTTTGAGTTTTGAGGATTTTTGCCTCAATTTGTGTGCTAGCTAGTTTTCTTAGGTTTTCCTGGAATGATGTTGGTCATGGACTTGGATTATCCATAGGATGTTAGTCAGACCATTGTTGCACTTTTATGTTTGCATTGGGATGCATTCTACATCTATACTCCCAACTTTGTTTTCAGTTGAGTGATTTTATACCTAGTGTTATTGTTTCTTTTGGACCCTTGTTGTTATTTTGTGGACACTAGGATTTGTGCAGAATCCATAATCCCAGATTGAGGCCAGTTGAGTGAGTTCATGATGTATAGTCTTGTTGATTCATTGGGATTCATGTAGAATCCATACTCTTAGATTGAGGCAGATTGAGTAAATTCATGAGGTATGGTTTTATTATTTTCTTGAGATTCATGTAGAATTTGTCCTCCCAAGTTTTTTTTTGATGGAGTGATATTTTTCTTATGTTCTCATCCAATCCTAGTGTTACGATCTTTGTGATGGTGATGCACCACACATGAGTATGTATGCATACATTTATTAGGTGACTTGCAAGGCTTGATCTTCTATAGTACTTCTAGGAGTTATGATCATTGGGGTTGGGTTGGGAATATGCATGCCTATGGGAAATCATCATTGGATGAGCATAGGTAGGGTAGGGTAGCATATAGAGGGGGCTTCTATCTTGTAACCTAGTGATCATTGTGCCTAGAGGGTTGGCAAAGGAAGTTTTAATTAAGTTATAACTAAATAAAACACTCAATGGTAATAAAACTTAAAATAATAATTTATGCTAGAGCCTTTATGTTGAGGGAGTTGAATCTACACAATCTAAGCTTGGGCTTTTGGATGCCAAGCAACTCTCCATGATGTTAGCCCCTACTTAGCAGCCCATCGAGTGTCTGATCAAGACCTTTAGTTTATGCATTGGCTATGTTCTTGGTTTCAATCATTATATTGTTTAGCATGAGTGTTAGCCATGAAAGTTTTTCTTTATGTGTGTTTGTGGTTGGATTATTATGTCCATCATCATGGTGGGAGTGGACCTACAAGTTTCACATAGTTGGGAGGTGTAGCTACCTATACCACTACTGGGGACTGGTGTACAAAGAGAGTCTATTGTCCTAGTGTGACCGTTGGTGGATGTTTTCACTTGGTACTTTAGGTTTTGGAGTATGCTTTCTTGTGTTTTATGCTTTCATTGGAAGGCATGGATATTATGTTTAGATGATGCTAGTTTAATTGTTACATTCTTGTATTATGATATTTTGCATATATTAGATGATGAGTTTGATTTGTAGGATTATCATATGCCTTACTTATAGCATTTTAAATTTCCTTATTCTTATGTTGTAGCACATTTTAGAAGTGATGTCCTCATTAGATAGCTTTGATGATCTAGTTAGTGGTTTGGGATGGCTAGGACCCATGATGGTCTAATGATGTTATTAATGGTTGGGAGAAATCACATACTTAGTTTATTATTTTAGTACATTGCAATGTTTCTTTTATACACTATGATGTTGCTTTTAGTTATTTCCCTTCACTGCTATGTTGGATGGTTAGATGCAATTTCCATCTTTTAGTTATTGCACTCAAGTGTTAGTTCCTTGATCTATGTGGATCCAGTACTCCCCAATATGGAGGAAATCAATTTCCTATCTTTTTATATTTATGTTTTATAGCTTGCTGATTTATATCCTTGCATAAAATTATACTTTCATGTGTGATAATGTAAATGTTCATGTGGTGTGTTGGGTTTCCTTGTGCAACTTATGGTGCATCCTTGTGCAAAAATCTATCAGTTGTGATTCCTCACACAAAAAATAGGGGGCATCTCCACTAGTTTTTGGGGAATACAATTTGGTGTTTTGAGTACCCTTTGGGTTTACTTGATCTTCCATCCTTTAAAAAATCACTTATTTTGTGTTCTAATGTCATCTTTGGTTTTTCATTCTTTAGTTTGGTCATGTTAGTTAGGCATTGGCATTTGGAGATTTGTTGGTTGCTAGGATTATTAGTAAAGTCTTTCATTGTGATATTTGTGATCCCTGTATGATGTTGTCATGTATATTCATAATTGTAAAAAAAATATCTTGGCTTGTGTTTAATCCTTGTTCTATGGATCTTTGGGTGGGGCATTACAGAGATCATGGCTAAAGACACAAAAATCAAGACTAAGTTGACACTAATTCAACTTTAGTTACTACCACATATATAGATTATTAAAAAGAAGGTATCTATTTCCAAGAACATTTTGAAGAAAGATAAACATTTTTCACATATTCTAGGATTTATTGATCTAGTTGCCAAGCTAGAAATTTAGTTTCAAATTTTGGAAAAAGTCAAGGAGAGATAGAATAAAGGCTATGCAATATTATGGAGAAATTAGCCCCATCAGCCCCATCAGCCCCAAGCCATCATGATAAAAATAAGGAGAAATTATTGGTGTAATAATTACTCAAAAGGGAGTGAACTACAATACAAGGGGAAAAAATGTAAAGTGTTAATAAAGGCACTAGAACAAAAAAAAGTAGCATAGATAACATCAAATGATTAGATTAGCATTTGAGCTATGTTCTTAGGGGGAGTATTTATTTTGAAGGAAATGATTATTCATGACAAGGTGTTTTTGCCACTAATGTCAAAGAGGGAGATCATTAATCTCTAAGCCTATGTTTTCTATTAGTGTCCAAAAAATTAGTCATTTACTAGGCACAATTACACTATCATCACTATGACTGCATCATCTAGTAAAGGCCGAGTATACAAACCTCATATCAAGAAGGATAATGATCGTCAAGTATTTAGTTAAGAATGAGAACATATACATGCCGAGAAATATATTTGGAACTGAGAAAATTGAAAAGTTGAGCAAGTAGGTATATAGAAACTGAGTGATAGTATCAATGAGTCAACATGACCAAGGCTCAGAACATTCAAGTGTCCAGTAGTTCAATTTTGTCATATGAGTTTGTAATGGAACAAACACATATGCAAATCATTTTGGTTGACTTCTATAAGAAATTTAATATTCATAGAGCTAGCTAAGGACTTGATCACATTTCATTGGAGAAGGTAATGATCCTGAGAAATATAACTCAACCAATCAAAAAATTAGATAGAAATGTCAAAAGATGGTGAATTGTAAACTGTCGATCAAGATCTAGAACTTTTATAGAATACATATTTAAGAAGGATTCTAACCCTAGAATCAACATGGATGAAGTTATGTATGATTGAATGCATGAATGAAGGAATGAATGTGTGTATGCATGTGTGAAGAGAAAAAACTAAGTCTGAAAGTAGATCCAAAAGAGGGCAATCAAAGAAGTGAAGGACTGAACAAAGATATTAGATTAGGAGATCAGATCAGAGATAATTCAAAGAGGAGATCCAAGATCAGCTCACAAATAAAAATGAGGCTCAAGTAATGAATCAATTATAGTTAATTGAATCAAGGTAAATCTCTTAATAGAGTGGTCTCAACAAATCTATGCAAACCTCCTAATAGAGTCCTTACTTTGCTATAAATGTAAAATCCTTTAACAAGGTGAGACCTAATAGTCTTTAAAGCTTTTAACAAGGTGAGACCTAATAGTCTCTAAAGCTTTTAACAAGGTAGATGCCTCATAGGGTAGATCATATCTTATGATCAAACATTGTAACCCTAACAAATTAAATTTATTGTTTTAATAGTGAAGATTTTTTGGTTTAATCCCCACCCCAATTTTACCTTCGCATTGAAGTGTTTCTGGGTTACCAAATCATTGTGTTATGTGTTGAATCCTTCATGAATGATTATGTTTTAGCTTTACTATTTTATGCTTTTCAGTTAAAGATATGAAATGGCTTAGGTTTGAAATAAATAATTTGGTTTTGTGAGTTAAAGTTTAAGATCTTCATTCACCCCCCCTAGTATCTTATTTCCCATTAATCTTTGCATGTACTTTTTGAGGAAAAACTTGCATTTTGATCAAATACTATAACTAAATACCATAATACCAACTATCATTTTTGACTTCTTTGCATCTTGTTTTTGATGTAATTCTTTGACTTGTGTCTTCCCAATCCATATCTTGTTACAATCCTTATTCTATAAAAGAATTTCAAAGATTGGGAAGAAGGGTCCAAAATCTTATTTTGTGATACATATCATTTGGAGTCATTCTGAGGTTTTATGCTAAGTTTTTTTTATGTATTTAGCTTATTTTGGTAGAAGTTTGGAGATTAATGAAAGTCTGGTTTAGTCTCATATTTCTGTCATCAAATCTCATATCAGAACTATGTATTATTTTCAAAGAAGTTAATACAAGAAAGCATTGTAGGGTATCTTTGTCTCATAATTCTATCTCTTATTTCATGCTTTTGTAATTTTGAGAATGAATAAACAAGTTTTTTTAAATTCAAATACAATTTAATGAGTTCTATATCATTTTAGAGTTGCTTTTAGTTCAAATAATTATGTAAATTATTCTATTGAATGATAGGATCATTTAGGTTATGAAAGGGATATGATAAGTATAGAATTTAAAAATTAACAATTGATACATTTAATTACAACTCAATTAAATAGATCTAAAATATAACTGATATGACTCTATTTTGGCAATGGATTAAGGTAGTGGTCTTTAGGTTGAAAAAATCAAGCAATATTAATCTTGTCTTAGCATGAACATAGTTCATAAATAAAAAATATTAAAGAATTTATGTCATGATGGAGTGTAAAGTTGGTCATTACTTGTTGCACAACTCTATTAAGTTCATTATTATCTCTAATTAACTTGTCACTTATTTTGCAATTTCAAGAAGTTTTCAAGACCAACTCTAATGTGAAGGGTTTATATTATAGAGCATTATTCATAAAAGGTTGTCAGATCCTTAGGTTAACTCGCGTTGGTTTAGCATAACCTAAAGTATAGAAACCATTATTGCTTTGTTAAGCTGCTCTACGATTGAATAGGGTATGCCAATCATGGGAAGTAGTTAAAGCCTATGTAATATTCTATTTTTTGTTTCCTTGGACTCAAATGCAAATTTTTTAAATCATAAATCAACATTATGTAAAAAATATGTAATGGAAAAAGAGAAGAAAATTTCATTTCTAAGAAAGAAATTTACCTTTTTAGTGAAATTAGATATTGTGCACATGGATTTCAATGGTCCTACAAAGACTAAAAAATTATACAATGAAATGTATTTTATGATTCTTGTTGACGATTTCACTAGAGTGATGCATGTATCATTTCTTAGAGAAAAATTTGAATCTTTTAAGAAATTCAAAATATTTAAGAGTAGAGTGAATTTAGTTTAAGGATTAAATGCTTGAGATTTGATAGAGCAGGAGAGTTTACTTCAAATGTGTTTAACAAATTTTGTGAAGATATTGGTATAAAGGGACATATTTTATCCCCTAAGACACCTAAAAAAAAGGGGATAACAAACAGAAGAAATAGATTAGTAATAGAGGCAAGAAAAACAATGATGCATGAAAATAATTTATCTAATATTTTTGAGAGAAGTAGTAAATACAATAGTATACACTATGAATAGAGTAGAGATTAGACAAGGGACTAGTAAGACACCTTACAAACTTTGGTTTAGACGTGCACATTCTATGAGAATCTTTGGAAGTAAATCTTACATTAAAATATATGAATATTGTGATATTGCTATCAAGATTTAACTATGTAGTTTTTGAGTCAAAGTCATTAACTCATGTTACATGAGAAGTGATTCAACAAAAATCCATATCTCATGAGAATAAATGTAATACTTAGCACTTATTGGATCTACGTGATGCTCATAGAGGTGAAGCACTGATACTTATTGGGAGGTCACTCATCCCAAAACTACTCCATCTTGTGCATGCTTAGCTACAAAGTTTTCTCCATGGTTAAACCCACTCTTCTTGAAATCCCATTTGAAAAACCTTCACCAAGTTCTATTCCTTAGGAACCATTTATTAGAAATCACCTTAAGCCCATCAATTGATAAGTAGGAGATAATTTCCACAATAAGTCAAATTGTGATATTGCTATCAAAATTTAACTGTGTAGTTTTTTAGTCAAACTCATTGAACCACACTTCAAGAGTAGTGATTCAACATGAATCCATATCTCATGAGAATATATGGAATACTTAGCACTCATTGGATCTAGGTGATACTCACAGAGCTGATGTATTAGGACTTCTTGGGAGGTAACCCATCCCAATACTAATCTAGCTTGAGTGTGCTTAACTATAGAGTTCCCTCCATGGTTAAACCCACTCTACTTGTTGAATCACTACTCATGAAACATGGGTCAATGAGTTTGACTCAAAAGATACATAGTTAAATCCTGATAGCAATATCACAATTTGACTTGATGTGGAAATTATCTCCTACTTATCAATCAATGAGCTTAAGAGGATTTCTAATAAATTATTCATAAGGCATAACACTTGGTGAAGGTTTTGTAAATGGGGTTGCAAGAAGAGTTGGTTTAACCATGGAGAAAACTTTGTAGTTAAGTTCAGTCAAGATGGAGTAGTACTAGGATGGGTTTGCAAGTATAGTGGATTTAACCATAGAGGAAACTCTGTAGTCAAGCATGCTCAAGCTAGAGTAGTACTAGGATGGGTGACCTCTTGGGAAGTCTTAGTGCTTCACCTCTGTGAGTATCACCTAGATCTAATGAGTGATAATTTTTCCATTTATTCTCATGAGAGATGGATTCATGTTGAATCACTACTCATGAAACATGGATTAATGAGTTTGACTCAAAAACTACATAGTTAGATCCTGATAGAAATATCACAATTTGATTTGATGTGGAAATTATATCCTACTTATCAATCGATGAACATAAGGGGATTTCTAATAAATGGTTCATGAGGCACAACACTTGGTGAAGGATTTTTAAATGAGTTTGCAAGAAGAGTTGGTTTAACCATGTAAGAAACTTTACAGTTAAGTGCACTCAAACTTGAGTAGAACTAGGATGGGTGACCTCTCAGGAAGTCCCAATGCTTCACCACTATGAGCATCACCTAGATCTAATAAGTGATAAGTATTCCATTTATTGTCTTGGGAGATATATTCATGTTGAATCACTAGTCATGAAACATGGGTCAATGACTCACAAACTACACATTTAAATCTTGATAGCAATATCACAATCATCATATATTTTAATGCAACATTTACTTCCAAAGATTTTGAAATACTTCACAGAAGTTGCATGTCTAAACCAAAGTTCATAAGGTGTCTTATTGGTGCCTTGCTTGATCTAGTGAAGGTTTTGCAAATGGGGTTACAAGTAGAGTGGGTTTAACCATGGAGGAAACTTCATAGTACTTAAGCACAGTCAAGTTGGAGTAGTAGTGGGATTAGTGACCTCTGGAGAAGTTTTAGTGCTTCGCCTATATGAGAATCACATAGATCTAATGAGTGGTAAGTATTCCATTTATTTTCATGAGAAATTAATTCATGTTTAATAACTACTCATGAAACATGGGTCAATGAGTTTGGCTCAAAATCTACATAGTTAAATCCTGATAGTAATATCACAATTTGACTTGCTATGGAAATTATCTCCTACTTATCAATCAATGAGATTAAGGGGATTTATAGTAAATATTTAATAATTAAAAATAATTTGTTAAGGTTTTGAAAATGGGGTTGCAATTAGTTAGTTTAACCATGGTAGAAACTTCAAAGTTAAGTGCACTCAAAGTGGAGTAATATTGGGAGTGGTGACCTCATGAGAAGTCTTGATGCCTCACCTCTATGGGAATCACCTAGATCCAATGAGTTATAAGTGTTCTATTTATTATAATGAGATATGGATTTGTGTTGAATCACCAATCTTGAAACATGGATCAATGAGTTTGACCCATAAACTACACTATTAAATCTTTATAGCAATATCACAATTCGATTTGTTGTGGACATTATCTCCTACTTATCAATCGATGAGATCAAGGGGATTTCTAATAAATGGTTTATAAGGCACAAAATTTGGTGAAGGTTTTAAAAATGGGTTTGGAAATAGAGTGGGTTTAACCATGGAGGAAACTCTATAGTTAAGTGCACTCAAGCTTGAGTAGTATTACAATGGGTGACCTCCCAGGAAGTCCTAGTGCTTTACCTCTATGAGCATCAGCTAGATACAATGAGTTATAAGTATTCCATTTATTCTCATGAGATATTTATTTGTGTTGAATCACTACTCATGAAACATGGGTCAATGAGTTTGAATCAAAAACTACACAATTAAATCCTGCTAGCAATATCACAATTTGACTTGATGTGGAAATTATCTCCTACTTATTAATCGATGAGATTGGGTAGATTTCTACTAAATGGTTCATAAGTCATGGCACTTTTTGAAGGCTTTTCAAATGGGATTTCAACAAGAGTGGGTTATATCATGGACTAAAATATATAGTTAAGCACACTCAAGCTAGAGTATTACTGGGATGGGTAACCTCTAGGAAATTCTTATTGCTTTACCTCTATGAGCATCACCTAGATATAATGAGTGCTAAGAGTTCCATTTTTTATCATGAGAGATGGATTCATATTAAATCACTACTAATGAAAAATGAGTCAATGATTATGACTCAAAAATTATAGAGTTAAATCCTTATAGCAATATCATAACTTGACTTTCTATGGAAATTATCTCCTACTTATTGTTAGTGTAAATAATTAATTATTATTACACTTTACTTAAGTTTACTTAGGTTAATGAATTATTTTATTATTTATTATTTAGACACCTAGGAGTATGCATACTCATATGAGTTGTCTTGTTGAGAACAAAAGAGTTAGCATCTCATTTTAGCACATGGTGTCTACAACACATAATTTTGCATAATTATTTGTGTTTTCATGTAGACAACACAATTGTTCACACTCTAATTAAGCACATGGTGTCTACAACATCTTTTTAAGTGACACACCAATGTTAAGCTTATCCTCTCATCATTGCACTAACTTCTGTGCTTAGTGGAGGATAATCCACTCTTAGTGGACATGTGCTTAGTTGTGAGGCTTATCACTTTGCTAACTCCTAGTCATTCTAGAGGCCTTTATATATAGGCACTCCTAGTGTGTATGTACATCAATTCAATTTTATATTATTATTCTGATCATAGTTTATTGGTCCATATTGTGCTAGTTCTTAAGCTTCTTGATCTTGGGTGATTTTTCCCTAATGCAAATTCTTACATGGAATTAGAGCCATAGGAGCATCATTTCATAGCCATTGGAGATCATTTTTCCTTCACCTCTTGGAGGACCTTGATTGAGATCTAGAGTATCTATAGTCCTTGGGAGCATCTAGAGCCAAAGAAAACCTCACCATTGCATCCAATGGATTGATTCATTGAATTTTGACTATAAATTTTCCTACCCTAGGCCATAGTCAAATCTTAGGCAATTTTTTTTGCAAACTGGAACCCAAAGGCTCGATTTAGAAAATTTGTATGATCTCTTTAGATCTAAGAAATTAATTCTTTAGATCTAAATATTCTTGCATCTCTAAATTTTTGCTTTTTGGATTTGCATTTTATTTCTAAAATTCTATGAAAATTTGGCGTTTTAGGCCAGTAGGAAAGATTTTTTGCAGGACAAGATTGGAGCTTGCTAGTGCAAATCAAATATTGGCATCATTTTTTAACGCTCAAAAAACCCCCAAATTGACTTTTGTTTCTTCAAAATTGGATATCTAAGGTGAAATCTAGAGTCAATTGATTTTTGGAGGTGCCACAACAACTATTTAGGAAAAATAATTGTAGAGGTGATTTTCAAACAATGATATCTCATACATACAGACTCCTTTTTTTGAGCAATATTTTTTATTTTGGGGTAGAATTTTGTGATCTACACATTACTGTGAGATGTTTGAGATCTCTATTCCTAATTTTTTTGCAAATCACAAATCCCAATTTTTGCAACTTCAAAGGCTTAGTTCAGGCTCATCTAGACACATATTCAATTTCTATTTTTTTAAAAAGTGAATAATTTTTCATCTACTTTTCAAATATACGATCAAATTATAGGCTTGTGTGGAAAGGAATATCACTTTTGAAAATAGGTCCTTTTTTGCATATTGCTTTGATAAAACTTCAAAATCACTGTGCATCTGAGCTACATTGCTAAGTACCAGATTTGAACTCCAAACCCACTTTTTGTCCATTTTGACATGTGGCCTATTATAAAAGCACTACATATAAAGTACCAAAAGCATCAATTTTGGGGGGTTCTTTGATCAAGTGAATAGGAGGGTGTATCTTGTGTTCTTTTGTCTTTCTTTCTCTCTTATGCTCTTTTAATTTTTTGCATCATGAGTTTACCTAAAAATCCACTTTTATAATCACACAATTATACTACATTGAAAGATATTATATGGAGTAGACTAATGGAAAAAGGTTTAAATCTATATGTTGATGGTACATGTAAAACCCACTGATATTGATGAACAAGTTGATTGGCAAGAAAAAGACAACCAGGCTTTAGGAATTATTAGGAGTTGTGTTCATAGAGATCTCTTCTTCTACATTTCTAGCTTTAAGGATGCCAAGGGTGCTCGGGAGAAACTTGAAGGGTTGTATGGTAAGGTGGATGAGGAAAAGGGATTCCAAATTGAGGATGATCTACTTCTATTGGATCCTAAGAATTTTGACAAAATTCAAGACTATGTCAACAAAGCCAATGAATTGAGAGTACTACTTAAGGATTGTGGTAATCCCATGAGGGATGATAGATTTATTCATCATATCTTGAAGAGGCTACCTTTAGAGAATGCTTTTTTTTTTTGTTTTGAGTTACAAAACTCATAGGTTGACCATGGGAAGTGCCTTTACTAAGCCTTCATTTGATGCATTTGTAGAATGTTGATGTTGGAACAATCCAAGTTGATAGATATGGGAATTCTCAAGTCATCAAAGTCTACAACATTGGTGGCTAGTAATGAGAACCACACAAATAAAGGTGGAAATAGTTTTACCAAACACTAAGAAAAAGCAATGGAAGCCAAAATCACAATCAGAGACACAACAATCTTCCTCCTCACAACAAGGAAATTCTTCTTCCAACAAGAAGGGAAACATCAACAAGAACGATAAAATATTTTTTGAATATTACAAGAAACCAAATCATGATGAGCATCATTGCAAGACTAAGAGAATAGAAGAGTTGGAAAAGTTACTTAGGAAGAAAAAAATCAATGTATCAAATGCTTCCAAGGATTCAAATCCATCCACTTCATAGGGAAAAGGGAAAGAATTTATGGCAATTTCAAGTTCTTCAAGGGATTGAATTCTTGACTTGGGTGCCTCACATCATATGGGTTCTTCAAAAGGACACTTTTCTTCATTGAAGTAGTCTAAGGTACCTCACATCTTTGTAGGGAATGATAGAAAAGTGGAAGTTGAAGGGAAAGGACAAGCTAAGACGAAAAATAGAGAGTTCAAAGATGTTCTCTATGTTCCTAACCTTAGCACTAATCTCCTTTCAATTTACCAAATCACTCACTATGGAGGTGGCAATAAAGTTGAGTTCATTTTTGATTCAGTAATGGTGCAAAATCTTAAGGATGATTCATTGGTTGCAGTGCATAAAGTCAATCATGGCATAAGGCTTTATTCTTTCTCCCACTTTGTGCCTAAGTCTCCTTCACATGCCTTGTTGACACATTCTCAATCAAAAAGTAAATAATGGCATGAGTAGTATGGACATCTTGCCTTCTGCTATTTTCATCAACTTAGCTCAAAAAATATGGTCAAAGGTCTACCTACAATCAACTTTTCTAAGGGTGAATGTTCAACTTGTTCAATGGATATGCATCTAGAAGTGAAGTATGACAAAGGGAAGTCTTTTAGAGAATTAGTTGTTCTTTAGTTGGTTCACATGGTTCTAGTAGGCCCTTTTTTAGTGACATCAGTTAGCAAGGGTTGCTATGTCCTCACTTTAATTGATGACTTTTCATGCTACACATGTGTCTACCTTCTCAATCACAAGAATGAAGTGTTTGATAAGTTTCTAGCCTTCAAGAGTCATGTTGAGAAGTAATCAAGTAAAGCCATCAAGGTTATTTGTATGGATAATGAAATTAGATATGTGAACTCAAGACATAGAGACTTTTGTGAAATTAAGGGTGTTGATATTCAGAATCTAGTAGCATTTAGTCCATAAAGGACAAATGTAGCAGCAATGAGGATTAGAACTCTTAAGTCAATGGCAAGTTGTATGATTCAAGCTAAGTCTCTTGCTCCATCACTTGAAGTCAAAGTTATAAGTAATGCCAATCACATTCTTAATAGATCTCCTCATAATGTCTTAGATGGTATGACTACTTTTGAGGCATGGTACAGAAGAAACCCAATTGTGAAACACTTTAGAGTTTTTGGTTGTCTAGCATGGGCACACATATCTTCAAGGGAATGCAAGGCACCACCACCAAGGCCTTGTACTTTCTTTGGATATGACAAAAGTGTTAAGGCATATAGACTTATGGATCCTAAGACTCATGAGATATTCATAGAGAGGAATGTTCACTTTGAGGAAAGTTCACCTAGCGTATCCTCTGATCCTCTCCATACTTCATACATTGTGGAAACTGATAGTGAAAATAGTGATATTGATTCAATAGGTTTAGATATGTGGGATCCTATTGACAGATGTAGGATGAGGTCACAACATTAGCAAATTCCACATGCATATATTGGTATAGTGATAGGTCCATGTAATTCAAAATAGTTGGGTACACCTTGTGTTCCATTTCTAGCATCAGGGGATGACTACATAAGATATATTTTAGGTTTTTTATGGAGTCCTACATAGCAGATTTGGGAGACATCATTGATGATATATATCTTCTCTTTGATGAAGAAAATCCTTCTTCAATTGTTGTGAGGGAATACTCTGACCCTCTTGTCCATTTTATACATGATCAATCTTACAAGGTTGATATGATGTTGGATCCTTATCTACAATAGTTGCAAGAGGTCTCTTTATCATTCAAGGAGACAGTTGGTTCTTTGGGACATGTTCTACATCAATCCTTGCTAGATCTGAACTTATTATTTTTAGTAGTGTTAGAAGGGGCAATTGTCAGTATCAACATAGAGATAGTTGAGCAATTTTTAGAGACACTATTCATCTTTAGGATTCTTTCTACACATTGGGGAAGCATCTCATATGTACCTATGCCATTGTTTCTTCCTAAGGGGAGGAACATTATTTAGTAGTCATGATAGATTAGCTTCTACATTTATCTAGGAGCAGCTATCATTGATCCACATTCTACATTTTTTTTCATCTCTCTTTTTGGGGGATGGTTTTTCCCATTAGGTTTTCCCTCTTTCTCCATTTTTAGAGAGATTTCATTGCATTATTATATTGCATTTGTATATGGGTACCTAACATGGCCTAGTAGCCGAGACCCATCATGCATTTTTATTATAGTTTTTGTAAGCTTAAGTGCATTCCCCTAAGTTGCACTTAAGGGGGGTGTTAGTATAAATAATTTATTATTATTACACTTTACTTAAGTTTTCTTAGGTTAATGCATTATTTTATTTTTTATTAGTTAGACATGAAGGAGTATGTGTACTCATATGAGTTGTCTTGTTGACAACACATGAGTTAGCATCTCATTTTAACACATAGTGTTTGCAACACAAGATTTTGCATAATTATCTAAGTTGTCATGTAGAAAACACAGTTGTTCAAACTCTAATTAAGGACATGGTGTAAACAACATCTTTTTATGTGACACAACAATGTTAAGCTTATCCTCTCATCATTGTACTAACTTCTATACTCAATGGAGGATAATATACTCTTAGTGGACATGTGCTTAGGTATGGGGCTTATCACTTTGCTAACTCCTAGCCATTCTAGAGGTCTTTATATATAGAAAATCCTAGTGTGTATGCACATAAATACAATTTCATATTATTATTCTAATCATACTTTATTGGTCCATATTTTGCTAGTACTTAAGCTTCTTGATCTTGGGTGATTTTTCTCTAATGAAAATTCTTACACTTATCAATCCATGATCTTAAGGGGATTTTTAAAAAATGTTTCATAACACACAAAACTTGGTGAATATTTTTCAAATGGGATTTCAAGAAGAGTGTATTTAACCATGGAGGAAACTCCATAATCAAGCACACTCAAGCTAGAGTAGTACTGGGATGGATGGCCTCCCGAGAAGTCCCTATACTTCACCTCTATGATCATTACCTAGATCTAGTGAGTGCTAAGTGTTCTATTTATTCTCATGAGAGATGAATTCTTGTTGAATCAATAGTCATTAAACATGGGTCAATGAGTTTGACTCAAAAACTACAATGTTAAATCTTGATAGTAATTTAACAATTTGACTTTCTTATGGAAATCAAATTGATACAAGTATGATAATGTGTTTCAATCATTATTTTTTCACTAATGTCAAACCTACTACTTGTTGGTAAGATAATTTCTTATATGATTCAAGTACTACCATTTATTTGATTAATGAAGAGGATTTTATAAAATGAGGTAACAATAGAACCTAGAGGAAAGGTTGAGTTATGATATTGAAAAGGAGTACAAGGATTAGTTGAGACAATAATATTATAGTGTATTGATAATCCACTTAAAGATGCAAAGGATGGTTACATTGATTAAGTTTAGAAGAACAAGTTAAATGAAGTTTTTCTACCAAGGTTACCATTCTACATAGTAGGTGCTGAGAAAAGCTAGTGTAAGTCAAGTAGAAAATTAGTTGGAACTGAGCAAAGTCAATTTTAGTGTAAGCCGAGTGAAACAATGTAAGCTAAGTAAAGTTTCATTGATGCCAAGCACCAGTAAACTTTAGTTCATGTCGAGTGTTTTGAAAGTGGATGTCAAGAAATGCAATATGTGCTAAGTATTAAAAGCAAGTTAATGCTAAGTGTTACTATTATGAGAAAGATTGAGAATTTGATGAATCTAAGCTGACAAGTTTGATTTAATGGATTGTGTGAACTGTGTGGAAGATAAACTTGATGAGCTAGTTTTGAGGTGAATTCAGAGAGGATTGGAGGAGAAGTTTCTAAAAGGGAATGAAACTAAACAAGGGATAGAATCATTGAATCCTACACAATATAACCTAACCCTAAAATGGATGATGGATGATGAATGAAAAAAGATCTTAATTCTTTATTTATAGAGATGGCTAGTCAGAAGAAAGGGTTTTCATGTGTGATAACCTAAGGAAGAAAAGGAGTCTAGGGTATTTCTTCATTCACTGACCTAAGAGAAGACACTACATTGACAAGTAAAGCAAGAAGGCTTAAGGATATGGATGCTTGAAGGGTAAACAAGCTATTAGTGCTAAAGTGTGTGAAGGCCAAGCATAATGGACGACTAAAACAAAGATCTGTAATATGAAAATGGAGTTTTAAGTTGTTATCAGATCAAGCCTTACTGTTACTTTCTCATCATTGTACCAATCTAGGGTAAAATCCTTTGGATTAAGGTTGACCTAATAGTCATTTGTAAATCCTTTAACCTGTTGACATTCCAAGTGAATGATCCAAAGTCTTCTAACATGGCTCACTCCTAACAGGGTGATTGAAATCCTTTAATTGGGTCACATTTAATACTGTGCATTGTAACCTTTAATAGGTTTGGCCTTTCATAGGGCATCACTTTCACATGTGAACTTTCTATGACTTTGTTGGTAGACAAGTTCAAACATCTATATGCTTTACTTTTGCAAGAATATCTCAAAAATATTCCTTCATCACTTTTCACATCAAATTTGGCTTTTCTAGATTCTTTCAAAATGTAGCATTTACTTCCAAACACTTTTAGATAACTTACATTAGGTTTATAGCCATACTATAGCTCATAGTGAGTTTTGAATGAGTCCCTTCTTAGATGTACTCAGTTCAGGGTATGAACTGTAGTGCTGATAGCTTCCTTCTAGTATTTGATAGAAATGCCTTTTTCAATCATTAAGGTTCTTGCACAATCCATGATAGATCTGTTCCTTCTTTCAGCTATTCCATTTTGCTTAGGAGTTCCAAGAGTTGACACCTATCTTTTGATTCCTCTTTCAATACAAAATTTATTGAACTCATGTGAAATAAATTCTCCACCTTTGTCTGACCTCAAGCATTTCAATCTTTTTCCTGTTTCCTTTTCTACTTTGGCCAAATACGATTTGAATTTCTCAAATGCTTCTAATTTGTTCTTTAGATATATGACAGCCATCATTCTTGAGTAGTCATCAACAAAAAGAATGAATAAATTTTCTCTAGTATAGCTTTCAATTCCAATGGGTCCACATAAATTAGTACACACAATTTCTAATATATCTTTAGACTGATAGTTTTTACATTTAAAGCTAGTCTTTCCTATTTGACCAATCTGACAATTCTTGAATATACCAACCTCAGGTTTCTTTATGTTAGGAATGCCTCTTACTTTCTTGAATTTGCTTATATTTACCAAATTATCAAAATTGACATGAGACAACCTTTTATGCCATAACCAACATTCTTCAACTTAAGCAATAAAACATGAACCTTCACCAAGTTCAAGATAAAATAAGTTACCTTTTGTTTGAGTGCATGATCCAATAAGTTTTCCTTTGTCATCTAGCAGTCTTGCTTTTCCATTCATGAATTCCACTTTGAGTCCATTATTGAGTAGCTATGCCACACTCAACAAATTATGCTTTAGTCCTTTTACCCAATAGGCATTATCACATATAAGTTCTTTGGTTAGAGAGATTCTTCCTCTTCCTTTTATACAATAAGGTTCATTGTTACCAAATCTTACACTGCCACCATCATATTCTTAAAAATATTCAACATTAGTTTTATCACCAATCATGTGATGAGAACAACCACTATCTATGATCCACGTATCATTTTTGCTCATATGAGAAATGAGTGCCATTTCCTCATCATTATCAGACTCATCTTTTACAGCAATATATACAATTTCATCTTCTTCTTCATCATTAGAATCATTAAAATCTTTAGCCATAAAACATGTTTTCTTACATTTTTCTCTAAAGGATTTGAAGTCTTTCTTGCCATTGTACTTGTAATTTTTCTTCTCATCTTTGTTTTGTTTGTTTGGGCACTTGGCAGAAATATGACCAATTTCTTCACATGAAAACCAAATTAGAGGAACTTTACCTTTATATTTTCCTCTACCTCTAGAATATTTCCTTTCTAGTAGAGCTTCAATTACTTCAAGATCACTGTCTGAACTTTGGTTTGATTCATCTTCACTTTCTAACTGGGATTCCTTTTTCTTTTTGCTTTTCTCCTTGAGTGAAATCTTGGCTTCAAATGTAGATTCAATGTTTCTGGAAGCTGGAAAATAGTTGTCATAGTTTTCTAGTTCAAATGCAGTTAATCTTCCAACTATGGCCTCTAGATTTATCTTATGATTTTCTTCACATCTTCTTTCTTGAATTGTAGAGACTCTAATTGCATAGATTGGTAGTAATGTTCTGAGAACTTTACTTATAACTATCTCTTCACTGATATCTCCTCCAAAATCTTTGATTGCACTGACACATGCTTTAACTCTTTCAACATATTTGGCAATGTTTTCATCCTCTCTCATTTTCATTTGGTCAAATTGTCCTCTTAGAATTTCTACTTTGGCTCTTCTCACATTATCATCTCCTCCATAGAATTCTTTCATATTGTCCCACATTTCAAAGGTAGTTTTTCAATCCTTGATGTCATCAAATTCTTCATAACTTAGATTAGATGCCATACCTATCATCATAATGTTGTGAGTCTTCTTTTCAGCAATATCATTGACAAACAATGCACCAACAGGTTCTACATATTTTTCATCAATGTACTTCAATCCTATATCACCAATGGATGCTAGGTGAAGTCTCATCAATCCTTGCCATGCAGAGAAGTTGTTTCTATTGAGTTTAGGAATTTCGCTTTTGTAAGACATCCTGATCTTTAGCGTAGATCCTTGAAATCTTTTCCTAAAAGCCCCAAATGCTTTGATACCAATTGTTGGAAATATAGATGAAGTAACTGAGAGGGGAGGGGTGAATCAGTTACCACAAAACAAGTCCAAAAAATCCCTTAGATGTCTCAAATGCTTATTTACTATTGATACTTGGTAAATAGTGCTAAAATACTTTTACTCGATAAGTTAACTAGTTACTATTCATCTAGCATTCAAAGTTATTAATATGCATGCAAAGACTAACTAACTGAACACAAGAGACACTGGATTTAATGTGGAAACCCAATATGGGAAAAAACACCAAGTAACTAGTCACCAATTTTCACTCTTTTGAAGTGAGTCCTGTTAGGAGCCAACCCTGTTAAAGGTTGCAATACAAACTGTTAGGTGTGACCTTGTTAGAGGATTTAATCACCCTATTAGGAGTGGCTTGGTTAGAGGTCTTTAGAACAATTCAACTAAACTATCACCTTGTTAGAGGATTTACAAAATGGCTATTAAACCAACTCTATAAAGAGATTCTGAATTCACTGTTACAATTATAAGAAAGCAACAATGAAATGACCTGAATGATATGCAACTTATCTCTTGCTGATTATAGATCTATGTTCTATTCTTTTGAATCCTTACTGATCAAATATGACTTTGTAGCACCTCCAGGATATTTAATCCTTCATCAAAATTTGCTCTTCCATTCACTTTTTCACACACACTCACTATTCCACAACTTAAATATCTATATATATAACTTTCAGATTTATCAAGTCGGCTCAAATATAAGTTACAATAACTATTTTAAAAAAAAATCAGTCGGCTACATTAATTTCATGAAATAATAAAATCCTTTGTTGGCCAACTTAGCTCAGTAATCTAGTGTTAACCAAGTGAAGCTCGGTAAACACTACAAAATCTTGCAAAAGTCCTTTGGAGACTGAGTGAACTAGGTGAGCACCAACTTTCCTTTGCTATCCTAGTGAACTTGGTGGAAGTTAACTTCCTACTATATTTCCTTCGATGACCAAGTGAGCTTGGTAGACACTATCTTTCCTTTGCTAACCAAGTAAACTCGGTAGAAGCTAACTTTCCTTTGCTGACTAGGTGAGCTTGGTAGAAGCTAACTTTCCCTTGCTAGCCTTGTGAGCTTGGTAGAAGCTAACCAATGACTGATATGACATTTGTGTAACATCAAAGACAATATTCAATTAATAATTGTATCTAACAATCTCCTACTTTGGCATTGATGGAAACACAACATGTCATAGTAGAATAAAATTTGAAAACAAGTCTAGCAAGTCTTTTCTTTAGAAAACTCCCTCTTTCAATAATCTGCCTCTGTGAAGGAATTACTTAGCAAACCTTTCTTTCAAACAAATTTCAGAAAGATATGACACTAAAACGCTCCCTCTTTGACAACACATGCCAAAGACAACATAACTCAAATGAATTCTAATGTACCTTTAGTACTGATTCATATGCAATGTTTCCTATCTATGCTGCATCAACTGATAGATCTTCAACTTGGTATGTGTTGATTCATCACTAAAACTTCATTTTAGTGAACTTTGGATAGGGGAGTGATCCCTAACTTACCTCTTAGATACAAGAATGCATCCTTAGGTAATGGCTTTGTGAATATGTTGGCAATTTAGTCCTTTGTATGGACATATTCCAATCTGGTCTCCTTATCTTGCACCAATTCTCTAACAAAATGATATTTTATTGCAATGTGCTTGGTTTTGGAATGCATCATTGGATTCTTAGATATGTTGATTGCACTTGTGTTATCACAGAACATAACAACTGGTTCTTTGATTTCCACCTTCATGCCTTCCAATAACTGTTTAAACCAAACAATATTAGAACAGTTTACTGCTACAGCAACATACTCTGCCTCTGCTATGGATTGGGATGTACAATTCTGCTTTTTTCTTGTCCACAAAAACAACCTCTTTCCTAGAAAGAATGCTCCTCCACTTGTAATTTTTCTATCATCAAGGTTTCTTGCCCAATCAGCATTAGTAAACACTTTCAAATCTAGATTACCTCCAAACTTATACCATAAACCATACTCTTCAGTTCCTTTCAAATATCTCATTATTCTTTTGATTGCCATAATGTGATTTTCTCTTGGTTTTGCTAAAAATCTTGCTACAATACCAACTGCAAGGGCAATATCTAGCCTAGTATGAACTACATACTGCAACTTTCCAATCATATATCTATACAATGTTTGATCTACTTCTTTTGATTCATCTTCCTTGGTAAATTTTAATCCAGTACACATAGGAGTCCTAACTGGTTTACAATCTTCCATTCCAAACTTTTTCAATATCTCCTTGATGTATTTTGATTGAGTGATGTAGATATCATTTTTATTCTATTGAATTTGAAGACCAACAAAGAATTTTATATCACCAAACATAGACATTTCAAATTCCTTGTTCATTTGTTCTAAAAATTATTTGCAAAGATCATCTTTTCCTATGAAAATAGTATCATCTACAAATATTTCTACCAAGACAATTTTATCATCTGGTCCATCCTTTATATATAGGCTACTGTTATCATTAGTTCTTTGAAAATCAATTTGAATAAGATAGTTATGTAATCTCTCATACCATGCGCTAGGGGCTTGTTTCAGACCATATAGTGCCTTGTGTAATTTGCAGACCATGTTTCTTTTATTTGGATCAACAAAACCTTCAGGTTGTTCAATGTAAACCTCTTCATCTAGTATACCATTGAGGAATGCTGACTTGACATCCATCTGATGAACTTTGAATCCTTTGTGAGTAGCATATGCAAGTAAGGTTCTAACTCATTCCAGTCTTGCAATAGGAGAAAATGTTTCTCCATAGTCTATTCCTTCTTCTTGAGCATATCCTTTGCATACTAATCTAGCTTTGTTTCTTGATACCTTACCATCTTCAGTCAACTTGTTTTCGAATACCCATTTAGTTCCAATCATATTTTTATCTTTAGGCTTGGGTACAAGAGTCCATGTCTTGTTTTTCTCTATTTTTTGTATTTATTCTTTCATAGCCTCAATCCAACTATCATTTTCTAAAGCATCTTTGATATTTTTAGGTTCAAAATTAGCAAGTAAACAAGTACCTTTCAACTTATTTCTTGTCATGTTTCCTTCAGATTTGTCTCTAATGATCTGATCTGCTGAATGATGTCTCCTGACATATTTTGCTAAAATAGGTTCTTTTCCTTTTGAATGAATTTCATTGTTATCCTTTTGCATTTCAACTTCAGGTTCTGGCTATTTTGGCTTGGTAGATATTGGCTCAGGTCCTTTAGACTTGGTAGAAACTTGCTTGGTAGCATCTGAGTAGAACTCGTGTTGTTGTGGCTCGTTTTGAACTACCTATAACTTGATTACTGATGACTCGGGAGTAGAGGATTCCTAATTGATTGGTACTATACAAGGTTCAATGAAAACAAACCTTCTATAATCTTTTGGTCCCCTTTTGCTTTCTTCTTCAGTCCTTTCTGCAAACTCATCAACTTTCACATGTGCACTTTCTATGACTTTTTTAGTAGACAAGTTCAAACATTTATATGCTTTAATTTTACAAGAATATCCCAAAAATATTCCTTCATCACTTTTCACATCAAATTTTCCTTTTCTAGATTCTTTTAAAATGTAGCATTTACTTCCAAACACTTTTAGATAACTTACATTAGGTTTATAGCCATACCATAGCTCATAGGGAGTTTTGAATGAGTCCCTTCTTAGCTATACTTGGTTCAGGGTATGAATTGTAGTGCTGATAGCTTCCTTCTAGTATTTGATAGCAATGCCTTTTTCAATCATTAAGGTTCGTGCACAATCCATGATAGATTTGTTCCTTCTTTTAGCTATTCCATTTTGCTTAGGAGTTCTAGGATCTTACACCTATCTTTTGATTCCTCTTTCAATACAAAAGTTATTGAACTCGTGTGAAATGAATTCTCCACCTCTGTCTGACCTCAAGCATTTCAATCTTTTCCCTATTTCTTTTTCTACTCTGGCCAAATACCATTTGAATTTCTCAAATGCTTCTGATTTTTTCCTTAGATACATGACAGTCATCATTCTTGAGTAGTCATCAATAAAAAGAATGAAGAACTTTTCTCCAATATAGCTTTCAATTTCAATGGGTCCAAATAAATCAGTATGCACAATTTCTAATATATCTTCAGACTGATAGTTTTTACTTTTAAAGCTAGTCTTTCCCATTTGACCAATCTGACAATTCTTGCATAGACCGATCGCAGGTTTCTTTATGTTAGGAATGCCACTTACTTTCTTGAATTTTTTTATCTTTACCAAATTATCAAAATTGACATGACACAACCTTTTATGCCATATACAACTTTCTTCAACTTGAGCAATAAAACATGAAACTTCACCAAGTTCAAGATAAAATAAGTTACCTTTTGTTTGAGTGCCTGATCCAATCAGTTTTCCTTTGTCATCCAGCAGTCTTGCTTTTCCATGCATGAATTCCACTTTGAGTCCATTATTGAGTAGCTGTGCCACACTCAACAAATTATGCTTTAGTCCTTTTATCCAATAGGAATTATCACATATAAGTTCTTTGGTTAGAGAGATTCTTCCTCTTCCATTTATACAACAAGGTTCATTGTTACCAAATCTTACACTGCCACCATCATATTCTTCAAAATATTCAAACTTAGTTTTATCACCAATCATGTGATGAGAACAACCACTATCTATGATCCATGTATCATTTTTGCTCATATGAGAAATGAGTGCCATTTCCTTATCATTATCAGACTCATCTTTCACAGTAATGTAGACAATGTCATCTTCTTCTTCATCATTAGAATTATTAAAATCTTTAGCCATAAAACATATTTTCTTAACTTTGTCTTTGAAGGATTTGAAGTCTTTCTTGCCATTGTACTTATAATTTTTCTTCTCATCTTTGTTCATTTTTTTTGGGCACTGGCATCAATATGACCAATTTTTTCACATGAAAAAAAAATTAGAGGAACTTTACCTTTATATTTTCCTTTGCCTCTAGAATATTTCCTTGCTAGTAGAGCTTCGATTACTTCAAGATCACTGTCTGAACTTTGGTCTGATTCATCTTCACTTTTTGACTGGGATTCCTTTTTCTTTTTTCTTTTCTCCTTGAGTGAAAGCTTGGCTTCAAATGTAGATTCAATGTTTTTGGAAGTCGAAACATAGTTGTCAAATTTGTCTAGTTCAAATGCAATTAATCTTCCAACTATGGCCTCTAGATTTATCTTATGATTTGCTTCACATCTTCTTTCTTGAATTGTAGAGACTCTAATTGCATAGATTGGTAGTAATGTTCTGAGAACTTTACTTATAACTGTCTCTTCACTGATATCTCCTCAAGAATCTTTGATTGCACTGACACATGCTTTAACTCTTTTAGCATATTTGGCAATGTTTTCATCCTCTCTCATTTTCATTTGGTCAAATTTTCCTCTCAGACTTTCTGCTTTGGCTCTTCTCACATTATCATCTCCTCCATAGATTTCTTTTAGCTTGTCCCACATTTCAAATGTAGTTTTTCAATCCTTGATGTCATCAAATTCTTCATAACTTAGAGCAGATGCTAGATCTATCATCATAATATTGTGAGTCTTCTTTTCAGCAATATCATTGACATACAGTGTACCAGCAGGTTCTTCATATTTTTCATCAAGGTAATTTAGTCCTGTATCACCAGTGGATGCTAGGTGAAGTCTCATCAATCCTTTACATGAAGAGAATTTGTTTATGTTGAGTTTAGGAATTTCCCTTTTGTAAGACATCCTGATCTTTAGCTTAGATCCTTGGAAATCTTTTCTTGAAAGCACCAAATGCTCTGATACCAATTGTTGGAAATATAGATGAAGCAACTGAGAGGGGAGGGGTGAATCAGTTACCAAAAAACAAGGCCAAAAAATCCCTGAGATGTCTCAAATACTTATTTACTGCTAATACTTGGTAAATAGTGCTGAAATACTTTTACTCGGTAAGTTAACTAGTTACTGTTCATCTAGCATTCAAAGTTATTAATATGCATGCAAAGACTAACTAACTGAACACAAGAGACATTAGATTTAACGTGGAAACCCAATATGGGAAAAACCACCAAGTAACTAGTCACCAATTTTCACTCTTCTAAAGTGAGCCCTATTAGGAGCCAACCCTATTAAAGGTTACAATACACATTATTAGGTGTGACCTTGTTAGAGGATTTAATCACCCTGTTAGGAGTGGCCTGGTTAGAGGTCTTTAGAACAATTCAACTAAATTGTCACCTTCTTAGAGGATTTACAAAATGGCTATTAAACCAACTCTATAAAGAGATTCTGAATTCACTGTTACAATGATAAGAAAGCAACAATAGAATGACCTAAATGATATGTAACTTATCTCTTGCTGATTATAGATCTATGTTCTATTCTTCTGAATCCTTACTGATCAAATATGACTTTGCAGCACCTCCAAGATATTGAATCCTTCATCAAAATTCTCTCTTCCATTCACTTTTTCACACACACTCACTGTTCCACAACTTGAATATCTATGTATATACCTTTTAGATTTATCAAGTTGGCTCAAATATAAGTTACAATAATTGTTAAAAAAAAACATCAATCAGCTACATTAATTTCATGAAACAATAAAATCCTTTGCTGGCTGACTCAGCTCGATAATCTAGTGTTAACCAAGTGAAGCTCGGTAAACAGTGCAAAATTTTGCAAAAGTCCTTTAGAGACCAAGTGAACTCTGTGAGCACTGACTTTCCTTTGCTATCCTAGTGAACTCGGTGGAAGTTAACTTCCCGCTATATTTCCTTCGATGACCGAGTGAGATCGATAGACACTAGCTTTCCTTTGCTAACCAAGTGAACTCGGTAGAAGCTAACTTTCCTTTGCTGACTAGGTGAGCTCAGTAGAAGCTAACTTTCCTTTGCTAGCCTTGTGAGCTCGGTAGAAGCTAATTGATGACTGATATGAAATTTGTGTAACATCAAAGACAACATTCAATTAACAATTGTATCCAACATCTAGACTCATCAAGTAAGGCACCTAAGGATTCAAAATAGTCTACTTAGGTAAGTTTGGTACATTGATCTAGTTGTAAGGCCTAGTTCCAGGATTAGGCATAATTACGAGCCCTTGGGTACCTAAGGTAAAAAATAATGAATAAGCCTAATAATACATAGGATTCTATGATTTTACTTGGTTTTAATATTCAAATCCATATTGGATCACTTGCATAAGGTTTGGACAAAGTTTGGTCTCTAGATTTGCATTTTTGCAAATTTTGCAAAAAATGCTCAAAAATTTGTCGGCAACTTTTGACCAACTTTGCTAAAAGTTGTCAAATAATTTAAAAACTATAATCCCAATGGCTACACAATTTGAACTGGCCATCTAACTATTGGGAATTCCCTACAAAGCCTCATAGGCTATTGGTACAAGGAGATATTGTAATTTGGCAATTCAAATAAATAAAAATTAGTAATTTTCTCTATAAAAACCACATTCTAGGCCATTGTACAGAGTTGTATAGACTAAAGGACATGTGTCAGTCATTCCATAAGTTAGGGAATTGAATCTACTTCAATTTGCAACAAGTCTCATATTTTGATCCATCATAGTTTGGGGGATGTTGAATTTATTTTATCACTGCCTAGAATTCAACTTAGAAATTAGTATTTGCCTAGGGCTAGGTTGTTTTGGCACATTCCACCATAGCAAATTGATGCCCATTGGTGGAATTGAAGGTATATAAATGTATTTTAAGAATTTTTAATTCTTTTCCCATCAAATGAAGGGGGCTAGATTTTCCACCATGCCCTACGTATGCATCTTCATGAGTATACCATACAACATTAGGAACAATCCTTCCTAGCACATGTTCTCATAGTTGGATCGAGTTTTTCCATTGTAGAAAGTATACTTGTAGTTTAAATAGAGTGCTAATTAGGCCTATAAATTTGGTCTAATGTTGCAACAACAACAACCTCTATTCATCTCCATTCTTGGCTGCTCTAAAATGCTTAATGAAACCCAAAAGGGTATTAGAATCTCTAATCAAGTCAACATGTTTTTTGAGAACATTCCAACTTATGTTACTTTTTTATTCTAGGAAGGCCTATAAGACAAATCATTGGTTTTCAAAGAAACTTGATGTTATATGTTGTCTTTGTTGGAAAGAATCATTGATTCATACTAAATAAGACCTAAATAAGCCATAATGGTGATTGTAGACCACCCCTGGTCTTTGTATCCACTTTTTAGGGTTTTATCCCTCTTTTTGTCAAGGGAATCCTATAGTACATTTGTGAGTTTGGTGCTTAAAGCTTTGGCAGCCTAGTGATTAGGTTACCTTGTCTTGTGGGGTTGTGATAACCTTCCTTTAAGCCCATTTCCATACCTGTGATAGGTATTTGGCACTAAGACCCTTCACCTTGGGTGTTAAGGGATTTAAGGACTTCCACCATTCCTTGCTATTTGAAGACTTTCACTATTCCCTACTACATAAAGTGGTATCAGAGCTATGTCTAAATCTAAGAGTGAGGAGATCCCTACAAGGGTTACAAATAGTGAGTTAGCAAAGATTGTGAGAGAACAAAAGGCTACAAATAAGGCCTTAACTTAGAGGCTTCAAGAACTTGAGAAGAAGCTTGATGAAAAAGAAAAAGAAAATGGGTTCGAAGATGAAGAAGGGAATAATGAAGAGGAGGATGATTCTAGACAATGCATCCCTACAATCCAAAGGCCTCTCATTAATGCCTTGAAATCTATGGGAAGGAGAACCATGGAGGAGAAGATAGTTTTGCTAGTTTTCAATGGCAATATGAATGTAGATTTAGCCTTGAATTGGATAGAAGCTTTGACCAAATTCTTTTAATGTGAGGACATCCATGAAAAACAAAGGGTAAAGATGGAAAGATCCAAGTTGAAGTGGGAAACCCTAACTTGGTGGAACTTCATCCAGATAGAGAGGGTGAAGAATGGAAAGAGCATGATCAATTCATGGAATGGGATGATAGTATTGATCAAAGAAACATGTGTACATGAGGATTATGGAGTACAATTCCATAGGAGGAAGAAAAGTCTAAAACAAAAGGAAATGGATGTAGGCTCATATACTGAGGAGTTCCTAATACTATGAATGAAGACCGATATGGAAGAAGATGAGGAAGAGAAGTTTGCAAGATACATGAATGGCTTCAAGGTGCCCATTCAAGAGGAACTAGGCTTGCATTTTTATACCATAGTCAATAAGTGTTATCAAATGGCACTCAAGGTAGAGGAAAAATGGAAGAGAAATAAAGATTTTGGGAAAGGAAAGAGAAATGATAGTGGGAAGAATTTCAAAGGCAAGGGAAACTCTTGGAACAAGGGACAAAGTAATGGTAGCAACAACAAGGCCTTTGATCAAGGAGACAAATAAAGTAGTGACTCTAATTCAAGAGTAAACTATAAAGGAAGAAGACCTTTCAATAGAGGAAGGACAAATGTAGTAAGAGGTAATGGACCTTTGAAGTGTTTCAATTGTAATCAAATGGGACACCATGCAAGAAGATGCCCTAAGAAGAGGAACAACAATAATCAAGGTGAGAGGAGAGCAACATTTATCCAAGAAGATAAGCAAGAAGACAATGTTGATGCTAGAGAATTGGAACCAAAGGAAGGAGCATGCCTAATGATGAGGCAAGTCTTCCTTCAAGTACCACAAACTCAAGAACCTCCACTAAGAAAGAATCTTTTTAGGAAAAAGATGAAATGTCATGGAAAGGTATGCAATGTTCTTATAGATTCTAGTTCAATTGAAAATATTGTATCTTGTGAAATGCTGCAGAAGTTAAATCTTCTTAAGAAGCCACACAAACTATCATGTTTTATGGTTAACCAAAGGCCAACAAACTCTAGTAAAAGAACAAGCTTGGGTAGAGTTTTCTATCTCAAATTCTAAGGAAAAAGTCCTTTGTGATGTGGTTGAAATGGATACCTCACACATCCTTTTAGGTAGGCCCTAGAAATTTGATGTTGATGTCATATACCATTACAGGAAGAACACCTACTCCATCACCAAAGATGGGAAGACCTTCACCATGAAGCCCCTGCCTGATAACAAATCTGAAAAAGAAACTACTTTGATTATCATAGGAGAAAAATGGATGCTAAAGACCTTAAAAGAATCTGATATGGAGCCATTTATCTTAATCTCAAAACCCAAAGATAACACTGGGTTTGAGCCCATAGCAAATGAAGTTTCCAAATTGATGTAAAAGTATAAAGATGTCACTGCTAGTGACATGCCTACTAGCCTCCCTCCCATTAGGGACATTAGGCATCAAATAGACCTTATACCAGGCTCATCCTTGCCTAATAAGGCATGATATAAAATGACACCATTGCAACATGCAAATATTGCAAAATAGATGATGCAATTGTTCGAAAGAGGGCTCATCTAAAATAGTCTCAGTCCTTGTGTCATACCTTTAGTTTTGGACCCTAAAAAGGATAGAAAATGGAGGTTATGTACTGATAGTAGGACTCTAATGAAAATCACAATAAGGTACAAGTTCCTTATGCCAAGGATTGAGGACCTATTGGATCAACTAGGCGGTGCTTGCTACTTCACCAAGATAGAGTTAAGGTCTAGTTACCATCAAATCAAAATCAAGCTAGGAGCTGAATGGAAAACAACACTCAAGACAACTAAAGGTTTTTTTAAATGGTTAGTAATTCCTTTTGGTTTAAGAAATTCCCACAATACTTTTATGAGGAATATGAATGAGGTATTCATAGATTTTATTGGAAAATTTGTTGTAATTTACCTTGATGAAATACTAATATTTAGTCATAGCAAGGAAGACCATCTTAATCCTATGGAATAGGTACTAAGAATACTCCATTAGCTCAAGTTGGTAATCAACTTGGAAAAATATGTAGTTATGAACAAGGAACTTGTGTTCCTAGGTTTTGTAATTTCACAAGGTACCCTCAAGATGGATCTTGAGAAGGTAGATGCAATTATCAATTGGCCTCCACCAAAGAATCAATATGATGTGAGAAGATTTCATGGGCTTTCAACTATCTATAAGAAGTTTATTAAAAATTTCATTCATGTGTGTGCACCAATGTTGGAAACAATAAAATGTGGGTAGAAAATCAAGTTTGCATGGACAAAGGAAGCAAATGATGCATTCCAATACTTGAAGAACAGAGTCTCTGAGTATCCTATCTTGGTTCTCCCTAATTTAAATGAAGTCTTCATTATGGAGATATATGCAAGCAATTTGGCTATAGGTGATGTGCTAAGCTAAGGAGGAAAACTAGTTACTTTCCTTCCAGAGACATTGAATAAGGCTATAAGAAAATACTCTACATATGACCTAGAACTTTATGCCATGGTCCAAGCCTTCAAGAAATGGAGGCACTATCTAATTCAAAAATAATTTGTTGTCTACATAGGAAATCATGCATTAATTTTTCTAAATTAATGAGAAAAACTTTTAGTCAGGCATATTAAATGGGTAGAACAATTGTAGGCCTATACCTTCACTATTAAGCATAGAAAGGGTGTAGAAAACAAAGTTTTTTGATGCTTTGAGTAGGAGGATTGGTCTTGTTGAATAATTTCAACTATAAATTGTCAAAATTGAGTCTCTCAAGCACTTGTACCTAGATGACCCTAATTTTGTAGAGATATATCAGATTTGCACAAAGATGGAAGGAAAATATAATACTGATTATTCTAAATATCTAATTCAGAATGGGCTTCTATTCAAGGGAGAACAACTATTCATACCAAGGTGTTCAATGAGAGGAAATATAAAAAGAGAAAAACATTGTGGTGGCCTAGGAGGTCACTTTGGCATTGACAAAACAACAGACATGGTAAAGAGAGGTTATTTTTGGCCGAAGATGAATAATGAAGCTAAAAAGTTCATTGAATGTTGTACCATTTGGTAACAAGCTAAAGGGATGAAAAAAAATCAAGGGCTCTATCAACCCTTAACAATCCCTTCAAGACCTTGGGAATCCATATCAATGGATTTTGTCATCGGACTACCCAAAACAAAGCAAGGTTGTGATAGTGTATTTGTCATAGTAGACAGATTCAACAAGATGAACCATTTTATGCCATGCAAGAACACAAATGATCCATCTCATATAGACAATCTCTTTTTGAAAGAATTAGTTAGAATTCATGGTTTGCCTTAGATAATTGTATCAGATAGAGATGTAAAATTTCAAGGGCACTTTTGGAGGACACTCTTGAAGAAGTTGGGTACAAATCTCACCTATAGTTTTGCCTATTAGCCCTAGATAGATGGAAAATTGAGGTAGTGAATAGGTTCCTAGGAAATCTCCCAAGATGCTTAACAAAGAAATACTCTCAAAGTTGGGATAGAATTATGCCCCAAGAAGAATTTTCCTCTAATTACTCTATAAATAGATCAACAGGAAAAACACCATTTAAATCAGTATAAGGTCTACACCCCAAGGGACCATTGGAACTGATGGAACTTCCCTCTGATTTTAAAATTAGTGCTCAAGGCCAAGAATTGGTAGACTTATCACAAAGGTACAACAACAAGTAAAGGAGACTTTGCAAAAGTTTATTTTAAAGTAAAAAGAAAATGCTTATGAGAGAAGGAGAGGTCTCCACTTCAAAGTGGGAGACAAAGTTTGGGCTTTTTTAAAGAAGGAGACACTACCTAAGGGTAGGTAATTGAAATTGTAGATAAAGAAGGTAGGCTCCTATTGCATACTCAACAAGATAGGTGACAATGCCTATGAGATCTCCCTTCCTCCAACTTTGAAGATTTATCCCATATTTAATGTTGTAGACCTTATACCTTATAAGGTTACTGAAGGATCATCAGATCAACAAGATGAAGACACCAATGAGGAAGACTATGTCACTAGTTTTCCACCAAGAAAACTAGTGGAATTAGAGGAAATTTTTGACACAAAGCTACTAAAGAAAACCAAAACCAAGAAGTACATGCAGTACTTAGTTAAATGGAAGGGCCTCCCCAACATAGATGCTAGTTGCCTAAAAAAAGACCAAATCAAGCAACATGGAACTTTAGTGGATTTGATACCCTCAAGTAGGGACTTGAGTTTTAAAACTCAAGAGGAGTATGGTGGATCCTAAATATTCTATTTAGGTACGTTTGGCACATTGGTCTACTTGCAAGGCCTAGTTCTAGGATTAGGCATAATTATGAGCTCATAGGCAACTAAGGTCAAAAATGATCAATAAGCCTAAAAATACATAGGAATCTATCTTTTTAATTATTTTTAATATTCAGATCCATTTTGGATCACTTGCATAAGGTTTGGACCAAGTTTGGTCTCTAGATTTGCATTTTTGCAAATTTTGCAAGAATTGCTCAAAAAGTTGTGAGCAACTTTTGAGCAACTTTTCTAAAAGTTGTCAAATACTTAAAAAACTAGTCTCCCAATGGCTAGATATTTTGAACTATCCATTCAACCATTTTTAATTCCATACAAAGCCTCATAGGCCAATGGTAGGAGGAGATATTGTAATTTGGCAATTCAAATAAATAAAAATCAACAATTTTCATTGTAAAAACCAAGTTCTAGGCCATTGTGTGGTGTTGTATGGATTAAAGGACATGTTTTAGTGAATAAAAAGTTTGGGAATTGAATCTACTTTGGTTTGCAACAAGTCTTATGTTTTGATCCATCATAGTTTGGGAGATATTGAATTTTCTTTCTCACTGCCTAGAATTCAACCTAGAAATCAACAGTTGCTTAGGGCTAGGTTATTTTGGCACATTCCACCATTGGAAATTGATTCCCTTTGGTGGAATGAAAGGTATATCAATTTATTTTAATATTTTTCAATTTTTTCTCCATCAAATGTAGGGAGCTGGATTTGCCACCATACCCTAGGTGTGCATCTTCATGAGTACACCATACAACATTAGGTACAATCCTTCCTAGTTTTTGATTTGGGATTCACTAGAGGTTGAAACCTTGGATTCTTGGTTTTTTAACATGCCCACACATGTTCCCATAGTTGTATTGAGTTTTTCTATTGTAGAAAGTACACTTGTGGTGTAAATGGAGCCTTAATTAAACCTATAAATTTGGTCTAATATTGCAACAACAACAACCTATGTTCATCTCCATCCTTGGGTGCTCTACAATGTTTCATAAAACTCAAAAGGGTATCAAAATCTCTGGTGAAGTCACCATGTGTTTTGATAACATTTAAAATTATGTTCCTTTTTCATTCTAGGAAGGACTACAAGCCAAATCCTTGGTTTTAGCTGCAACTTGATGTTATAAGTTGTCTTTGATGGAAAGAATCATTGATTCATAGTGAATAAAGCCTAAATAGGCCATAAAAATGATTGCAAGCTAACCCTAGTCTTTGTATCTAGTTTTTGGGGTTTTATCCCTCTTTTTGTCAAGAGAATCGTGTAGTGCATTTGTGAGTTTGGTGCTTAAAAATTTGGTAGGCATAGTGACTAGGTTACCTTGTCTTGTGGGGTTATGATAACCTTCCTTTAAGACAATTTCCATACCTATGATAGGTATTCGGAAATAGGCCCCTTCACCTTGGGTTTTGAGGGATTTAATAACTTCCACTATTCCTTATTGGTTGAAGACTTCTACTATCCACTACTACATTAGTTTTAATTGTACATTTGGACCTTGGATAATTAATTCACCCCCCTCTTAGTTATTCTAAATGATTCCAACATTTTTTATCAAAGCCATCTACTTAATAGGACTAGTTTGAAAATACTAGAAGCACAAAGATCAAGATGTGAAAAAGAGAGGTACCCAAGCTTAATAGAGATAACTTTCCTACATGGAAAATTATGATGAAGCTACGCCTAATAGGTCTTAGAGATCATGCACAAACTACCATTTTTGTTGAGCATGTCAATCCTACCTGAGTCCTAACTATTGAAGATTTGAAAAAGAAGAAAGAACACAACCAAGCAATGTTGGAGATTGCATCTACCCTAAGTTATGCCAAGTTTGATGATATCAAAGGTTGTGACAGTGTAAAGAAAATGTGGGATTCTCTAAACACCATCTATGGAGGTGAGAAAAATGTTCTAAGAGCCAAAGCTGAAATCTTAGAGGTAAGTTCAATGATATGAGAATGAAAGAAGGTGAGAATATTGCTCAATATTTTTCTAGGATAAAGGATGTTGTTAATGCAATATGAGGAGCTACTAGTAAAATACATGATTATTATATACTAAGAAATGTTTTGAGAACACTATTGCCCATTTATGCTATTAGAGTTTTTGTGATACAAGAATTGAGATGTATACTAGAGAATGATTTGAGTCTTGAAGGTTTGGTAGGTAGGCTCACTCCTTTTGAGTTATCTAATTCTGATATTTACAAACTTGAAAATATTGATTATTCTTTCAAAGCCAAGTTGTCATTGAAGGTGCCTAATGAGAAGAAAAATAAAAAGGAAAAATATGTGTCTAGTGGTAGTGATATAGATGAGAAAGATGTAGATCAACATGAAGCACTACTAGCAAGGATATTTCATAGAGGTAAAGGCAATTTCAGAGGTACGTTACCTATCATGTGTTTCAATTGTAATGAGGTTGATCATATTGCTTCTAGATGTCCAGAGAAGAAGAATTATAGTGGTGAAGACAAGTGCAAAAGAATAAGAGCTGAAGACAACAAAGATTACAAAGACAAAGGCAAGAAATCTTGCTACATTATTGAAGAGGAAACAAAAGATATATCTAACAATCATGTTGATGAAGTTGTGTATATTGCAATGAAGGATGAATCTAATGAGGATGAGGCAACTACACTAGTGTCTTGTGTGAACAAGAATGGCAGATGGATCATTGATAGTGGGTGTTCACATCACATGATTGGAGATAAAAGTAAGTTCATTACTGTGAATTATTATGATGGAGATAGTGTAAGGTTTGGTAATGATGCACCATGCATGATAAAAGGAAAAGGTTCTATCAAACTTAAAGAAAATATTTTATAGGATAATACATATTATGTTGAAGGGCTTAACTATAATTTGTTGAGTGTGTCATAATTGAATAATTTAGGTTGTAAGGTTGAGTTTGAGAACAAGATTGCTAAGATATATGATACCGATGGAAACCTAATTGGAAAAGGTGGTCAAACTAGAGGTAATCTATTATACCTTGATATAGAGAATGTTACTTATTTAGTTGTAGAATTTGATGATGTGTGGCTATGGCACAAGAGGTTATGTCATGTTAATTTTGATAGATTTTTTAGTATCAATAACATGAAAAGAGTCAAAGGTTTTCCTAAGTTGAAGAAGCCTGACAATATAATTTGCAAACAATGTTAGTTAGGAAAAATGACAAAGTCAAGTTTTAAAAGTAAGATTTATATCTCTAAATGAATATTAGAGTGTTCATACTAACTTGTGTTGACCAATTGAAGTAAAAAGCTACAAAGGAGATAAGTAAATTATGATAATTATTGATTATTATTCTAGAATGATGATAGTTATGTTTTTGAAACAAAAATTTGATGCTTTCCAAATGTTTAAATGGTACTTCGCAAGAGTTAAGAAGGAAACAAGTAAAAGTCTAAAATGTTTGAGATTTGACAAAGGAGGATAATTAGGAGGAGAATTTTGTAATGATAGAGGAATCAAAAGATAAACATCTACTCCAAGAACCCCTCCAAAAAATGGAATTTTTAAAAGGAGGAACAAATCTATAATGGACTATGCTAGGACACTCATGATGGTGAATAATGCTTCTTTGAAATACTAGAGAGAAGCTATAAGTATAGTTTTCTATACCTTGAACCATGTGCAAGTTAAGAAAGTTACTCATTCAACACCTTTTGAACTATGGTATAGATACTCACCCAATGTAAAATATTTTAAGGTATTTGGAAGCAAGTGTTATATTCTCAAAGATTTTAGGAATGGTAAACTAGATGAAAAAAGTGAAAAAGGTATATTCTTTGGTTATTCCATAATAAGTAAAGCTTATAAGTGTTTAAATACTAATGCTAACAAGGTTTTAGAAAGTGCAAATGTGAAATTTGATGAATATATAGAAGTATATGAGGATGAACCTATGAAGGAACCAAAATAATAAAAATTATTTGTATACTTTTATGAAGGTATACCTGGTAAAGAAGATGTTGTAAACCAAGTTACAAACCAAAAACAAGTTTCAGTGACTACCAAGTCACATACTATGAATGTTGAGTTACATTCAGGAACTGAGATACATTTAGGTGTTGAGTTATAAAAAGAAGTTGAGGCACATTCTAATTTTGAGATTAGTATACATGAAAGAGATGAATAACTAACTAATGGAGATGTATATAGTGATTTTGAAGTTGAGAAACCAAATGAAGGAAATAGAGCAGAACCAAGATTGTCTAATTATGTCAAGAGACATCACCCTATTGCAGAAATCATTGGAGATAAAGATGCAAGACCAATGATAAGAAATAAGATGAGAAATCATACATGTTTTCTGAGCATGAAAGAACCTAAAATAATGAAATATGCCTTAGAGTAAAGCCATGAAAGAAGAGATTGAACAAATTGAGAAAAATAAGACATGGACTCTAGTTCCTAGACCAGAAGACAAAAATGTGATTGGTACCAAGTGGGTATATAGAAACAAGTTAGATGAAAATGTAGAATTTAGAAGGAAAAGGGCAAGATTAGTTTTTAAAGGGCATGAACAAGAAGAAGGTATAAACTATGGATAAATATTTGCTCCTATTGCAAGGTTGGAAGGAGTAAGAACTCTGCTTTCTTACTTTGCATAAAAAGGTTTCAATGTTTATCAAGTGGATGTTAAGTCTACATTTCTGAATGGTATATTGGAGGAAGAGGTTTATATAGAATAGCTAGGAGGATTTGTTGATGCTAACAAAAAAAACATATGGTATGGTTTGAAGCAAGCACCAAGAGAATGGTATGAAAGGCTTTGTAATTATCTTATGAAGATTGGATTTGAGAGGATTGATGATAACAACAATCTGTACTTGAAGATAGAGAAAGGAAAAGTTTTTTTTTATTTGAAATTTTGTTGATGATATCATATTTGGAGGTCAAGATACTTTATGTAAGACTTTTTCAAATGAAACAAAGCAAGAACTTGAGATGTCTATGTTTGGAGAGATCAAGTTCTTTGTGGGTTTGCAAGCACATCAGATGAAATATGGTATATGCATCACTCAGTCAAAGTATGTTAAGGAGATACAGTTTTTTTTTGGATTGGAAGATTCAAAGCCAATATGAATACCTTTGGCGATAGGACATAAATTATCAAAGAATGATGATTCAACCGAGGTTCATCAAACATTATACAAGTCTATGATTGGAAAATTACAATATGTAGTACACAAAAAACCTGATATTGCATTATCTATAGGGATAGTTGCAATATTCTCTACTAATCCTAGGGAGAATCACTTGATGGTAGTAAAGAGAATAATGAGATATCTAAAAGGAGTAGAGGACTATGGTCTATACTATAAGAAAAATGAGAAATTTGAATTGAGGGCCTACATTGATGTTGATTGGGCTAGAAATATTTATGATAGAAAGAGCACTGATGGAGGAGCATTTTTCTTAGACAAAAGGCTGGTTACTTGGACTAGCAAGAAACAAAACTACATTTCTCAATCTACTGCTAAAGATAAATATTTTTCTATTGTAGTAAATTGTACAAACATTTTATGGATCAAACAACTACTCAAAGGTATGAAGGAGGAAATCACTAAACCTGTGATACTTTATTGTGATAATACAAGCGCTATAAATATATCAAAGAACTCTATGATGCACACAAAGACTAAGCACATTGCAGTTAAGTATCATTACTTGAGAGAGTTAGTTCAAGATAAAGAGGTGAAGATGGAATATGTCAACACAAAATAGCAAATAGATGAAATCTTCACAAAAGCATTACCTAAGGATGATCACAAGTATCTAAGAGGTAAACTAGGGGTGATACCCCTATCAAAGGCTATCTAAGAAGCATGAGGAGTGCCCTACACAAAACAAATTGATTGACACATGTTAGACATTGATGCAATGGATCTTACTTTAGGATCTGCCTAACGTAATCAATGTTGGCAATATGCCCAATCAATTAGATAAAATAAGTCATGGTTTTCATTTATGGAAACATATTTGTTTTGTAGATTAACCCCATTTAGTTATAGAAGAAAATTGTCTAAGTATTAGATAGTGTTACAGAAATAGGACAATTTTGATGATAACAAAATATTCCCTTAGAATATTCTCTTGCATAGTTGACTAAAGATTCATGACATCATAAGGATGACATATACTAGTGCATGTATCTATATAGTCAACCAAACTTAAGTTATGATGAAAATAGTGATGCAGTATTGACACAGTATAGAATATAGCATATCAGTAGAATATATTTAATGATTTGATTTATTGTTTTAAGTGATATTTGCTTGCTGATACAGCTCTAATAATGTTATATGAGTTGACTAAAGAATAATTAACTAAGATGTTTCATATAAATAAAGTATTTTATTTGTGAAGTTAAAATGAGAGATGAGAGATGTGAGTTATGAGTTGTGAAAGTGAAAGTGAATGATTCAGTGATGCAAAGTTGATATGATCTTGTGAAAGGAGAGTAACAAGTGAATGCAACACTTTGATATGTGATGCAAAGATCTGATGTAGACTAATATGTGTTTAGTTTCTATTGTGTGAAGAACCATCAATCAGAAGGTTTACGAAGTACAAAAAACAAGTCAATATTGTATGTATACTTATTTCTTGAAGAACTTATTGTATAGTTGCATGTTAGGGCAATGGGCTCTTCTTGCACACTTTTGTATATGATCCACCAACTCCTAATAGGGTTGAGACTTCTAACAAGGCCTAGTCTCCTAATAGGGACTCAAGACACTATACATGCTTCATAGACTCCTACCAGCGTCAATATCCTTAATCAAATCCTTATATATAGTGAATCATCTAGTGGGTTCCATTCCCATTGGGGTTTTCCCTTGGCCATGATTTCCCTAGTTAAAAAAAAAAGGTGTTATGATCTCTTTTTGTGTATGGTTGTTTACAATGCTCAACACTATTGATTTATTTTATTATGTACATCATAAAGTGATTAATAATATTTAGTCGTGGGTTAAAAGATTGAAAATACTGATTCACCCAACCCCCCCCCCCCCTCTTAGCATTATCTATTTCTAAAAATTGGTATCAAAGCCTAGTTATTTAAAAGAGGCTTAATAGCTTGAATAAGATCCCTATGGATATGGAAAAACTAAATGAAAACCTTGAAGAAGCACTTGAACAGATTGATCTTCTTACCGATGAAGGAGATGGTCTCAAAGGCTGATACACGGATGCAAAAGCCTACATTGGTGAATTGAAGGACAAAATAGATGACCTAAAACAAGAAGGACCTACTAATTAGACCAGTGATAATGACATTGAAGATCTAGAGAAAGAAAATGAGATCCTAAAACATGAGTTGAAGATAGTTGAACTTAAGCTGAGTCTTAAGAAAAATGGAGGTAAGATTGACTTTGAAGTAAAAGCTAAAAATGTACATCTAAGATCCCAGTTAAGCAAGGTAACATCAAAACTAGAATCTATTAAGTTAGAACATGTAGAATTAGAAAAATACAACACTATTGTGAAAGGTGAGTTGTTACAAACCAAGCAGCAACTTGAGATATTGTACACTAGCAGTAATAAAATTGAAGAGCAAGTATCTGTACAAAGACCTAGTTATGATAAGACTGGACTTGGATTCTTTCTTGGTGAATCCACCAAGAAACCTATTGAAAGAAAAGAACCTATTACTCTTGAAGTCAATAAGGACCTAAGTAAGACAAATGATACATCTAAGGACAAAGTGAATGTTGCTCACTTAGAGAAGGACAAAGAATCTGACCAAGATATGTTTAGAAAGGAATCTTTTGCCTGGTGTTATGAACCTAAAGATAATAAAGCCAATTGTGAAGGTAATTCTTTCAAATCTATTTCAAAATTTTATTTTCATAATTGTCATGGATATGGTCATTATGCAATAGATTGTAAGAAACCTAAATATGATAGTGATAATGCAAATAATATGATGCATAGGAAAAGTAACCATGGAGGAAACATGAGATCTCATAGTAATGAAACTGGAGAAAGAAAATAGATTTTTTTCTATAGATG
Organism: Cupressus sempervirens; assembly: GCA_028749045.1. Classification (NCBI taxonomy): domain Eukaryota; kingdom Viridiplantae; phylum Streptophyta; class Pinopsida; order Cupressales; family Cupressaceae; genus Cupressus; species Cupressus sempervirens. Next base: position 720,889,023 of record CM053791.1, read on the forward strand.
CAACAATCCTAGACACATTGTGATGGTCCTCAAATTTTCATTCCCATTTTTAGTGTCCACTCCAAGTTTTGAGCGCCTATGAATGCTATTCTTGCTTGAGTACCTGACTGTCATATTAAGGTCTAAGAGGTGTTTTATGTTTCAAATACCTTGCATTCAGCTTGTCCATGTGTTCTATGATGATAAACCAGCATTCTAAACCTTTCTATGAAGTTCTATTTTGGGTTGTCCTTAGTTTTACATTTTCTGCCCAAGTGTCAAACAACTACATAGAGCCCAATTTGCCTTTGAATATCTAGTACCCAGTTAAGGTTCATAACTTTTCACTTTGAGGGTGTTTAGTATGCATATCAAAGAACCTATTTTGTAATTTTCAAGTTATTTTGACATATTTTGTCTATTTTTTGAATGTCTCAAAGTTGGTTAGTTGCCTCTGTTGTAAATCTACATATTGATCATATTTCCAGGTAGCCCTATTTGACAACTTATAAATTTTGACCAGTTGAATCAAATAATAAATTTCCTTTTGCATAATATTCTAAGGGTTAGAGACTTGCTACATTCCTAATTTGAGCTTATGATGAATCCCTTTGATCAATTTTCAAACATGATTCTCTTTGCAATTTATAAAAATTCATTGGTAATCAAAAATGTAGATTGATCGAGAGCCCTATTCGGGATGTCATATCTTTGAATTCATGATTGCCTAGATCAAATTGATTATAACATTGCATTGTATCCTAAAATTCCTTGAAGTATGGCAATTCTCAAATCATGACGAATCCACCTACATCCTTTCTTATGTCCAGCCATTTACCAAAAATTACTTTTTGACACATTTCCTAGTTTAAAATTTCCAAGTGCCCATTTTTGGAAATTTTCCAAATTTGTCCTATTATTTTTCATAAGCCCTAATTATGGATTCTTATTCTTTGAATAGAAAAGAACCTATACCCTAGTTTTTAGAACCCTAAGTGATCAATAACCCAATCTATAATGTCAAATTTGAGCCTAGTTTATGTTTTTTAACACTGTTTGCCTGCAGGATAATTGAAGTATGGATTTTCGAAAATTAAAATCTTTCGACTAGGAATTTTTCATGGGCTGAGAATTTTTAGTATGGTAGAGCATGTAGGATTGGACACTCATGCTGATTTTTGTGGTTTGTTTACTTGATTGAATCAATTTTTAAGGCCAGTTGGTAGGTCTCTAGACACAAATTTCATAGTGGTGCAGAAATGATTCAAAATAAGTTTTAATGGTGATTTAGTGCTCAAATTTTGAATTCAGATAGTTCAAGAGGGTCAATGGATCAATTTGCATATTAGTTGTTTGAAAATGAAATTTTTTTAAGCCAGACCCACTTTGGGGCCCGACTGATTTCATTAGATCAACAACATGCTATTTTCATTTTCATTTAACCAGATTTTAGTGAGTATGTATAAGAATGTACAAGGATTTAAAGATCAATATGATACTCTAGGCCATTTGGATTTTTGGGACGAAGTGGAGATTATTAAAATTCTTGGAATGGAAGTTTATATTTCCATTTTTGAAGAAAAAATAGCATTATATGTGTAAATAAGGGGATCTGTCTTTCTATTGTGGGTGGGTTTTTCTTTCATATCCTTCTTCAAGATCACTTTCATACTCTTTGAGTAGCATTTTATAGGCCTTTGTGATTGTCTTGTGCAATTTGATTGCTGAGATATATTAACTCATGTTAAGCACAGAGCACCTCCCATGTTGAAGGAAAGAAGCCAGCCAGCGTATGCAGTAAACATGGCACCTCATGTTAAACAAGAAGCAACATGTTTGAGCATCCTATATTATGAAGAATGTGAAGAAACAAGTCCACACTAAAGAGGGCAAGTGCATTAAGTGGCATGAAGCCCATGCAGGAAGAGGATAAAGACCAATGCATAGGTAGAGGCATTCACATTACATAAAAGGGGCCTTCTACATGAAGGGGAGAATCTATTGAAACAAAACATTCCACAACAAAAAACACCCAAAGTGGGCAATCCATGCAATGAAAAAGGGGATGCCATAGTCCATGTTTTGGTAGGAGACCCATGAATTGAAAGAAATCATATGCTGGAAGGATATTTGAAAACAATGAATTGCTTGTTCTTCTATATTGTGGATGTCTGATCCTCATTAAAACTCACCCCTCTTTCCAAGCCCAATAATTGATGGTGTATCTTGAGTAGCAGGGGATGTATCTCTTTTGGACACCTAAATTTCAAAATGGGGGTGGTCATTTTCTTTTGTCCCACATTGGGCATATGGCAAGAAAAGGTAAATTTTATAAGTCAGCATAAACACTCAATAAGTAACTTGAATTATCCATGTGTATGGATGTGGAAGCTCCACAAGGGATAGCTGGCAGAAGACGATCAACACAAATTTTGACTTGTTGAGTGCTAAGAAGGAGCCATCAGGAGATCGAAGGAGGAGAATTTATGACCTATGATGCTATGATGTGGTCCTCTTGTCAAAGGATTAGGGAGGCAAGATATAGTGGCTATGATCCTACGAAAATCATGATATTGGAAATCAAATTTATGAGCTTTGAGATATTATGATGTAATGCTTGTCATATGATTGGGATGCTTCAGATATGGGCCTATGATGTTACCCATATCCTTGAGATGGTAAGATGTCAACGAAAGGTATGAAGAATATATTAAATATATATTCGGAGATATGGTTTGGAGATGAGTTTAAAAGGTTTAATATATTAAATTGATTAATATGGTTTAGCGTAATATTGTGGAGGGAAAATTTATTTCCTATGATATTACAAAAGTTCTAAATTTTCATGCTTTTAAAATAATGATGGTTAAATGAAAATTTAACAAATGGCACTAGATGATTGGGGGCAAATAGAAAAGGATAAAAAGGTTTTAAATCAGAATTTTCTAATTTGAATATACCAAATTTTCAAGATTGAAACATTTTGAATGATTTAAATGTTTTTATATAGTTCAACTATATGAGCTTTTAATTTTTTCAATTGTTAATGCTCTAGTTCAGCCTGGGAGCTAGATTTTCAGAATGATCTCAAAGGGATAATTTTTATCTAGAATAGGTAGTATAATATTCTATTGGAACTAGCAAAGAGTGAGTTTTCCATTTTTGTAGTAAGATTTTGTGCAGCTATCAACCAATTGCAACTACAGAAGGATTTCTATTTCCAGGGGCTTCTTAATGAAAAATGTAGATTTAAAGTTGCCAATGAAATTACAATTAGATATGGCAATGATCTCATCAGAATTTTAAAGGATGATTTGATTGGTTTTTAAGGAAATTGGAAGTAATTAAGTGTTTTTACCAATAGTATAGTTGATTTTTGCCAACAAAAGAAGAAGTGACATGCAAACATCAGATTTCAAAGGCTTTAGTATAGTTTGTGATGAATTATTGATATTTTCTCCATGAGATATTTTGCAAATTAAAAGGGGATATATCAAATAGTTTGACATCATTTATGGTTTTTAATAGTAGGCAATTAAAGGAAGTTCAGTTTTAGCAAGTTTAGATTGAAGATTATTTTAGTGGGACACATGTCAATTTCATATTATAGAGCCAAAAATATCTTCTCTTCTATATATCTTCCTTTCCTACTCATTGAAAGGGTTCCAGTTCTTGGATTTTTTTCATTATAGTGTAACTACTTTGTGTTCCAATCTGATTGAAATCCCTTCCTATTACTGTGATACCAATTTTCTCAATGTTATTTTGTTATGAATAGTAGTAGTGTATTTCTTGTGAGGAATTTCTTATTACACAATCATTCTTTGTGTATTTTATGAGTGTTAACATGTAGATGATGTATTAGTTTCAAGGAAATTAATGTAAGAGCTTAACCTTCTTAGTTTCATTCTGATTCTTGTCTCTTACTTCTATTATTTATAATCTTTTGTGTTTGAAAATGAAGAGTTTGAACTCAATTTCAATTCTTTCAGGTTGTATGTCAGGATGAATTTTTTGTTGGAACAAAGATCCATGTAAATACTTATTTATACTGATAAGGTTGTAGGTTACATCAGAAGGATTTCATCATAAGTATGAGAGTTGTTATGAAGATTGATGTTTGTTTGCAAGTCAAATAGATAGATCAGATTTTTGGATGTACGAGTATACTTCAAATTTCCATGTGTATGTTAAGGTTCAATTGATGCCCAATGGATAAGTGACTAGTCAACTTTGAGAGTGCATGTCCTCTGCTATTGCATACTCAGGTTATGTTGTGATATCAAAACTTCAATTGAATATCAACTTCCCAATTTATGTGTTAAAGAGGTAAAATTATGTGTCATGGCTTGTTTTCTATTTTTTCTTTGGTTGTAATTAGCTACTATAATCAAGAAGTCTATCAGCAAATTACAGAAGGATATTGACCATTTCTACTATAGGGGATAGTCTTGCATAGAGAAATATCAAATTAATTAGACAAATCCCTTAGGGTTTCCTACCTTGGCTTAGTAGAGCCTAAAGTGAAGTGACTCCTAATGACTCTGTTAATTGGCCTAGAGCTTAGATTTAGCCTTGCTGAATATAGGATTTAGCTCATCCTTAGGCTTGTCCCTAACTTTGTTTCTTGGTATTAGGTTTAAATCCATTTGATATGTTCTTTTCCAGAAAGAATTCCAACAAAATGACAACTCTACTGGGGACACAAGTTGTAAATGCTTGATAAGGAGCTAGAAATCTCTGATGTATTTTGCATATTTAGTTTTGTATGCAAGGTTTTGTGTTTCCCAGTGATGTTTTATCCATGACTATAGTGGCTTTGAAGGTTGAAGAAAGATTGTATTGTCACTAATGTTTCCTTCATTAGTCAATTCATTTGGAGGTATTTTCAAAGTGGTGTAGTGTTCAAATTTGTGGGTGAACAAACATGGTTTGTTCTTTGTTTTCAAGATTGTAAATCTATAAGAGTGGTTTAATGATCTATGTTTTTCCTACCATTGAAAGTCTAGTTCAGATTTTTTCAAGTGACAAATCTTGTTTTATTTCTCATATTTATGAGTGGTGACTTTTTCTGTATACCAGTATATCCAAGTTGATTTCATGTTTAAAAGTTGGACTTTCAATTGTAGGGAATATTTGAAGCTCTTGTTAGTTTCTTGGAAAAGAAGTATTTTTGACTAAGGTTTAGTGTTGTTGCTTCTGCTAGTTGAAAGAAATTTGAATGTTCAAAGTGAATCACAACTATGATTTATTGGTCCTTTTAAAGAAGGTGGCAGCTCTACAAGATTTTTATTAGTGTGTGAAGGAAGTATCAGTTCACACTAGTGCCAAAATCAACAGAGGAAATTTTTTACATCAACATTGAAGGTATTTTACTTTTCATGATTTTCATTTTCATGAAAGTTGAATGTTTAAAAATCAGTACCTCTATTCAATGATTTTTAGCACTAAAGAAAGAGGTGAAATTTTTTATTCTAAGATGGATTCAGACATCAAGTCTAAGGTTAGTCTATAATTTTTTGAGAGTTTGAAAACTGTGGCTAGTAATATTGATATGTTGAATAAGAAAATTCACAATATGATTATCAGTATAGTCGGGGGGGAAATGGGAAGTCTTCAGGGTCTAAATGTTCAACAAGTTTATATAAAGTTTAAATCAGTACTCAGTATGATGCTTTTGCATTCTAGACTAGAGGAATCTTCCCTACCTAATGTTTTCCTAGATGTTACAACACCTAATTTAGTTAATTGGCTAGCACCTATAAGGTTACAAGAGATGTTACAAGCTGACAGATTCATTAGGGAGATGGAAAATGATAATGATATTGTTCATGTTAAGTCTCCTAATGATGATAATACATGTACTGAAAGTCAAGGTAGTCATGAATGTAATGAATCCATAAATAATGATAATCTATCTTCCAAGTGTGAAGAGATGGATTCAGCTTTTAATGAATCAGCAGATTGCAACCAACATGAAGAAGACATATATGAAATTAAAAATGAGTTTAGTGAGTGAATATTAGATTGAGGAAGTTTGTCAAAATAGTAAAGTTATTGATTGTTATGATGAGAACACGTGTTATAATGATTTTGATATTTCAGATTGTTCTAGTAATGATTTTGGTGTTATGAGTTCTTCATGTCATTTGGATAGTAATCATAGCCAGGAGAAGATTTGTGAGGAAGTCTTCTTGAGCCATAATGAGATTTTAACCTTATTGGCTTGTGAGTTTGAGAAATTTGTAAGTACTTCAAAGATATCCATATTCTCCCTCATATTTTTTCTTCATTCAGTCAAGTCACTTCCCCAATGCTTGATATGGAAAAAGATATAGAATTTGAAAAATCTTTGTCAAACTTTGGAGGTGCATATGAAAACACCTCAAGTGTATATGTACATGATGACTTGATAGATATAGGGGATAAGTTTTATGGGAATTTTTCTACTATCTCAATGTTTTCTCATGATGGAGATTGTACTGCAATGTGTTTTGATACTTCAGATGAAGAGGAAAACATTGAAATTAATGTTGTTGATTCTAAGTTTCCTTTTTTATACTGACAAGTCTTGTAATGATCAACCTGATGGTAAGTTTAAAAATTTTAATGTTCCCTCTAACAATATGTTAGATGAAGACAAGGATTATGATCAACAAATTCTGGATCAACATTTTTAGAACAATTTTTTAGATTTGGTGACTAACCAATTTTTTTAGTGTGAAGAGTTTTTAGTGCCTGGTAAATTTGATGTGATGAGTAATATGACTACAAAGAGGCAGGGATAAGATTTTATGTACCCTTCACACCTAGATACACAAGGTGAGTTACAAATTGATTCATGTAACTCATTGAATGAAGTGGAATATGAACATTTTGTGTTTCCACTTGATAGCATGCATGCATCATATGTTTATGATGGTTCTTAGTTTGATTTTTATATTCAAGAGCATGCTAATTCACAATTTCAAGTGAGCAAGATGAAGAAATTGATTCAAGTTTTTGTATACATTAAGAAAGTGATGATGATAGCTTTGTTTTGCCTAATGAAGTGATTGAAAGTACTGATGTGTTTGTGAAACAAAGGATAGTCAAAGTTTTAGTTTACCTCGAGAAGATATTAATGAGAATTAGGTATATGACAGAGGTAGGAATCTTTGAAAACTTTTCAGTGGCCAGGGGTCACCATCTTGTATAGTTAGAATAGGTTTCATGCTTTTAGTTTTGTTCAGAGAAAATTTTTAAGTGGTCTTCTTCATCTAGAGATCTAATTCCTTGCCATTCCCACAAGGGGAATGCATCCCTAGATAGAGCCATTTATGGTCCTCAAATTTGCATTCCCATTTTTAGTGTCCATTCCAAATTTTGAGCCCCTATGAATGCTATTCTTGCTTGAGTACTCAACTATCATATTAAGGTCTAAGAGGGTTTTTATGTTTCTAATACCTTGCATTTATCCTATCCATGTATTTTATGATGATAAACTAGCATTCTAAACCTTTCTATGAAGTTCTATTTGGGGTTGTCCTTAGTTTAGCATTTTCTGCTCTAGTGTCGAACAATGACATAGAGCCTACTTTACCTTTGAATATCTGGTATCTAGTTAGGATTCATGACTCACCAATTTGAGGATGTTTAGTATGCATATTTAAGAACCTATGTTCTAAGTTTCAAGTTATTTTGACTAGGTTTTGAATGTCTCAAAGTTGGTTAGTTGCCTTTGTTGTAAATTTGCATATTGTTCATATTTCCAGGTAGACAACTTATAAATTTTGACCAGTTGACCCAAATAATAAATTTCTTTTTGCATCATATTATAGGGGTCAGAGACTTGCTACATTCCTAATTTGATCTTATGATGAATCTGTTTGATCATTTTTCAAACGTGATTCTCTTTGCAATTTATAAAGTTTCACTGGTAATCATAAATGCAGATTGATCAGGAACCCTATTCAGGATGTCATATCTTTGAATCCATGATTGCCTAGATCAAATTGATTGAACCATAACGTTATGTCCTAGAATTCCTTGAAGTATGCCAATTCTCAAATCATGACAAATCCACCTGCATACTTTCTTATGTCCAACCATTTACCAAAAATTACTTTTTGACACATTTCCCAGTTTAAAATTTCCAAGTGCCTATTATTTGTCATAAGCCCTAATTATGGATTCTTATCCTTTGAATGGAAAAGAACCTATAACCTAGTTTTTAGAACCCCAAGTGATCAATAACCCAGTTTATAGTGCTGACTTTGAGCCTAGTTCATGTTTTTTAACACTATTTGCCTACAGGATAATTGAAGTATGGATGTTTGGAAATTAAAATCTTTTGATTGAGAATTGATCATGGGCTGAGAATTTTCAGTATGGTAGAGCATGTAGGATTGGACACTCATGCTGATTTTTGTGGCTTTTTTACTTGATTGAATCAATTTTTAAGGCCAACTGGCAGGCCTCTAGACACAAATTTCATAGTGGTGCAAAAATGAACCATCAAGGAAACTAGTGAAACTAGTGAAGATAGAGGAAACATTTGCAACAATAAAGCCTACAAGGAGAATAAAGTAGATAATAATGCCCCAAGAAAAAGGAGGAAAAACTCTATAGATTAGCTTATTTGAGTCTAAGGAAGAAACTATTGATAGACTAGTTGAAGCAACTGATCAGGAAGTCAAAACATCAGTAGGATGCAAAGCATGGAAGCCAAAGGTAGAAAACCTTAACATGCAAATTATTAATGATAACAGTTTTTTTGTAGAAGAATAGATAGTATGACTTGTATTAGAACATGGATAAGAGACAACTAGAAAATGTTGTAGTTAGAAATATGATTTTGAAAGATAAAAGGTTTGATACTGTAAAAGGGGAAAATACCTGAAGACTTGTACAATAGACTATTGAATAGAAAAAATAGAGTTATAGAAGAGGACAAATAGATAAGAGTAAACATGATAAGAAAGTTATGTACTGTAAATTATGAAGAAGACATAAAAGAAAATTTGAAAGGTATAGCACCAATACTAAGGCATAAGAGAAGAAACTTCCTAATTATGGGATATAATTACGAGGAAATCAACAAACAAACTCAACAAGCCATGGTTTCTTTTATGTCTACTATGCCTAAGGATAGTGCGCAGTTAATGGAGGCAAGCCAAATGCCTAGAGGAAGTGTACAGATGACTAGAGATAATGCATAGTTAGTATAAGCAAGCCAAATGCTTGAAGGTAGTGCGTAGATGCCTAGAGTTAGTACACAACTAGATGAAGCAAGCATGAAGCTTGAAGTAAGTGTGCAGACAATAGAGGCCACCCAATCACCCAAGGAGAGTTCATAGACAAAGGAGGATAGTCCTACAACTTACAACCCTCCTCATAGCACTGGACCAAAAAAAAAACCAAGTTCTCCTCCTCACATCAGTATTGGCAGTGACTCTATGCAAGTGGATAACACTAAAGTGATTGTTGACAAATCAGAGGACCCATTTAAGAATTATGGTGCTAGCATTGTTGGCAATATTGTAGATTACAATAGCTCTAACAATGAAGAGGCTTGAAAGAATACTGAAGAGATTACATAGAAGATGGAAACCTGTACTAAAATAGGTACCTCAAGTGTTCCTTCAATAGTGTTAGTAGTAGTGGGAACTTCCACTCCTCCTACTCAGATAGCAGTAGGAGCAGCAACAGTTTCAGCTCAATTTGATGAAGAAGATGAGGTGAATAAACTTATATCATCTCTAAGCAAACTTCTTGAAAAAAGTTAGTCAAGTCACTTGAGAATACTTTGACCATAGTTTTGGACAAAATGGAGTAGGTAGTGAGCCCTGTTGACATCCCGATAGACATCCAATAGTGCACAACAATTCTATACAAGGCCTTTGATGATGAGTTCTCAACACTTATAAGTGTGGCTACCATACAAGCATAGACTGAGCATGATGGTAAAATCCTAAACACCATGTGCACTAATATGAGAAATGACATAGAAACCCTGAACATATGTATTAAGGCATTGAGGTAGTGTATAGAGGAAGGAAAAAAAGTAGATGCTAAATGTAACTTAGCACACATTCATCTAAAAAGGTATGATGACCAAATCAAGGATAAAATGACTTAGCTTCAAATAGTCACTAACAAATTTTTGAAGTTGAATCAACAAATAGACACCATTGAGCCTACAATATAGTTACTTCATGATAATACAAGGGAAATACAAGAGGAGGAGAAAATCCCAAAAAGGTTCACTCTTTTGAGAGTACATTTATTCCTTTAGATAACATTACTAGAAAACCAATTGAAGGAGTTCTTATCTACAAAATCTTCATATGAAAAGTTTTTGGCTATAGACTTGAACATAGTAGAACTGGCAACATATGCTCTATGTGCACTTATTAGTGTATCTGATGCACTAAAGGACAACTGGAAGAAGTAATTTGAGCAGTTAAAGACAAATTTCAGTGATTGTCTTTCCAAATTTTGACATGCAATAGCTAGATTTTGATAGTTTTTGACACCTTTTTCATTGATGTCAAAGGGGGAGAATATATAAAAAATTGCATTATAAAAGAATTGTAATATGTATGTAGGGGGAGCAATAAGTTGTAATAGGAAGTGCTAAGAAATGTAATCTTTCCTAAACATGAATACAAATATCTTTAATGTTTTATGTTATGATTATTTGTTTTGATTGGCATGATAACATGTTTGGGACTTATCCAATTTTCTCAAAATGTTGTCATCAATGCCCAAGGGGAAGATTGTTTGCAATATGACCAATCAATCAGATAAAGCAAGTCATGGTTGTCATTTATGACAACATATTTTTTTGTAGATTAACCCAATTTAGTTACAAAAGAAAATTATCTAAGTATCAGACAATGTTACAAGAACAGGATAGTTTTGATGATAACAAAATATTCCCTTGAAATATTCTCTTGTGTAGTTGACTAAAGATGCATGACATCATAAGGATGATGTATACCAGTGTGTGTGTCCATACAATCAACCAAACTTGAGTTAAGATGAAAATAGTGATGCAATACTGACACAATACAGAACATAGCATATCAATAGAATATGTTTAACGATTTGATTTATTGTTTTAACTGATATTTTCTTGTTGAATTGACTCTAATGATGTTATATAAAATGAATAAATAATAATTCACTAAGATGTTCCATATAAGTAAAGTATTTTATTTGTGAAGTTAAAATGAGAGATGAGAGATGCGAGTTATGAGTTGTGAAAGTGAAAGTGAATGATTTAGTGATGTGAAGTTGATATGATCTTGTGAAATGAGAATAACAAGTGAATGTGTCCCTTTGATATGTGATCGAAAGATCTAATGCAAACTGATATGTGTGCAGTCACTATTGTGTGAAGAACCATCAACTAGAAGGTTTGTGAAATACGTCAAACAAGTCAATATTGTATGTATACTTATTTCTTGAAGAACTTATTGTATAGTTGCATGTTAGGGTAGTGGGCTCTTCTTGCACACTTTTATATATGATCCACCAACTTCTAATAGAGTTGAGGCTTATAACAAAGCCTAGTCTCCTAATAGGGAATCAAGACACTATATATGCTTCGTAGACTCCTAACAGGGTCAATATCCTTAACCAAATCCTTATATATAGTGAATCATCTAGTGGGTTCCATACCAACTGAGGTTTTCCCTTGGCTAGGGTTTCCCTAGTTAATAAAATATGGTGTTATGATCTCTCTTTGTGTATGGCTTTTTACATTTCTCAAAATTATTGGTTTATTTTATTATGTACATCATAAAGTGATTAATAATATTTAGTTGTGGCTTAAAAGATTGAAAATATTGATTCACCCCCCATCTTAGTATTATCTATTTCTAACAATCAAAGAGCTAAAGTTACAAATTTGCCACAAGCTAGGTGACTAAGGGAGAAATTGAAAATTTTCATACCTGTATATGAGGATGAAAAGTCTTTGGCATTGTTCTCAAAGAGGGAGGATAGATACATTGAAATAAAAGGGAGACAAAGACATTGAAAAGAAAAGAGAAATCTAGAGGAACCATGATCTACCTAATCTTGCTAAGGAAGTAATTTTGACTGTAGAAGGAGATGAAAGTAAACAAAAAAGAAACACAAATACCTAGTAAGAGTGAGTTAATGACAAAGGAGATATAAGAAGTGATCCAGAGGGAGTCATAAGGATGAGTTGATTTATTGTCTATTGATTAAATTCAAATTTTATATCCTATTCAGAAGATGAAAGTTGCTAATGGAGGGAGAGATTTCAATATATGGATATAAGGAATTATTTTCTTTTTGTTATTTTTCTAGTTATACTGATTAAATTTAGTCAATTTGGTCTGCCATCAATGCCAAAGAGGGAGATTGTTCAAAATAGATTGATACAAGTATGATAATGTTTTTTAATCATTGTTTTGTCACTGATGTCAAACCTTCTACTTTTTGGTAAGAAAATTACTTATATGATTTAAGTACTATCATTTGTTTGATTAATGAGGATGATTTCATCAAATAAGCTAACAATAGCACTAAGGGAAAAGGTTGAGTTATGATATTGAAAAGGAGTACAAGGATTAGCTGAGACAATGATATTATAGTGGATTGATAATCTACTTAAGGGTGCAAAGGATGGTTACACTGATTAAGTTCAGAAGAACAAGTTAAATTAAGTTTGTCTGCCAAGCTTAAAATTCTATATAGTAGGTGCTAAGAAAAGTTAGTGTAAGTTGAGAAAAAAATTAGTTGAAAATGAGAAAAGTCAATTTCAGTGTAAGCCAAGTGAATTATATATATATATATATATATATATACTGTAAGTTGAGTAAAGTTGAGTTGATGCCGAGCACAAGTAAACTTTAGTTCATGCTGAGTGTTTTGAAAGTGTGTTGGTCTTTAAAATTACTAAACAACAAAATGCTCAATACCAAAGTGACAAATACTCGTATAACCTAAGGATTAGCCATTTCCTATTAACAATTACATGTGCAAATCACTTGGATGCAACTTCAACAAAACCAAGGATGGTTTTCTACTCTTTAGGCTCTACAAAACCAAGGTGGGTATACCTAGGGGATGATTTGAACTAAATATTGTTGTATGAGAATTGCATTATTTTCATTTTGATTGTCATCTTCTATCTTCAAACACATACATGATTTATCCACTTCTTGACATCTCAAATAAAATACATCCTATATGGTAGATTTGTTCACAATTCTTCTATAGATTTGCAAGTATTCTTAGCAATAGCGGCTAACTAAGACTAAAATATACCATGCAAACAAGTGCTGACCACCTTCGAAAATCTTCAAGAAAAGTAAAGTAAAGTTGATTGTGATTTTAGACTTCATGCTTATTCATAACCTAACTATTTATAGGCTAAATTAATCTGATCAATGCCTATTCCATTGGGATTTAGAGTCTACTCCAATTTATAGATCTAACTTATTGCATTACAACAAACATTATTAACTATTCTTATTGAAATTCATTCTTACATATATCCTTTCTATTACCATAGCCATACCATCAAATTCATCAAAGCCTTTACTTAATTCATTGAATTAATAGTAGTAATGAATTGACATACAACCTAAATTAATTGCATTCAATTGTACAAGCTTTACTCACACAATCTCAAAATAACTAGGTAATAGCAAAGGAGACAAAATTCAACAAGGACCAAATTTGTATTAATTTTCCTTAAAAATTGTATACAATTGTAGTAAACTCATAATGATTGTAGAGAGAGACACAAGGATCACACAACATTAATGTATTCTCAAAAAAATTGCAAAGAAGATACATCATAAAGTTTGCTCAATAAATGGACCGAAAACATCCTAAGTGTAAAACTAGAAATGCATTAGAAAGTGGACCCTTCTCTAGCTTTGGAATCTCACTTATATAGTGTAAGATGCAACAAGAATCAAGCATAGAGAATTGATTAGTGTCCTTTTACAAAAGATATTTACATTCTACTTATTAGGAAAAAGACAAAACTTTATGTAATAGAAATGTAACATCATAACATTCTCTTAGTAAGACCCTTTTTCTGTTACATCTTTGCTTGCTAAAAATCCCAATGATTGGTCTTTATTCACTCTGAGTCCTCAACATATGTAGCTATCAAACTAACCAGTGATGTATCGGGCTTTGATTCCTGCAACTTCACCTCCACTCTGGCATTTTCACTCATATCATCATGCACTACCAAGGTGACAATTACATTTGGTTCCATTTTTGCTATGTCATCCAATTGATCCATTGCATCTTTTGCATGAGATGACTTCCCTTCTTTTTCTTCTTCTTTCCAAAGTGTTGATGGCAGTGAGTCAATGATCTGAAGTTCATCTTCATAGACTTCATCATCATCACTTTTAGTTTCTTCTAACTGTTCACTAGAAGCAATATCTACCATCCATTTGTCATAAAGTGTATCATCTGGCCAATCAAAATGTAGAATATCATATTGCTTCTTGATAACATAATCAACTTCACTGTCAATGTCAACAAAATCTTGTTTCAAAGAATCAAAAAATATCTAGGCTTTCACCATTTCTTTTTTTGTGGTGGCCCACCATGTATGTCCTATTTCATTTATGACTTTTTTCATTCTTAGACAAAATAAATCATTTAATTCTTTAGCCCTTTCATCCCTAGTTTTCAATTTATTTTTCTTATCCAAAGCCCATGGGTATAACTCAAATTTCTCACTCTTATACTTATTTAAGTAGCCCACTATTCTTCTCTGTAGATGAACTCTTTTATTATAAAACTCTAGAAGATCATTAAAAATATCATAAGCTATTTCAATTTGATCATGTGAAAATCTTATGATAGAGTAACACAAAAATGTCATTTCTTTCCTTCTCTTTACCCATTTATTCACAATAGGCTTTAGAGCCTCAACATTGGCTTTCATTTCATCCCATATGTTTATTGTCTTTGATAGCCAATCATAAAATAATGGCCATTCAATTGTATCCCCCAGATATGTGAGAGCTTTTCTCAATTTATCTTCATACTGTACATTTAGCTCTACATGTAATGCCCAAAGTTTGCTCTTTTCTTCTTTAAAGTCTTCAGCTATGTAATATTGTGGCCTTTGTGGGGTATCTAGTATTTCTATGAGAGAATTGGACTTAAAAGGTTCCACTGGAGGATGGGGATATATTATTCTTTGCCTATAAGGCCTCCCCATTACTTTATTTCCAAGTTTAATTCTCCTTTAAACTTCTTTATTATAAGCCTCCAGAACAATCTCATACTTTCTCTGCAATTCAAACATTATTTTCTCTTCCTTTTTAGTAGTGGCAAGAAAAAATTGAGATGCTCCAACACCCACGTGGACTTCTTGCACATGGGATATATCCACTACTCTCCTTACAATGATGTTTCCCATTAAACTAGAATCATCTAGTTGTGATGAAATAGCCCTAGATCCTTTCCTTAGTGACCATTTAAGTAGAGCAGACTAGTCCTCACTAAAGGAAGTACTTGTGAATTCCTTCTTACTTGAATCTTGCACATCCAATTTATTTGAAATAGAATTAAAAATAAAAGCATCAGCTATATCCCAATTGGGTAATAATTAAATATTTGAGGCTTTTACCAATTGTCTCCCCTCTTTAGGGGTTATATTTTGGAATTCTTGCATCATCTTTTCTTTTATTTTATTTTGCAAGGTTGCCTCCTCAAACTCTGGATGCTCTATTCTTAACTTATTGCATCTTTCTTCAAATTTTACCATGTTAATTCTCCATGCAAACTAATGGAAGGCTCTAGACTTGACAAAACTATCATCTAATAAAAACTATTGACTTTCTTGCTCCAACATAGGGTATAATTCCCTTCCTATATAATCAGCTACTGTCAACTCAAAACTTGGCATGGGAGGCTCCTGGGGGTTTCTTTCATCTATTTTAGATTGGGTAACAAAAACTCCTCCTTGGGAGCCCAATTGCTCAATTTGTTCTCTAGTAAGCTATTCTTCTTTAATCATCAGAGGGGTATGTGAAGGTGAGTATTCCTCAATGTGAGGATCTTCTTCCCTTATTATTTTCCACCTCTTAGGGGAAGGCTCAGGAGGCCTCTCTTCTCAGACAACACCCGTAGATCCAACTATTTGTTTGTCTTTGTCCAAAGTGGTCTTTTTATTCTGAATGATAGTACAACTTGGCCTTTTTTGGATAGTCAATTAACCTACCCCTATATTGGGAGTGAATGTCAACCTCCTCATTACCTCCCTAGCCTTATCTGGGAAAGAATTAATAAGAATTTTCTTCTTTTCATTCGTGGTTTTCATTGTTTCAAGAAAAGTAAGCATAAGCATATTTATTCTATCTGCCTCTGTAAGAGCATTACCTAGAGGACTATAATCTACATCAAAATGATGAATGAAATCCAAAACTTTTGAGAATACTCTCCATTTTTCCTTCTTTTTCTCCTGCTCTTGTAGGGAGTATTCATTTCTTATTATGTTTTCAGGGAAATAAAATTCATGATCAATTTTACCAAGCTTGATTTTGTGCCTAAAAGCCAAATGATAAAATACCTTAGTGTCACAAAAATGAGGGTGAGAAACAACCATCTTATACTTATCTAATATCTTGTGTAGAGAAAGCCAACCCCCTTTGGTGATTACAAATTGATGGGCCACGATGCAAGTGGGGGGAATATTGACCCACTTGATCTTTTTAGCAAATAAGTTTCCTCTAGTCCTCCTAGCTACCACAAAAATTCATCCACTCCTACCTTTAAAGGAACTTTTTAAGGTAACACATGGGGGGTACCTCTAAAACCATAAATCCTAATGATAGTTGAAACTGAATATGAGATGGTGTCTCCCCAATTGTATGAAATGTTCAAACCAATAGGATTATCTAGGGGCCTAATAAGACTAGCCAATGCCTTGGGTACTCTGAGATTGTCACTTAATAATAAGCATCTCAGTCTTGAGGCAAAATATCTATCAAACCTGACAAAACTAGCCTTTTCTGCTTCCCAAGTCATAGTTGCACTCCATAATTGGATTGATAGTGCTTTCCCATCATGTTCCCTATTTAATTTCATCTCTTTACCAAAATATGTTACTCCTTTGAACAAAAACATATGCATTAACAAAGAATAGTGACCAAAAATCTTCTCCACCTTGCCTTTTGCAATCCCAACCAAGCCATTATGAATTTATTCCGCTAAAAAAGAAGTAAAATAAAAAATTATGTCCACACCAAAAGAGGAAATTTGGGTAATCATCTACATAAATCCCATGGGCATAAAATCCTCTTCATCTTCTCCAAAAACTCTACATAAAGACCTGTATGCCTCCACAACTCTGGTATTGAAGTATGCCCTTTTGAAAGGTTCCCTAAAAGATGTTGTTATTGCTGGTAGAGTTCTAATTTTTCCTATGTGTGTCCTTAGTGCACCTTGCCTGACTGCATCCCTTTTTGACATGTTTTAATTTTTTAATCCTTTAAAATCAATGGGCACATGATAATCAATGATAGGCCCTAAACCAAACAACTGCCTAATTTCTTTTGGGCTAATTATGACTAGAATTTCACCATCAATTCTTCTCACCACTCTAATTTCTTGGTCATAGTTTTTAGCCATAGCCTCAAGGAGGTCATAATCCATAAAAACACTTGGAACCACTAATTTCCCTCAGTCAAAGTTTCAAATATTGGCATGTAGGGAAAACCAATTCCTCTCTAAAAACTATTTCTTGAATAAAACCAGACCAGTTTGAGAAGTGTTAGCATCCTGGACCTAATTCCCCCTATCATACAACCCATCTATGACTTTGAACCTAGGATTTAATGAGGTTAACTTTTTAACTTCCATAGTTTCAATAGTGGATTTAGGGAGAAATTCAAGTAGGTCATCATGGATATTCCTATCCAAATAATTCTCTTACCTAGAAGACACTTTCTTTGGAGGCATTTTGACTTAAATTTATAGAAACTAAAATGCTACAGAGGTTAGAGTATATGGGAACTTACTTGACTTTTTTCTTGTTCTTCTTTGTAATTCTGCAATATCTTGCAAACAATGGGAAACTACTTCACGATTTGATCAAACACCAATTCTCACTTGTTCCTTTTGCTCTGAAAACTTGAAAACTTGTTCATGTGGGATGGAAATGGTGAAATATTCTACAATATACTCTATTTTTTCTCACATGCAAAGATTTCATTCCTCATAAATGAACTTTAAGGGAAACAGAATGGCACCACCTTCTATGTTCAAATTTACACCATTGACCTTGAAAAATCCTACAATCCAGGAATGCAAATAGGGATGACTCACATTCCACTTGACATGTTGGTAGTCAATCCAATGAGATTTTTCCATGTGTACCTTTTCTTCATTATTGGCACTTCAAACTAGACCCACTGATTTTTGAGGACATGTTTCGTTGAGTTGCTACCTCACTATACATTTAAAGTGAGCATGTTCCCACAATGATGAAGCACCATCCCTTGATCTCATCTCAATTTGTTGGCTGGCATTTTAATGCATTTTTATTATTAGACTGGTGGGACCCCCTTGCATCTACCTTGTTTGCTATGTCACTATACATAAAACTTGAGCAACTTCCCACAGCAATAAAGCGACAACCATAGATCTAAGCTCAATCTGTGGGTGAGGAAATTGCATTACATACATACACTGTGGTGGGTCCTCTAGTCACTATGTCATGTAGGCTAAATAATGTACATCTTTCCATAGTGACATAGCGATGATCATTGATTTGACCTTGATCCAATGATCAGAATCCTTCATATGATTTCTGAATGGGGCGTGGGTCCAGGTTACTGATGATGTGAGGATATCCTATCCAGCTAGCACATAAATCAATGTTCTAATCCTAGTTGCACTACCATGTAACTTAGGTCCCACCACATGCATATTTCTTGGCTGGGCACTATGTCACTAATAGCAAGGAGAAAAAATTTATAATCACAACATAGCAACCTCTAGTATTCTTAGAAATTCTGGTGATGGGAGAATGACTACCTGTCAATCATGATAATATTTATTAGTACATTTTTTAGAACAATGAATGTGCATGTTCATGATATTATGTGGGAACTTCATAGTCACTGTTATTTTCAAAGGTTACCACTTTTTGCATTCTTCGGCTAAACGCTATATCACTAACAACAAGGCAAACATATTTTCTAACCACGACATAGCGACTTGTTGAAAAAACTAAAATTTGGTGATGCCAACTACAAACTATTACAAGTGGTTTCTTTCTGACATTAACAAGTTTGACAAGGAGCACGTGACTAAAATCTTCTAAGGAAAAACACTTTCTAATCAGCACACCTCCATGTCATGACACTGCTAACTAATTTCATGGTAGTTGCTATGTCACTATGGTTAAAACACTTGCATCTTTCTATAGTGACAATGCAACTGTTGTAGGTCTTATAACAATTAGATGGTGTGAAACAACAGGGAAAATGACACTTGGGGGCACAAAATACATGAATGGGACAAGGAATAATTGCATTTTAAAGGTTTCATGCCCTATAAAATTCAAAAGAAATGAGACCTAGGGTTTCACAAAGGTTTTCAAAGGTTATCAAAATTGCAAGACCAAAAACTAGAAACCTTAGCCTCCAACAATGGACTTAATTATGATTTTTTATGCCTAGAATTTGGAAACATTTATTTTGCAAAAATCAGACCAACATAGTGGATGCCGAGCAATGCAATATGTGCTAAGCATTAGAAGCCAGTTAATGTCGAGCATCAACATTATGAGAAAGATCAAGAATTCAATGAATTTGAGCCAACAAGTTTGATTTCTCTGAACCATGTGGAAAATAAGCTTGATGAGTTGGTGGCATAGAATTCAAGATGAACCATTTTGAGGCGAATTCAAAGAGAATTGAAGAAGTTTCTAGAAGGGAATGAAATGAAATAAGGGGTAGATTCATTGAATGGACTACCTAATCTAACCTAACCCTAAAATGGACAATAGAGGATGAACAAAAAAAGATCATAATTCCCTATTTATAGAGATGGTTGGTCAAAAGAAAAGGTTATAATGTGTGAGAACCCAAGAAAGACAAGGAGTCTAGGGTATTGCTTCATTTAGTGACCTAAGAGAAGAGAATACATTGAGAAAGCAAAGAAATAAGGCTTAAGGGTACGAATTCTTGAAGGGTGAACAAGCTATCAAAGTTGAAGTGTGTGAAAGACAAGCAGAATGGAAGATTATAACAAAGATCTATAATCTAGAAATGGAGTTTTAAGTTGTTATTAGATCAAGCCTTACTATTACTTTCTAATGATTTTACTAGTCTAGGGTAAATTCCTTTAGATTAAGGTTGACCTAATAGTCATTTGTAAATCCTTTAACTAGGTGACATTCCAAGTGAATGATCTAAAGTTCTCTAACAAGGCTCACTGCTAACAAGGTGATTGAAATCCTTTAACCATGTCACATTTAACAATGTGCATTTCATAAGGCATCACTTTAGAAGAGTGAGAATGAGTAGCATGTTATTGGTATTTTTTTCCAAATTGGGTTTCCATGTTAAGTCATTATGTCAAATGTGTTATTGAATCTATTATGTTTCATGTTTACATTTTTGCATAGTTGATTTGATAGTAATCTTCAAGTTTAAGTGATTGCATGATCTAATGGATGCATGCATGATGAAAATGTTTATGGATATGGGTTCACTAAAGTGTGAAGAGTTTTAATTTTACATCTAGACCTTGGATAACTGATTCACGCCCCTCTTAGTTATTCTAAAGAATTCCAACATTGCTATGGAAATTATCTCATACTTATCAACATATGATGATATTAGAAATTTGGATTCAAGAAGTGATGAAAGTATGTTTCTTGGACATTTATTGTAAAGAAAGACATATAGATGGTTTAATCAAATATATAAGACTATTGTTGAGAGCACTAATGTGGGAGTTGATGAAAATTTTAGAATGCATGAAAGGATACTTGATTATAATTATGATGAAGAGAATAATCTACTTAAGGACTAACAAGAAAAATGTAGAGCAAGAATTTTTTTTGAGAGTAACACTAATTTGTAGACTGAAATTTACAGAGAAGAACCTAGAGCTAAAATTAGAGTTAAGAAGTGGCAACTAATAGAAAATTGATGAAGAATCACCTTTCTAAATAGGACATTAGAAGAAAAGACAAAGGAGTTATGACAAGAAAAAAGGTACAAGAAGAATTGTTTTAATTTCTCAAGTTGAACCTAAGAATGTTGATAAAGTTTGTAAAGATGATTGTTGGATTAAAGCTATGAAAGGAGAACTAGAGCTGATTAAAAAGAAAAAAAAATGGAAATAAGATCCTAGACCTAAGGATAAGAATATTTATTGAGATAAATTGGTATTTAGAAACATAATGAATGAATAAGGTGAAGTTGTAAGAAAGAAAGAAAGACTGATATGTAAGGATTACTTACAACAAGGAGGAAGTGACTTTGAAGAAAATAATTTACCTATTGCAAGATTAGAAGCAATAAGATCATTTTTGGAAAATTAAGCTAACATGAATTTTTTATCAAATGGATGTCAAATAAGCTTTTCTAAATGGTGAACTAGAAGATGTATACATTGAGAAGTCTAATGGTTTTCCTTTGACAAATAAATAAGATATGATTTGCATATTGGAAAGGGAATTTTATGGAATGAAACAAGCACCTAGAACTTGCTATGAAAGATTGGATAAGTATTTTACAAGTTTGGGATTTATAAAATTAAATATTGATAGTAATTTGTATTTAAGAAAGAATGATAATGGCTTACTCATTATTGATGCATTTTTGGTTGAGATAATGTTTGGATGAAATGAAGAAGCAAGTAAGGTATTTTTAGAAGAAATGAAGGAGTTTGAGATGAGTGTGATTGGTGAGATAAATTACTTCTTGGGATTGCAGTTTGTACAGATCAAAGATGGTATCTTTGTATCTTTGTGATAAGTATCTTTCCCTAAGAGACAAAGGGTATTGTTCTTTTTCCTCCCATCTACCTTGATTGAACTCTACCTCTTTGACTAGGCATATGATGCAACATGTTCTTAGGAGTGGTTCTTTCACCTAAATTCAACCTACACAAAGAGTTAGAAATAAAATAATTGTTCACTTATTTCCTTCCATAGAATTTTGAATCAATTTTTTTGTACAACTGTGTATCTCCTTTCTTATGATCCCCACTCCTCTTTACCACCTTACCAATCACTCCAATCTTTGCAACCAAAGGACATTTTATGGTTCCCACTATCACTCCATTTCAACCTTCCATTGGACTACCTGTTATCCTTTTCTTTGTCATTAAAAACCTTATCTTCCTCAAGATATTGTTCCTTATTATATTCCTAAAACTTCAAAGGGTCTTTGCTTCCAAAGAAATTTTTCATTTGCTCCTTCTCTTGTTGGAAATATGGTCAGCTCTCCCCTTGGAATTTGTGAAAAAGGGATTAATCACCTCCTATGTAGTCTAAGTTGTGTGATTGTATTAGAAATTTATAGATCAATCTTTTGGTGCTATGAAAACCATACTCTAATAAATAGTAATAGATCTTGGTCATAGGTTCGAATCCTTAGACCATCGAGTAATTCCAAGGGGGAGATTGTTGGGAAAATGGTTAGCACTCACCTTGGGATTCATGAGAAGAGCTTAACTACCTCCTATGTACTATAAGTTGAGTGGTTTTATTAGGAATTGATATATTGGTATAATGAAAAGCCCACTCTAATAGCTCTTTTTCATCTTCAAGAGGTTTCAAAAAAATTTCTCATTACCCTTGTGCACCAAGTATGTGTTTACCAATCCATCATGCAAAGTCCTCCTAAAAGCTTGCCATGGTCTCCCTAAGATGATTTGGCAATAAGACTTTGGAATTACACCATAGAAGAACATGGCATGGTAGTCCCTTATGGAAAAATCAACATATGCCTACTCTCTCACCATGATTACTTCTCCTTACTCACTCTTGTCTCTTGATAATAATGTTCATGTGGGTTTTTTAGCAATCCCAATTTTCCCAATTTTTCAACCATTTCATAAGATATTGTGTTATCATGTGAGCCTAATATTGGAAACTATAATTTGAAAAATTGTTATTTTTTTTTAATTCTAAACCATATTGGTAAGAAATTTACTAATAGTGTAGAGAACCGTATCAGTTGATTGGTGAAGAGGATCTAAAAAGATAGATAACTAGATGAACTAGTAAAGTTGTTAAGTAAAGATCAATAGTGAGTATGTTGGAATTACATTGGGAACTTAATTAGTTAGTGTTTGATAAGATAATGTGTTTTTTAATCATTATATGAAGTGAAGAAGACAATTGAAGTGATGTATAGGAGAGAAGTCAAGAAGTTAAGTAAAACACTAGGCTTTACCAAGTGATAGCTTTCCTAGGTCAATGAATAAGATTAAGGAACTTAAAAAGAAGCCAAGCAAATAATATCAGTTGAGTGATAGTTATGGACAAGAAGATGGAGGAAATGTAGTAATGTTTGAGCATAGTGAAAACTAAGTGAGACAATGTAATCTAAGAGACACAAAAATGTAGAGATCAAGCTACATAATGTTGATAAAGTAGATGAACACACTAATGAATGAGTGTCCACAAAATAATAGTTTATTAAATAATCAAGTTTTGAGGCTAACATAGTTGAATTTTCTAATTGTACAAAATGTGTAAATGATAAGGATTGATGAGATGGTATATTTAATGCAAAAATTTACTGGAAATGAAGAGAGCAACTAAGAGGGGAGGGGTGAATCAGTTACCATAAAAACAATTCCTTTGATGCTTGACCACTTGATTAGTATTGATTGTACTTTGTTAATACTCAAGTTCTTCATTGTCCAACTTCTCAATCAATACTAGATACCCTTCATTGCCCAAATGCTTAGTTTATACTAATATTTGTGTAACATCATTGACAACATACAATTTGAAGAATTATTTCTAACAATCTCTCTCTTTGGCACTGATGGCAATACAACATGTCAACATATAATGATAAAAGTATGAGCAATTCGATAATATTCTTAGTTTGGTTATGATTCTCATCCATACCAACTCCCTTTGTGATTCTTCTTAGATTTCTCTTAACTACTTCCAAATGAATTCTCCCTCTTACATATTTCATCACTTTGTTGTGTACTTTTTCCATTAAGTTCCCTCTTTGATGTGTATTCCATCATCTATATACTTTCATTGTAAAACTCTCCAACTTTGACATAAAATGCCAAAGGACACATACTTTAAAATTACTATGTACCTTTTGTACTAAATCATATAAAATATGTTATGCATTTCACACCTAAAGTGTGACAATCTGCATCAACTTGATAGATCTTCAATGAAACATGGATGATACATCACTATATTGTGCTTTAGTGAGCATTAGATAGCAGAATAACACTTATTTTACCTCTTAGATACACAAATGCATCCTTAGATAATGTCTTAGTAAATATGTTCGACATCTACTCCTTGATGTTTATTGCATATTCCAATCTTACCTCTTTGGGGAATTACCAATTACCTTAAGTAGTGATACTTGATTGCAATGTGTTTTGTCTTTGTGTCCATCATAGGGTTTTTCTATATATTGATTGCAATTGTGTTGTCATAATAGATTACCACTAATTCCTTGATTTCCTTCTTGATTACTAACAATAATTGATTGATCCATATTATGTTAGAGCAATTAACTAGTGCAGACACATTCTTAGCCTCTTGTGTTGATTGAGAAATACAATTTTTCTTCTTGTTTCTCCAAGATACTAATCTCTTTCCATGAAATAATGATCCTCCACTAGTGCTTTTTCTTTTATCAATGCTTCCTTCCCAATCTATATTTGTGAAGATTCTTAACTCGAGGTTTCCTCTTTTCTTATAAAATAAACCATATTCTTCAATTCCTTTTAGGTACCTCAGAATCCTTTTTACTATCATCATGCAATTTTCTTTAGAATTTGCAAAAAACCTTGCAAATATGCCAAATTCCAATGCAATATCAGTTCTGGTTTATATCACATGTTGAAGTTTCCCAATCATTGATCTATAGGTAGCCTGATTTACCTCCTTTGAATCATCATTCTTTAAAAGTTTATGTCTAGAAGACATAGATGTTCCAACTAGTTTGGAATCTTCCATTCCAAATTCTTTCAATGTTTCCTTGATGTAATTTGACTGAGTGATGTACATGTCATCCTCCATTTTATGAACTTGTAGACCAACAATTTTTTTTATCTCTCCAAACATAGAGATTTCAAATTCTTTCCTCATTTCTTCAGCAAATGATTTGCATAACATCTCATGTCCTCCAAATATTATATGATCCAAAATATTTCTACTAGCAATATCTTGGCATGTGGTCCTTCCTTTATATACAAATTACTATTGTCATTTTTCTTTTCAAAACTAATTCTTACCAAATATCCATCTAGTCTTTCATACCATGCTCTTGAAGCTTGCTTAGGTTCATATAGAGCTTTTTATAGTTTGCATACCATGTCTCTTTTGTTTGGATTAATGAAACCTCTAGGTTGTTCAATGTAGACTTATTCTTTGAGGACTCCATTTAAGAAACCTAATTTTACATCTATCTGATATACTTTGAATCTTTTATGTAAAACATATGCTAGTAGTATTCTAGCTCCTCCAACTCTTGCAATAGAGGAAAATGTTTCTTCATAGTCAATATCTTCTTCTTGTAATGCCCCACCCAGAGATCCTTGGAAAAAGGATAAATAAAAGCTAATACATTTTTTTAAAATAATAAGCATTTAATCAAACACATCAACATGTAATCTATCAACAAATCACAATGGAAGACTTAACCAACAACCCAAACATCCAATGATCTCCGAGCATCACTACTTACTGACATGATCAATTGCCTATGAAAGTTAGATAGCTATGAAGCCTAGAATCTTTGATCTATCAAAGTCTAGCAATGCATGCAATCCTAATGGGTACACGAAACCCCCAATCACACTTTTTAGAAATAGGTAGAAAACCCCCTATTTCCCATGTGAGGAAACACCATCCTGCAATCTCATGCAAGGGAATACCTTCTTGCACAAGGAAGTATGCCACTGCATATGAGAGAAAACCCTCTAGCATGAGAAAATGCAAAGAAGGGCCAACAAGGAACCCTACTGGGAGGACAGATCCTCATTCAAGCATTTTTTATCCATGTGCAAGGAAATGCCTTATTGCATGAGATTTCAACACACTCCATGCAAGAGAAGGTTTTCTTGTGTGAGATAATATATTGTTAGTGTAGTTTTTTATTTTTCCTATTTTGCTAGGTATTTCCTACACTTTTAATAATCTTGCTTAGGTTAATAAAGCATGTCTTATTAGGTGAATGGTTGTGAGGTGTCACCTTCCTACATGTGAGCATCCATTAGCTATCTTGGGAAGATAATTTGCTATCTTTAGTCTGATAGATAGTTGCTCCTCATTGGTTGGTGTTGCCACCTCCTCCCTCTTCCTAGCTTATATAAGCATGCTACCTGGCTTGTATTTGTATCTCTTTTTTTTGCATCCTCTTAATGCTATTTTGCTTCCACATTTGCATTACTCTCTTGGAGACTAACTCTATTATGCTATTTTGATTTTGTATCATTTGCATTCATATTTTAGATATTTACTCTTTGCACTAGTTTTCTAGGTTGTTAATCTTTTCAAATTCTAACATGGTATCAGAGCTTTTCTATGTGCAAGAGTAGATTTTAGTTTCCTTATTTTTAGAGATTCGGGGGAGCAAATAAAGTTTATTGTAGTTTTTTGAAAAATGAAGTATGCTCTTCTCTTGCATCTTTGGATGATCCTGAGAATCAAAAATTTTTTGACAAAATGATTTTTCTCTGGGGTTTCAATCTCAAATCTGACAACCAACTTGCATATTTGAAAGTTTCAATCAGTATTGCAGGTTTCAGCATGCCATTGATGGACTTAGGAAGCTGATCCAGCATCTGCATGACATATTTTGGTTGTTGGGGTCATTTCTTGATTTTTGGAGCTATTTTTTACTATTAAAGGCGTTTGATTTACACTATAGAAACATCTTTTGTACATCAACAAGGAAAACTCTTTCTGGGTTTTGTTTGCAGACCTGAAAAACCATTTGGGTATCTTTTAGATTTTTCATGCAAGCTGTATATTTTGCAGAATCAAGCATGCAAAGCTACAGCCATACCCCTCTCCATTGGCAGTCGCAGATTTGAACGCAGTTTTCAAATGTCTCATTCTTGCTCATATGGACTCTAATTTTGATGATTCTTGTTATGAACATGGCTATTTTTTTGTTCTCTATCCACTAATGGAGTTGTTTTTTGATTTTCATGCATGAATTCTTCAGAAATTGTAGATTCTCAATTGTGAATGTGCATAGTTCTCGTTTTAGAAACTTTAGAGGATCAATAACTTTTTCATACGACCTCATATTGAGGCAATTATTTTTTTGGAAGTGCATGATTTTTCCAGTAGATTGCAGTGGTGCTATTTGTTTCTTTCATTATTGTGCCCAAGTTTCACTTTTAGCATATGCTCTTCATGAGGAGGCCCTGTCAGTTTTTCTTCCATAACTTGAGCATACGAATGTATTTTTTTAATCTGAAAAGTGCGTCAAAAAGCTGGTTTTGAGATGGAGATGATGGTACAAGTTTTTTTGATTTTTGCTATAGTCTGATTGCTTGTTTTGACAGTCAAAGCCAGATGTTCTATTTTGCCTTTCAGGAGCCATATCTCGCTCATTCAGACTCTTTTTTGGGCTCGCCAAATATCGTTGGAAAGCTAGTTCTATGAGTTATTCAGTTGCAAAGGTCTTTTATCCAAATTCTACTCCAAGTTCTTTCTCCTTCAAATTTTGCACTTTCACACTCTAGCAAATTACTTGGATTCTATAGGTCCTGGAATCTCTTCTATTCTTTTGGCTCACTCTTCTTTTTGACTTCTGAGCATTGTATGCTTCTATTCTATTGCATTCCTTTTTCTGTAAACACACTGAGATAAAGTGCCTGATTTTGCATATCTGGGATCTTGTACACCTTGTGTTTGTTTGTACTCGCACTTAGTTATAAGTCAAGTGAATTTTTCACATTAGCCCATGCAGCATGTCAGTGACACCGCCCTTTATCCTATGCGTGTACTTCTATTGCACTCTTGGTGTTCCTGATTCTTCTTCTTGTAGATGTTTTTGGCATTGCATTTCAGTGTTCCTGTCACCCCTCTCCCTGTTCAGCATTATGGAGGGGTTCACCTATTGGCTCCATTGCTTCTTTGGTTTGGTTGAGTGATCTACGTATTCATTTTTTGTTCCTATGTACTAGGCAGATGTAGTGGCTAGGCACCCATGAATTTCGGTGAGATGGTTCATCTACTATATAGACACTCATTCATTCCTACCTTTGGAGGTCACCTCTTTGATTGATCAGCTCTTCAGACTTTGTCTTCTCTACCTGGTCATGCACTATTTCAGTGGGGGTTCCAACAATTTCTTCTGATAGTGTTTGCAGGTTCATGCTTTGGAGATGCTTCATGCTCTTTTTTGTTCCTCTCTTTGGGACATTTCCTATATTGGAGGCTTAGTTTCCTTCATCTAGTTCTTTTTCTTGTATTGGGTACCTGATCAGGCCTTGTTGCTGGGACCCATTTTCCTGCTTTCATAGCTTTTCTAGGTTAGCATCCACCTAAGCTTCGCTTATGGGGGGGTGTTAGTGTAGTTTTTTATTTTTCCTATTTTGCTAGGTTTTTCCTACACTTTTAATAATCTTGCTTAGGTTAATAAAGCATGTCTTATTAGGTGAATGTTTGTGAGGTGTCACCTTCCTACATGTGAGCATCCATTAGCTATCTTTGGAAGATACTTTGCTATCTTTAGTCCGATAGATGGTTGCTCCTCATTGGTTGGTGTTGCCACCTCCTCCCTCTTCCTAGCCTATATAAGCATGCTACCTGGCTTGTATTTGTATCTCTTGTTTTTGCATCCTCTTAATGCTATTTTGCTTCCAACATTTGCATTACTCTCTTGGAGACTAACTCTATGATGCTATTTTGATTTTGTATCATTTGCATTCATAGTTTAGATATTTACTCTTTGCACTAGTTTTTTGGGTTGTTAATCTTTTCAGATTCTAACATATATTTCTCATATTAGAGAATGTATTCTTGTGTGAGGAATCTCTTCTCTAGCATGAGATTAGATAGTAGAACAAGGAAAATCAATATGTAAAGTATAAAATAAGATAATTTCCTCCACACCGGGGAGTACCAAATCCATGGAAATTGAGGCTCGAACACTCGAATGAATGAAAACCAACTAAGCTTTCTAGAAGGGAAGAATCAAACATCTAATCACCTAATTCATAGCATCTAGTATTCATGTGGAGAAGTAGCATCACAATAATATACATGAGCATAAATCAACTATCTCTAAAACTAAAATAACATAAATCAAATGGAAACATATTCTAGAAGAAATAGAGAACCATGTGAGCATCCAACTCTAGAACTGAACATGGGAAAGGCTAACTCTGTATGCTAGTCCCCAACAATGGTAAATGTATCTATGCCTCCCGACTACATGGAACCCATAGGTCCACTGTTATTATGCTGATGGAGATAGTGATCCATCCTCAAACACACATAAGATAATAATCCATGGCTAACACTCATGCTAAATAGTATAGAGGACTAAAGCCAAGATCATGAGACTATGAAATAAAATAGGTCCTAGTTAGACACTCTATGGGTCCACTATTTAGGGACTCTAGTGGACAGTATGTTTCTTGTTACTCCTAAGATCAACATCATTATAGACCATTCCCCTCAGTACTTCCTTGAGAGGCCAACATGTTGCATCCCTAGCTAAGCCGTATGGACAATATATTTTCTTATCTTAGTTAGTTACACATGAATTTATTTTTTTATCACTTATTAGAAAATTTTACATGTATACCTTGTCAAAACACGACCTAGGGTTATAAGAGAAGCCCCTCCATTGACCTTATCCTATACACACATGCTCATCACATGATGAGTGCTCGTAGGCAATGCAATTTCCCAACCCAATCCCAATGAACATAACTCAACCAAAAAATAATTAGGAGCTTAAGACTCACAAGAACTTGACAAGTGTACGCTCATGTGCTCGTGTGTGGGCGATGGATGAGAAACAAAAGGATATAAGTAAACAAATCACTTAACTAACCTATGTCTAGGAGTATGGATTCAGAATGAATCCCAATGAAAAAAGAAAATACATCAATGGATGGTAAGATATTCCTATGAATAATTTGTATTGACAAAAAAATAAAGTGCCAAGGAAACCAAGAAATCAGGGTGGCATGCAAATCGAGGCAAAAACCAAAAATGTCAAAAACTTTACAATTAAAACCCATTTTGTCTTTGGGTGCAAAAGGAAAAAAATATTAAATAAAATATAGGTTTAGATATTGTATACAAAAATGGTCAGCATAATAGCATGAAACCCTAAACCCTCAAATCAAAAAATCTTCAGATGCTTGTACCTACCCAATTAGGTGGAGCCAACATATAAGGATGGAGGGGAACACTATTTCTCAACCTCCTAGAAAACTATTATCCAAAATAGACTCTAAAATAGAGTTGTAACATAAAAATAGGAGAGCCCTACTGGAAAGAAAAAAGGGAAAAATAGGAACACACATGATAAAATAATCACTCCATGGAGGTCACCCAAAAGCTTTGCAAAGCAAAGTATCCCCAAGCTAGATCCAATGAGACCAACATTGTGATGATCCCATGCCTCTAGCTCCCACAAAAAATCAAATAGTAATTCCTCTTGAAGAGGATTTGGATTTTTCTCTCAAACTTTCTAATTCAAAAGTGAGAAGTTAAGAAATAATTCCCTTTTGGGATATATATTCACTTTTAAAAGTGGAATATAATATTTAGGAAATTAATTGACCTACTTAAGCCACCCTTTTCAACCTAGAAAAAATTGGGCAATTCCAATTAAATGAAATTCAACTATGGAAAAGCTGCTAGGAATTAAAATAATTATATCAAATATAAAATACCCTTAAACTATTAAATCACAACATTTTAAAATAACTTTCATAACAATTGTGAATCTCTAAATGCATAGACATGCTCACTAGTCTAGTCTAATAATGCAAATGGGTCTAGATTTATTTAAATCATTGGAGGGTTTAATTAATCAATTAAATAGGATATGTCAACCATATGGGTGTGAGATTGGCTAGGTAAGAACAATCGAATAATTAACTCCATGTGTCACTACAAGAGATATAAATCATGCACATTGAACAACATGATCAAGTGCAATTCCATATAATAATATAGTCAAAGTGATAAATGAATTAAATCACATTCAAATAATCTATTTAAATCACTCACTATATCATAAAGCATCATGTCACATCAATAAGCATTATCATGCAGATATGATCAAAATGAAAAACATAGCATCTAACATCTGTGATACTAGTAAATCAAAATAAATTATCTGACCATTAGGTCATCTTGAATGTCCTTGAACATGAGTATCAAAGTTTCTCTCAAAACCAAAATAAAAAGGTACATAATGCAAACACGACATGCACTACATCCTCTGACACTAGGCATAGGCTTACTCCTAGAAGCCTACAAAAAGATAAGGGCGCATAATAGTATGAAACATAATACATGTCCCACTAGACCATTACCTACTCTATGTCTAGACCTTTAAGGGTTAGCCTTTGATGTTGAAGGATACAAATGGGTTTCAAAGAAAGTTACCCATCATCCACCTGTAGAGCATTTGAATCAAGTACGTGGGTCACATCAAGAATATACTGTCTCAAAATAGAAACATGGAAAACATCACGAATGTGCGATATGATAGGTGGAAATTCTAGTCAATAAGCAATAGGAATGATCCTCTCAAGGATCTCAAATGGTCTAAAAAAATGTGGCACCAACTTAGAGCCTTTCCCATAATAAACGGGGCTCTTCCTTAGACATACTCTCACAAATACCCTATCACCCATGAAAAAGTGATGATCTAACCTATGAGCATCAACATATTTCTTCTGCATGTCCTAAGTAGCAACCAAATGCTCTCTAATATGAACAACCTACTACTCCATATCTTGAAGCATCTTTGGACCTAAAATCACTTGGTCCTCTGAATAATCCCAACTCAAGGGGGTACAACATGGTCTATAGTACAAGGTATAAAAGAGTGACATTCCAAGA
Source organism: Cupressus sempervirens (assembly GCA_028749045.1). Lineage (NCBI taxonomy): Eukaryota > Viridiplantae > Streptophyta > Pinopsida > Cupressales > Cupressaceae > Cupressus > Cupressus sempervirens. Next base: position 720,921,289 of record CM053791.1, read on the forward strand.
GAACTATGGTACCCATTATTATAGGAAAACTCAACAAGGTACAAATAGTCTTCCCACTTCATTGACCTATCCATCACATACATGCAAAGCATGTCTTCCAAAACCTAGTTCACTCTCTCTATCTAACCATCAGTCTCTGGGTGGTAAGCTAAACTAAAATTGAGTTGCCCATCTAAAGCATGATGGAGAGATGCCCACAGTGATGAAGTAAACATTGGATCTCTATCCAACATAATTTTTTGAGGGATTCCACACAAACAAATAATGTATTCCAAGAAAACATGCTCTATAGAAGAAGCTATGTAGGATGCTCTCATGGGTGAAAAAAGTGCTACCTTGGATAACTTGTCCATTGTCACCATGATGCAATCATATCTTTGTGATGACATAGGAAACCCCATGATAAAATCAATGGATATAGTATGAAACTTCCACTCTAGAATGGTATGTGGCTACAAAAGGCCCACTAGATGCTAATTCTTTGCCTTTACTCTTTGGTACTCAAGACATTTAGAGAAAAAATAAGCATCATCGTGCCTCATCCTTGTCCAAAAGTATAATTGTCTAAGGTTGGCATGCATCTTCATGATGCTAGGATGTGTGGAATATAGTGCACAGTATGCTTCCAAAACAAATCAAGTACAAATATTACCAAATCTTGGCACATAAATGTATCCAAAGTCACTAGGCAAGGCCTCTAAGTTACAACCTTGCAAATCCACTCCCTAATGGCCTAGCTTTTCACCTTTAAAAATTTTGTTACACTCCATAATGAAAGAACCAATGATCCTATATTAAAAATGTGAGATGTGTTAAAAACCCTTGTTATGTGCCCTAGTTTTCAAAATTTTGGAAAGTATTGTTTTATAAAAATTACATGAGAAGCCTTTTACCCTAAGGTTTTATCTTTACCTTTTCTCACATTTATTTTTAAATTAATTTCTTGGAATTTAAATATCCTTTGTTGCAAGGCTTTTTCTTAACCATGGTTATACCTTTTGGTAAATCCTTAATAATTTCCAAAGCATTTTAACCACTACATCATTTACATTTGCTAACCGTTGATCTTAGAAAGGTCAACAATGAGCGCTTGCCTATAGTATGAATTTTCTCAACCTTTAGCAAATGTGGGGAAGCACCTAATTTCCATGCAGCACTTTGTAACATTAGCTCATAAATATGCTACAAAAGCTAGAGGTGTTAGCATGGTTTCATAACTGTCAAATGGTCATTTGAGCATGTTGGGAATCTTGAGCCATCTCATTGGTTAAGTTGAGTGAAAGAGTTACCTTTTTGTAATATAACATTGCACCGTCAATCTTTGAAATATCTATGGTAGGTGCATTACCACAATATAAATATGTGTGAAGTTTAACTGATGCAATAAAGAACCCTAGTGACACGTGCACTTGGTGAGTTCATGTGTCCTAGTTTTAAAAAGGTGTTGCAATAGTTGGCAAATGTCAGACATGTTGGAAAAAGTAATGCATTTTATTGTTTACTTATGTTAACTAGATTGTGAAAAAGGTGAGCTATATTACACCGTATATCTTTGAAAGATCAAAGGAAGGTGCTTTACTGCTTCATGAAAGTGAATGAAGTTTAACTAAAGTGGGGAAGCACCTAGTTGCCATGTGGACAAGTGGGGTTGGTCATGCAAAGGGTTGCCTAGTCATGTTGAGTTGGAAAGTATGTTGACATGGTACATAATGATTGGTGGAGTAGTCTATTTTTTAATTGAGTTGGAAAGTGATTGTATTAGTGGGCCCAAAAATTTGAAGCCAAACTTATAAAGTTATAAGGATTTGCATTATCATCAATTTGATCGAAAATCAGTGCTTTCCTGCAATATGAAAGTGCACAAACTTTAACTAAAGCAGCGAAGTACCCTGTTGATGCATGGCAATTTCCAAAAAAAGGTTAATGCAGTGTCTTTTGATTTCAAACTAATTTGTCTAATTCTTGATGATCAATGTTAAAATTTCAAACTTTACAACATGACCCAAAATGTGACTATTGAAGCATTAACTTAGATCAATGTGCTTTCATGTGAGTTTAATGCTATAATAAAATTTCCAATTGTCCATTATTGAGCAATAAGATTGTATAATTATCAAAGTTTGAAAATATTTCCAAAGCTAAGGGAATATTTTCCAAGGGTTTTGACATATTGCTAAGTGATTTCTAGAGAAGAAAAAGAAAGAAAAATGGGTAATTCATTTGGGCTTCTAAAAATTTAAGAAGTTGTGTTTGCATTAGGGTAAATTTTAAACACATCTCCATAAAGGGATTTTTTTGGGGAATGTAGATTATCTAAAGAGAATAGTACATGATGACTTCCTAGAGAAAATTCCATAGTATATGAATGAACTAGCTAGGGGAAAAGAGCTTATTCAAAAAAGCTCTAGGTTGCTTATTAGTGAGGGTTTATATGATAAGGAAAACTAGTTAAGGGATGTTGAAGTGTCTATTGGAGGATTAGGGCCTTTCCAAAAATGGTTTGCAAAAAGAAGATTAGATACTCTATTAAAAAATATGTAGGAATTTGATATAGGTAAATTTATTATTCCAGGAGTTTTATTTGATGATGATTTAGTGGAAATAATGGAGAAGAAGTACGACCTAATTACAAGAATTGTGAAGAACCATGCTGGTGATAATCTCTTTAGGGTTTCACCTAAACTGATCAAAGAAGTTTTTAAGATAAACCCTAACCATGAAGTTCATGAAAAAATAGACATGGTAGACCTCCAAGCTCAATATGATGCAGAAAGGATATATCTAAGGGGAGGACCATTGTAGGAGCATTTTGTAAAATTTGGATCATTACCTTTGGTTACACAAAACACTCTTGAGTCTTTGTTGAAAAAATACTTCATTCCTAGAGAACAAGCCTTGTATTTTTCTCTCTATAAGATATTTGACATGGATGAGCAAGACCATATCCTAGGCTCTATTATTTTCATTATTTATTAGACATTTTAGTGTGGAATGAGTTAAACTTTTGAGTTTGTTACTCACTAGGCAAAAGAAATTCATAATGGCTTAATAGGAATTGCAAAGGCTAAGGTTGATAATCCCCTTTTCTGGTACTCCATGTTGATGTATATATGATTATACAAGGGAGTTACCTTTTTCTCTAAGGAGATGAAATTGGAATTGGAGAGAGATGGAGAGAAGCTTCCCATTCAACTATGGGGTGCAGATATGAAATGGGAAGTGACTGATGCCAGTTTTGTTAGGTTTGACAAATATTTTTCTTCTAGGCTTAGAATATTGTTAGTAGGGGATAGCCCTAGAATACCATAGCCTCTATTAGAGTTGATTAGACCAAAAGACCATGCTAAAGGGTTGATGGTGAGCCATAATTGTGGAGACATTATTCCATATGTAATGTCTACTATTTTTGGAGTTTATGGTCTTCTAGGAAAACCACATGTGCTACCTTACCAAGTGCCTTAAAAAGTAGGGATTGTTGAACTTGTTGTAACAAATTGGATCAGTTGAGGAGAGATAATTGTTGGGAAAATCAAAAGGTGCATTCTTTCATCAACTTACTATTGTTCATAAATTTTTTTTGTCAAGAAGGGATGGAGGAATTTGGAGAAATTCTTAGACAAATATCAAATGACTCAGCCCCATGCTTGTTTCATAGACCTAGAGGGATTTTATGAGCTCTTCAAAGAAAGAACAAAGGCTAAAGCTCATAAGAAAATGATATATTTTCCCAAGGACATAGTCAAAAATAAGTTCTTGTTATAAGAATAAGAGCTTAGAAAAGAGAATTAGAAAGTATACAGTAAAGTCCTAGACTTTATAAATGGTTTTGAGCTAGATTATGATCCCTTAGCTAATAGGAAATATTGGGGTATGAAAGTGGATATGCTAATGGATAATTTTGCTAGAAATATGCAAAAAATGAATGAAAAGAAAGAAATTCTGACACAAGCATACCCAAACAAGGCCATTGAGGTGGAAAGGAGGCTGGTAAGAAAAATGATTATGAACCTATGGCAATATACATTGCAAAAAAGGGCTAGGTACATAGTGGTTAGGCATGTATAATATGTTCCTCCATACAAAAGACCAAGGTTTGAAAGCCCACCTGACACACATGCTCCCAAAAAACAAAGATTAGAGCAAGGATCATCTTCTAATGTTGAAGAATACTCACCTATCCAAACTCCACTCAGGATAGATGATGAAGTATCCTTGAGAGAACCACTAAGATAGATTAGAAGGGAGAGCGATATTGTGGTCATGATTGTAGATATTCAAGAAGGATTTCTTGAAGAACCTCTTTTGTAAACATTGGATCTCACTGTGGGAGATTATAGAGGTAAGAAAATAGATCCTATTATAGCACTGGCTACCAAAAAAATTATTGATTATGATAGTTTTGTCAAATCTTGTGTTTTTTCTCAATTCTTATGGAGGAGAAACAATGGAAATTTTGAGGCTAAGTGTAAACTAATCAAAGCAGAGAAATCTAATAAGAAGGACTATGAATTTGATGAGGAAGATAAAGCTAATTTTATGGAAGACTTTTCACAAATAACCCCTGAAGGAGGAAGACAATTATTAAAGGATTCAAGAATTTTAATTTTGACTGAATGGAACTTAGCCAATGTTATGATTTTTGACACTATGAGGAAAGCAAAGGACACTTAGTTTAAAACTAAGTAAGAGGTCTTGCATGCACATAAAGGATTGAAATAAAATGATGATCACTAGGAATTGGTGATATGGTCCATTGAAAAAAGGGACAAGACTAGGATACAAGAAGTGTCAAATGTTGAGCATACAGGCAGCCTCATGGTCTATAGAGAAGAGGAAGTGGATAGTGAGAAAGTATCTAGAATGACCAATAAAATGGTGGACTTTGGAGTTTTTGTTGTAACAAAGGACAAAAATAAATCCCTTGAGCTCAATGTTAAGTTTGAAGAGATTCTCAAAGCATATGAGGAGAGAGGGAATAGGATACATTAGTTAGTTTAGGTGACACAAATGGATAAGTAACTTGGAAAGAGAAAAATGGGAGAATCCAGCCAGCCTAGGATAGCTTATCCTCCTCATCCTCTAGTGAAGCCCTTTAAATAAACTCCTATTATAGAGCTACCTAATACCCCGCAAAGGCTATAATTTTACACTAATAAGGAATTTAAAGAGGAGAAGAATAAACTCTAGGCCTTACATGTAGAGTTAAATGACTTATATGAAGAAAAAATTTGAAAAACAATCTTGTATCTGGTATATAAGATTGAATGGCCAATATTTTATGAACAATTGGTAAATGTAATGGATATGTGGAGTGAAATAAAAGGTGGTGAGGATGCTTTAAAGCCCATTATGAGTAAATGGGGTAGCAGGGATAAGGATGTCACCCTTTTATATGTTTCAGTTATTAGTCTATCTTGTGAATAGATAGAAAAAACATTTTGATATGAATAACAATCTATCTAATTTTGATGATAAGAGGGTTGCATTACAAAAAAGGATAATAATTTGTTTTTCAAAGTATCTTGCTAAGAATTTTGAACTTTTCCCCCACGCACTTGGAAAAATAGATAAATTAAAAGAAAAGGAGGAATGGGGAAAAGAATTAGATGATTTATTGTGCCTTAGAATAAATGGGGTTATAAGTGAAAAAAGGCATGCATTGTGAGAAGCACCAATTGAAGAAATTGTTAAAGTGTAATTTTTCTATAATTCCATTAGAGAAGAATTTTTTGAAATCAATAAATTAGGAGATTATGTCTTGAAGAAACAATGTGAGGTTTTGAATTTTGATTGGTTGAATTATTGGAATTACAAGTGGGAAGAAAGTAAACTTCTAAGAGGGAGGGGGTTGAATAAGGAGTTTAAACTTGGACCAATAAAAGTTTCACCATTAATACATCACATGCATTAATATACTAAAACGACATGTAAAACATATGCATCATTCATGTAAACATGTAATCAAACACACACATACAACCAGATATGATTACCCAAAAACCCTCCAAGTGAGAAGGTAAAACTAGGGTGGCGATGACACCCACATATCTTCACTACTGAAGCAATAAAGTGTATCTAATTAAGGTTATAGTGGTTTGACCATGAATCATGATCTACCCTATGAAAGGCCTACCTTGTTAAAGGCTTCCAAAGACTATTAAGTCCCACCTTGTTAGAGGATTTCAAAACCCTATTAGAAGTATGCCTAGTTAGAGGAATTCAACTTACAATTAAGTAAGCACCCTACTAAAGGATTTCATATAGCCTATTAGGACTACTCTATTAAGAAATTTAACTGAAATCACCTATTAAAATGTCTTAGCATAGATCTTGTAGTTGGCACTAGCTTGCTTGATAATAGATCACCTCTATACAATCTCTGATTGATCCTTCATGATCTGATGTGTCAATGTTGTATCCTTCTCTATCCGATGTTCTTTACTTAACTAATTTTGCAATTCATTCTTACTACTAAGTTACCTTGAATGCTTTGCAAACTATCTTGTTCACTCTTCCAATTTGATCATTCACCCCTTGTATAGTGATCTCATTGTCATTAAAAATTTAGGGCTTCATCCTCCTTAAGAAGAATCTGGTGGCTTAGGGTTAGGTATGAATCTATGACTAAGATTCATCCATTTTGCTACTTAAAACTTCCCATTTTTTAATTGGTTGCATGCAATTGCATTGGGAATCCACATATGAATTCATCCTTATCTCCAAAAGATTGATATCTATCTTTAAGTTGGCTCAAAAATGGTTTACATAGTTTCTTGTGCCAATTCAAATAAATATGTCCAAATTATGTTACTTAGCATATGAATTCTCTGATGCTTGACATACATTTTATAACTATTTCTAACTTGGCACCTGAACTGCTCAGCATCCACCATTTACTCGGCACGATCTATCTTCTTAGAACTTGAGTGACTTGGAAAACATTGCAACTTGACATGGTCTAGTATTTACATGTTGTGCTCGATATGTATTACGAGTTCAACATGAACTGAGTAAATGTTTTAAGTGTGTTGACACTCATCAAAACCAATCTAAGATCAACAATCTTCCCCTTTGATATGAGTGTCAAAAACACTTAAATATACAATATTCTGCTTAACTTCTCAAGCATAACATATCCATGACTCAGCTTATATATACAAAAATTCAAAATTTCAAAAAAATTGCAATAGCCTATATACCTCAAAATTGATAATTCCACCTAAATTAATGTGTCTACTTTTTATGCATAATATGTGCTTCTTTATGAATTCACTGTGCTATTTTTGATATTCTTCCATTTGATTTGATACTCTTTTCATCTGATATGCTCTGTCATGGCTGATATCTTTATTTGTTTACTATTTTCCTCAAAAATGAATCTCAAAATATCTCAAAAAATGTATATCACCTCAATGATATATCTTTATTTTATTGGTCTCCCCTTTTGTTCATACTCCCTTTCTTTATTCCCTTTCTTTATTCTCTCCTTGTTGTTTTATCTCTCCCCACCTTTTTTTTGTATCTCTCCCCCTTTTTGGACACTTATGTCAAATGGGCTATACACATATAGTGTATTTGTCCAAAAATGATTTATGGACCTCCATTATGATTTAAGAGCTGCATCCTAGTTGTTACATGCAACATCCAATGACTTGATTTGGATAGCAAGCTCAAAAGCAAGGTTTACTAGGCCATCTAGAGTAGAACAATTGGGGTCTTTCTTCAGTAGATTTTTTGCATAACCTAGTTCCTTGTGTAGTATTTCCTTGTGTGAGGCGAGTGATGCTTGAATACATGTCAATTTGGCTCTTATGCTAGCCTCTTCTACTATTAACATAGCTAATTGACTTTGTGTTTGAAGAAATGTATGAAAATGACTCTCACTTTGATCAGGGTTTTGATTTCTCTACAGGCTCAGAATATGATCTCTAGTCTCTTTGGTGAAGAGTGCAGTGTCACACAATTTGGTGTACAATAAGAATATGTTCTCAAGTACCTTCTTCACATCCTCAACCTTGTTGCCAATGTAACTTGATTTAGTGCTATAATAGTAGATATCTTTTCATTTACCTTACTCTAGAATTTCTTTTCAGACCATTCTAAAAGTTTAGCATTAGTATTAGTGTCTTTATTGTTGACCTTTTCCACTATCTTTGAAAATTTTTCTAGTAATGGCTTGGTCTCTTTGAGAGTTGGCAGGTTAAATGCATCCAAAAAGATATCTTTAATTTCCTAAATCACTTTCATTTTCTTATGTTCTCTCCTAATAATTTCTTGATGCTTTTTCTTCTCTAAAGCTTGTTGCAAAATGCTTATTTGATCTAGTGTTATGGTATCACAATCAAACTTAGGAATAAAAATCTCTTCATATATAGTGATATATCCATAGTGAATTGCCTTTTTTACTTTTGAAGAGTTAGATCTTGGCACTGAGATTTGAAATGGTATAGCTTTTGTGCTCAGCTTTTGAAGAACCTTTGTAGGAGAAGTGTTGGATGAAGGTAGAGTTACCAATGCTTGGATGGTTTCTTGCTCCTTTACCTTGGGTGTTTGCTCACTCTCTTTATATTTTCTCTTATCTAACACAATGACATGAACAAAACCTCATCCTTGTACTTTAGGTATAGAAGAATCTATCTATCCCACTTCCTGGTGTTTAGTATTATTGTCTATTTCTTCTTCTCTAGTTTGCATCTGCTCAACTGTGTTAACTTTACCAAATGTATCAACCTTAGTACATGTATCTATTGTTGTTTGAGTTAAAGGTTTTTCTTGAGTAGCTAAAGGGATGATAGAAGGTGGTTCTTGTAGATTCACCTTGTCCCTTGTGGCATTAGTTACTACCTTTTGGAGCTTGTCTATACTAACCAGAATTGGATTATCACATAACTTAGCATGTAGTGTTGATTGGTCCAAAATCTTCTTTAGGTCTTCTAAGGTGAAGGGATTAATGTTCTAAGCTAAAATATTAGAGACATCCTTTACAATAATGGTTTTAGTAGACTTGACTATGTCATGTGGGGGATTAACACTTGACACTTGCATGTCCTGCACACTCTATTCATTTTGTTGTTGTTCAGTTGTAGCCTTGTCATAAGTTTATTGTTTAGTTTTATTCCCCACTATATCATCTTCCTTATCATCCTTTTCTTTTTCATTATCCTCATCATCTCCATCCTTATCATCATCTTTACCCTCAAAATGGTCATCTTCACTTTATTTAACAGTGGTCAACCCATAGATAAGTTTCCATATTTGGGTTGATTTCTTTACCACATATTTAATATTGTTTTGAAGTATGTTGAAGGCTCTATACTTAGGTGTAAACCAAAATCCATATTTCTTAGTAGTCTTAGCAATCTACCCTTTTGTTAGTTTTTGCATTACTTGGGCTAAAATGGTTTCCCTTTTTTTTTTTTCTAAATTTAAACAATAATGCCATTTTTGCTCAACTAAGTCGCATAGTTTCTTGGGTATTGAGTTGGAAATTATAATTGTGTTGTTTTAAATTTAGACATCATTGCATATAGGGATTCTTCCACTAGATTCTTTTCTCTTTTCTCAAGTTTCTCAAAATCAATGTGCTTTAATCCAGACAAATCTACATTATTCTTGATATTTCCACACATTTTCAATATCAAAAAGTGTTTTGTGACATACTACTTTGAATTGGCTTATCTCATCCAATTCAGTCTTTTCTTCATCTGAATCTAGTTGTGCAACATATTTTCTTCTCTATTTCTTTTGCACTTGGCCTCCTTGCTTTGTTTGCTTGGATTTCTCCTTGGCCTTCTGTGTTGTGGCTCATGTATTGGCTCTAGTGGTAGGTGCACTAAGCTTGGGTCGGCTATGTTTGGAAATTTTCTTTGTCTTGGCCACTAGTTGTGTCTTAGCCTTTCTCTTATTTGTCTCAGCATGTGTGGGTGCTTCCTTGGCTTCTTCTTCCTCCACACCTCCTATTTCCTCTTCTTTATCCTCTCTCATGCCTTGAGTTAATGCAAGAGGTTCTTCAGTTTGTTCTTATTCTTCCTCTTCATCCTCTTCATCTCCTTCATCTTCTTCATCATCTGCACCTTCACCAAATTTAGCCTTTAGCTTCTTTACTAGCTTATCTTTCTTCTTGAGTGTAGAGGTGCAGTCATTGCTACTAATGCTTCATCAACATTAATCTCATAACCAAGTGGTCTTAACCATCTGATCCTTGGTGTGAAAGCCTATACAAAGGTGTAATCATCATCAACTAGAAAGAATATATCATTGTAATGTTGCTCATCCAATGAAATAGGTATCCTCATTCTTTCTTTTATTGATTTCTTAAAATCTTAAAAATAACTTGTCATCAATGATTCAAAATTTTCTCTCATTTGTTCAATGAATTCATTGATCTATACTGGTATTGAACTATTTGTTTTCCAATTTATTGTTACAAAGGAGGGAAATGAATTCTACACATAAAATAATATACAAACAAGAATTGAACCAAATTTACATTGAACACTCTTGGTCTTTCTAATTGCTCCAAAATTTTCCATCAATTGTTGTAGTTGAAGCCTAGCCAGATCATAAGTATGATCTTTCTTCACAATCTTGTAGCCAAAATCTACAACAATACAAGGTACACTATTCAATCTACTAGATTGATAGAATTTGTGAGAAATTATCCTAATAGAAAGGTTCAACAATGGATCAGTAACAATATCTATTGTCATGCCTCTTTTGTTCATTTTTCTCTTGTGTTTTTCTCTATTACTTCCTTAGAGTCACTCCTCAAAGTCTTGGGCCAATATAGGGTTGGGTAGCTAGTAACCCTATGAATTATCCTCTTGGTAATCTTAATTGGTCTAGCCTCCATCCATAAGGATCCATCATGTATTCGACTCAACACAATTCTAATCCGTTCAATTTTGAATATGTTGGGAAATCTAGGGCACACATCAAACACTTCTTCTCAACTATTTTATACTCCTCCTTTAAAATATGATTTTCACATAACCTATCATATGCTTCTCTTATTTCTAAGTCCCCAATTCTACCAATTTTGAAATTATAACATCTTCTTACATCTTAGACCAATATGACATTTGGTAGGATCATAGATAAGGCACCAGAAGGATCTTGTTTGTATGCTATGTCAGGGATGGCCTTGAATATAGGTTGTTTGACTTTTTTAATGACAAGCTAAACACTTAAAACCTCTTTCCCTTCTACATTCTTTGAACTAGATGTCATTTGTCAAACTAGGGTTTGTGCAAAGTAAAACTACATAGCTTAGCTTGTGATAAAAACCTTGTAAAATCCATAGAACTGGTGTGAGATCGCTAACAGATTTTTGAATCACCTTTTTCTCTACTCACTCTTGCTTTAATTTGAAATGATGAGTAATAAGATAAAAAATTATCATTTACCCTTAAAAACTCGACCATTTAATGCTTAGTGCTTGTACAACTGTAAACTCAACATCAACTTGATTTCAAAATCATTTAGCATCCATTGATATTACCATCACTTGATAGCTACTATAGACTCGACACCAACTAGATAGTCTAGTGATTTGAGATCTACTAGCATTCCACTCAGCATGCATAGAAAGCATTTCATGCTCAGCAACAACATGAAAACTTTTTAAAGATTTAACTTGAGTTTACAACAACATCTTGCATCTTCTTTCATACTAATGTAGTATTTTTTGTACTATCTCCTTTTTGGAACTAATGTATGATATTACAATTGAATATTAATCTCATATACCTCTTGATTGTTCAATTTGATGAGGTGTGATCACTTGACCCATTGGGTCAAGTGATCCCTCCTCCATTTGATGTGCTACAAACACCCTTGTTTTTCCATGTCTTGTTCATTTCATCTCTAATGTGTTCAACATATGCCTTTCCTTTTCCTTTATCAAATTCACAACTTGGTTCCTTTGACCTAGTTGGACAATGCTTACTAATGTGACCAATCTTCAAATAGCTAAAACATGTAGTTTCACGCAACTATCTTTTGTAGTTACCATTGAAGTGTGTTCTAATACAATTCATTGTCCATATTCCTGACAATAGTGATAGATCTTGTATTGTAATCCCAATTATAAAAGTTTCCATAGCTTCTTACCTTTGCTAGCTTGTTTGATGACCACATAGATTTGGATCTACATTTACAGGTTCTATTTCCATACTTTTGATAGTTGTAGCAATATCCTTCAAATATATTTTTTTGCATGGTCTTGGTTCTACATTCATGTTCTTGATGACCTTGCTTGTTGCACTTATGATAGGAAGTCATGTTCTTAGGCTTGACATTTTGATTTGTATTGTTGCTCCTACACACATTAGTTGTATGTCCTTTTTTACCACAATTATGAAAAGTAGGTTTGGAGTTCATACATTTGATGTTCCTTTCTTCAATGACTTTGGATGATTCTCATTCTTTAGTGCTTGTGTAGCCCAATCTTGATGTGTCTTTATTAGATCTAGGGGATCTCAGTAATTGCTCAAAGTATTTGATGGCTTCATTTGGCTTGTTGAAACTTTGAGCAAATTCCTTTTCTCTTTTCAAGTCATTTTGTAATTGTTCATTCTACAACTTTAATGTGGTTATCTCAATGTCCTTGACATTAAATTCATAGTTAGCATTTATCATTTGACTTAGAGTATCCAATTACATATTAGAGATCTTGGTTAACTTTGTGGACTTTTCTTCTAATCTGTTTGCCATAATTATTTTATCTTCCTCAATCATGACTTTGTCTTCCATGGCTTTCTTCTTTTGTTCAGTCACCTCACATAGTAGTATAGCTTGTGATTCTTGCTCTATTTGAGATTTCTAATTTCCTTAGCTTGAACTTTGTTCTTTTCCATTAGATCTACAATTTTTGCATCAAATTTACTGGAGTTACCATCTATAAATAGCTTGTTGGTGTCTATCTCTTTGTATAGGGTGCCATTTTCTGTGATAACAATCTCTTTCCTTCTCTTCAAGGATTTCTTTAGTTCCTCTCTTACCTCATTTAGTTGATGTAGTATGAGATGTATTTCAATCTCCTGGTTCTCAATAGTCTTTCCTAGCTTGTAGACTTCCATTTCAAGATCTTTCCTTTAAGCTACAAAGCTTCTCTTTCAGAGAACTTGGCTTTGATACCAATTGTTGGAATTAAAAGTGGGAAGAAAGTAAACTTCTAGCAAGGTGGGAGGGGGGGGGGGGGGGTTGAATTAGGATTTTAAACTTGGACCCATAAAAATTTCACCTTTCATACATCACATGCATTAATATATTGAAATAAAATGTAAAACATATGTGTCAATCATGTAAACATGTAATCAAATACACACATAACACCAAATATGATTATACAAAAACCCTCCAAATGAGAAGGTAAAACTGGGGTGGGGATGACATCTAGAAATCTTCACTACTACAACAATAAAGTGTATCTAATTAAGGTTACAATGGTTGGACCATGAATCATGATCCGCCTTGTGAAAGGCCTACCTTATTAAAGGCTTACAAAGACTATTAAGTCCCACCTTGTTAGAGGATTTCAACACCCTGTTAGAAGTTTTCCTGGCTAGAGAGCTTCAACTTAAAATTAAGTAATTACCCTACTAAAGGATTTCATACAACTTGTTAGGACTACTTTGTTAAGAGATTTAATTGAAATCACTTGTTCAAATGTCTCAGCATAGATCCTACAATTGGGACTAGCTTGCCTAATAATAGATCACCTCTATACAATCTTTGATTAATCCTTTACAATCTGATGTATCAATATTGTATTCTTCTCTATCATCTTTTCTTTACTTAATTGATTCTACAATTCATTCTTACTACTAAGTCACCTTGAATGCTCTACAAACTATCTTGTTTGCTCTTCCAATTTGATTATTCACCCATTGTATACTATTCTCATCATTGTTAAAAATTTAGGGCCTCATCCTCTTTAAGAAGACTCTAGTGGCTTGGGGTTAGGTATGAATCTATGGCTAAGATTCATCTATTTTTCTACTTAAACCTTCCCATTTTCTAATTGGTTGCATGTAATTGCATAGGGAATCTGCATATAGATTCATCCTTATCTCCAAAAGATTGAAATTTATCCTTAAGTCAACTCAAAAATGGTTTACATAGTTGTGTGTACCATTACAAATAAATATTTCCAAACTATGTTACTCAGTATATGAAGTCTTTGATGCTCAACATACATTTTATTATTGTTTCTAACTTGGCACCTAAACTGCTTCAAATCCTCTATTTACTCAGCACTTGAATTCACTTGGCATGTATTACAAGTTTGGTATGGCCTAAGTAAATGGTTTAAGTGTGTTGACACTCACTTGTCAAAACCAATTTTAGATCAACACGGATGACACCATTTTCAACAAGTGGATGGAAGATTTTGTGCATGCAAAGTAGTTATAAATTGAAGAAGATGAGGTGGACCAAGATGAGATGCAAAAAAATGATGCATTAGTTCAAGAAGAAGAAGATAAAGATCAATAATTAACAACAACAACAAGCACATAGGTCCAAACTGATGACGTGGCAACATGAGAATAAATTGTAACTATTGTTTTGTCAATGTATGATGATGTAGATGGAGAGCCTCAAGTTGAAATAAGTCTACAAACATTAGAACCAAGTCCATCACAAACAATTCTATTGGTTACACCCTCTAAGGAATGTCAAAAAACTCAAAGCCAATCATGAAAAACTCAACAAAAAAAAGTGTTGTGGTCCCCATAATAGAATATTCATGATGTAAAGACATTTTGTTGCACTATTTTTTGTCTCTTGTGATAGTAACATTGTAAATATCTTTCTATCTTAAGGAAAACTGTCAATATTTTCTAAGCCTAAAGCTTGTTGCATCTCATACTATATAAGTGAGATTCCAAGGGTAGAGAAAAGGTCTGAGTCATTGTATAACTTTTAGTGTTGCTAAGTTTTGTTCTGTCTAGTCTATGATGCAAGTTTTATGAATCAAAGAATACATTAATTTTCTAGGATCATGGTATCTTTTCTTGAGTTTTTTTGAGTTCCATTTCAATGTTACATAATTTTCAAAGAGAATTAATACAAAGATGAATTGTCACCATTTCTTTTCTCTTCAAATCTTGTCTCCATTTTTATTGACTAGTTATTTTGAGGTTTTATGGGTGAAGCCTTTCTCAATTGAATGAAATTAGGATAGGTTGTATATCAATTCACTATTTATTTTAATTTAGTGGATTAAGTAAATTGTTTAGTTAATATGATAGAATCTCCAAGTAGTAAGAAGGATCTATGTAAGAATGAGTTTTAGGAAGAATTGTTGATGATATTGATTATAATGCATCCAATTAGGTTGAGAAATTAGATAGACTCTAAATCCCAATGGATGAGGCACTCATAAATTATTTTAGTTTTCATATGAAGAGATCATACATAAACATCAAGTACAATCTTAAAATCAAAATCAATTTTACTTTGAATGTATGAGAAGTATCATAGTTGGTTGATACTTGTTTACATTTAATCTTTGAGTCTTAGTTAGCTGCTAGTACCCATAATTATATGTAGATCTGTGAAGAATTGTGACCAATATACTATAAGGGATGAATATTATAATAGAATTTCATGGAATGAATGAAATGTGAAGATAGTATCAAGCTTTGAAATTTTTTTATCCCTCAGGTGCACTCAGTTTGGTTTTGTAGAGCCAAAAGAGTAGTAAATATTTTATGATTTTGTTGAAGTTGGGTCTAGATCTAAATATCATCTAGTTGTTTATGGGAATTAGCTAATCCTTAGGTTATTTTGATCTTCACCATCTTGGTATTGTAAAAAAAACACTAGCACTCCCAATGACAAAATTGATAACTCATGTCACCTCATACTCAAGGCTTCTACGATGACATTTTCTTTCCCTTTGATGTAGTGAACATCAAAATCATATTCAATGAGGAATTCCATCCAACAATATTGTCATGCATTCAGGTTTGGCTCAGTATAGATATACTGCAAGATACAATGATCGCTACGCAGTTCAAATGTACATCCCAAAAGGAAATGTCTCAAGTGCACAATTGATGTAGTTTCCAAATCATGAGTGGGGTGGTTAAGCTCATGGTCCTTCAATTTTCTAGATTCATATGTTATCACATGACCATCCTACATCAACAATGCCCCCACACCCTCTAAAAAAGAATCTATGCAAACAATAAAATCACCTACAAGATTAGGCACTGCAAGGACTTGTGCACTAGTCAATTGCTCCTTCAGAGCTTCAAATGCCTACTCACACTAGTCTAATTGAACATACTTCTTCCCTTTCCTCTATAGAAAAGTGATAGGATGAGCCACTCATGAGAAGTCCTCCATGAATCAGTGGTAGTAATCTATAAATTCCATGAAGCTACGAACCTTAGAGACATTAGTGGGTGCTGACCAATCCATGATAGCTCATATTTTCTCTGAGTCCACTTCTATACCATCACCTCTAATGATATTCCCTAAATACTTCACCTTAGACTAGAAGAATCCATATTTTCCCAAATTTCCATAGAACTAATGGTCTCATAAGCCCTAAAATACTTGGCACAAATGGACCTCATGCTCGTCAACGATCTTAGAATAGATCAATATGTCCTCCAAGAAAACAAGGGCACACCAATTGAAGTACATGAAAAACACTCCATTCATCAAAATCATAAACATCAATGACACATTGGTTACCCCAAAGGTACAACCTTAAACTCATAATTCCCAAAGCATATACAAAAATTTGTCTAGTGAATGTTAGCCTCATGAATACAAAGGTGATGGTATCCCAATTTAAGATCAATCTTTGATAACACTCTTTCTCCCTTCATCCAATCAAATAAGTCATCTATCCTCAACAAAGGATATCAATTCTTTATCGTTAGCTTATTTAATTGCTAGTAGTCAATGCACAATTAGAAAGATCCAACTTTCTTCTTCAGAAAGATGACTAGTACACCCCATGGGGATAAACTAGGATGAATATGTCCCTTGGCCAACAATTCCTCCAACTATAATCAAATTCCACTCAACTCCTAAGTAGTCATATGATAAGGAGCTCATGAAATAGGTTCCACTCCTAGAATGATATCTATATGAAAATCAATGTCCTATTTTGGCAAAATTCTTGGTATCTCATTGGGGAATATGTCTGCGTACTCACAAAGGAGTGGGTGATCATATAGCATCATGTCATGGCTCTTAGCCTCTTCAAGGTTACTAACAAAGACCAAAAACATATGACATGCATGTCGCACACTCTTCTTCATCTTCTTAGTTGAGATCATCCAAAGTGAGACTAGCATCTGGACCCCTACAAGTTCCACCTGCCCACCTATGTCATCAACACATTGTACCAACTTACATTAGTGGTCTATATTCACTTCATGGGTGGCTAACAAATCCATACCCAACACAATGTCATATGACCATAAGGATAGGATGCAAAGATCAATTGTGGTGGTGAAGGTTCCCAAGTCCAACATACAACTACTAACTATGGAATCCAACTTCACCTTGAAACCTATAGCTAACTCAACTTGCCACCTTTCAACCTGTCATGAAACCACTTGTCCACATCAATAAAAAAGGGATGGTGAAAGAAAAGAATATGATGCATCAAAATCTATTAAAACAACAAAAGAATTACCATGCAACATACCTATAGCCTCAATTACAATACCCTGGTGCTAAGTTTGTCAATTTTTAACCATTGCAAATACCCTGTAGGATCTACTCGCATCACCCATAGTAGGTTTAGACATGTTTCAATTCTGCTAGGTCTTGAAGATGTCCTCATAGGACACTCCTTTGATCTCTGACCAATCTGACTACATGAAAAGCATGTTCCTACAAAGCTAGAACTAGATCCTTGCCCACCCTGGGGAGCACTAGAATATGGTGCACTCCCTTTGCTAGAGTTTTGTTGATTACCCCAGTATGGATTACTCTATTGGGACTTCTAACCTCAACTTTGGTCATGCCCCTTTCCCTTTGTGGTACTTGAACTCTATCCACCCTTTTGCAGATAACATTGGTATCATCACTCCTAATGACCATGACCACTTTGTGAGCTGATTGGTCTTGACCCTTCCTTATAAGTTGTGATTGAGGAGGTGGTACACTCTATCATGTGGATTGTGTACTTTGGCCCTAAGAGTTTGATCTAATACTAAACCCTTTAGCCACATTTCTCTCAAAAATTATTGCCTTAACAATGGCAAGTGCAAGTGTCCTAGGCTGAAGAAGATAGACATCCCCAATGATAGAGTCTTTAAGACCCCTGATAAAATATTATGTGAGGATTACCTCATCATAATGGTAACTAGATTATTGTCTCAACCCTAAGAACAACCTCTCATATTGATCCACTATCATATTCTCCTATTTAAGGTCATGGAACTCATCAACATGAGCCTCATGATATTGTGGAGATATGAATTTCTCCATGAACCTCTCCTCAAAGATCTCCTAGGTGAGATCCATTATACTGATATGGAGCTTCTCACTCTCTATATCTGACCATCTAGACCCATGCTCTCTCAACCAATTAATGTCATAATAGGTCTTCATGTTTCTTTCATATGGATGTAAGGAGAATCAATGCCCCATATCCAACACCCATGTCTCAACCTTGAGACCTCCTCCTAGGCCATTAAATAGGGGTGGTTTAGACCTTTCAAGGTCTCTCATCATATCTATTCAGGTTGAATCTCCATCATCCCAACCATGAACTCTCGTATAGTTATCTCTACCACTAGGTGGTATGCTTGTGCTCTTCATCACCTCAATGCTCTAATAGGTGGGAATCTCCATGATAGGATCCCTCTTCTTGGCCATGGTCATGTTAGTTTTCCTCAACTTGAGGCCCCAACCAAACTATAATCTCCTATAACAAATGCAACAGTGCCTTGACATCACCCCGATTATTATCCTCTTGCCCTCCCCCAACTTCTTGACATCCATCCTCATGGTGTTCATCTTCATTGTTATTATGTTAGTTGTTACCTCAAACACTAGGTATACGTGGAGGAGGCGTCACTAAAGGAGCAACATGATAAAGATTAGAGCAATATGTAACAATCATAAGTTTCACAAGCATTAACTAATAAGATACCAATATATGTACTAAAATAAATATAATAGTCAAAGCATAACATAGAGATCCCAATGTTGCAACATGGGCTCTAATACTACATATAATGCCCCACCTAGAGATCCTTGGAATGAGGATAAATAAAAGCCAATACATTTTTTTTTTAAAGAGTAAGGATGGAACAAAACACATCAATATGCAATCAATCAACAAATTGCAACATAATACTTAACCTATGATCCAAACATCCAACGGTCTCCAAGTGTCACTACATACCAATGTGATCAACTAACTATGAAAGTTAGATAGTTATGAAACCAAGAATCTCTAATCTCTTGAAGTCTAGGAATGTGTACAATCCTAAAGGGTACTCAAGACCCCCTATTTCCCACACAAGGAAATACCAGCCTATAGTCTCATGTAATGGAATACCTCCTTGCATGAGGAAGTAAATGGAAGCATGTGAGATAATTCCCTCTTGGGTGAAATAATACAAAGAAGGGCCAACAAGGAATCCTACTAGTAGGATAGATGCTCATACGAGAATCTGCTAGCCAAGTGCAAGGAAATACCTTTTCATCCGAGCTTTCAACACACTCTATGTGAGAGAAGGTTTTCCTATGTGAGAGAATATATTTCTCACATGAGAGAATGTATTCTTGCATGAGGAATCTTCTCTCTAGTGTGAGGTTAGATAGTAGAAGAAGGAAAAACAACATGCACAGTATAAACTGGGATAATTTCCTCCACACTAGGGAATATCATATCCATGAAAATCAAGGCTCAAACACTCAAATGAATGAGAAACAACTAAGCATGCTAGAAGGGATGAATCAAAAATCTAATCACCTAATCCATAGAATGTAATATCAATGTAGAAAAGAAACATCACAATAACATACATGAGCATAAATCAACTATCTCTCAAACTAAAATAATAAAAATCACATGGAAACATACTCTGAAAGAAATAGAGAACCATGTGAGCATCCAACTTTGAAACTAACCATGGGACAGGCCAACTTTGTATGTCAGTCCCTAGTAGTGGTAAAGGTAGCTATGTCTCCCAACTATGTGGAATGTGTATGCCCACTCCTATTGTGCTGATGGACATAGTGTTTTGACCTCAAACACACATAAGACAATCATCCATGGCTAACACTCACTCAAAATAGTATAGAAGATTGAAACCAATATCATGAGACTGTGCAATACAATAGGTCCTAGTTAGACACTCTATGGGTCCATTATTTATGGACTCTAGTGGACAGTAGGTTGCTTGGTACTCCAAAGCTCAACATTGCTATAGAGTGTTCCCCTCTGTACTCCCTTAAGAGGCCAATGTGCTACATCTTCGACTATGGTGTGCAGATAATGTATTATCTTATCTTAGTTAATTACCCATGAATTTATTTTTCTATCACTTATTAGAAACTTTTACACATATACCTTCTCAAGAACATGACCTAGGGTTACAAGAGAATCCCCTCCACCAACCTTACCCTACATACCCATGCTCATCACATGATGCGTGCCTATAGGAAATGTAATTTCCCAAACCAACCCCAATGAACATAACTCAATTGAAAAACAACTAGGATCTTGGGTCTCACAAGAACTTGACAACTACATGCTCATATGCTAGTGTGCGGGCACATCAACTACACGATGATCATAAATATCAAGGGTTGGATGAGAAATAAAAGGACACAACTAAAAAAATCACTTAACTAACCTATTTCTAGGAGTAAAAATTTGGAATGAATCCCAATGCAATAAGAAAATACATCCAAGGGTCAGTAGGATATCCCTACAAATAATCTAAATCCATGACCAACTACAATGCCAAGAAAACCTAAGAGTTTAGGGAAACATGCAAATTGAGGCAAAAACCCACAATATCAAAAAAATTGAAATTAAAGCCCATTTTTTCTTTGGGTACAAAAGGAAAAAATATCAAATAAAATCTAGGTTTCAAAGTCTGTATGAAAAAAATAGATAGCATAATGGTACAAACTTGCAAACCTTCAAATCAAAAGGCATTCAGATGCTCGTACCCACCTAATTGGTAGAGACAACATGCATGAATGGATGGGAACACTAGTTCTCAACCTCCTATCAAAACTCTATCTAAAATAGACTCTCAAATAGATCCAAAACATAAAAATGGGAGAGCCCTACTTGGTAGCCAAAAGGGCAAAACAAGAATACACACAATAAATAATCACTTCGCAGAGGTCACCCAAAAGCTTGACAAACCAAAGTTTCCCCAAGCCAGATCTAATGAGACCAATCTCATGATTATCCTATGCATGTGGTTCTTGCGTCAAATAAAATAGTAATTCCTCCTACACAGGATTTGGATTTTGTTCTCAAACTTTCTAATTCAAAAGTGAGAAGTTAGGAAATAATTCCCTTTTGGGATATATATTCACTTATAAAAGTAGAATATAATATTTAGGAAATTAATTAACCTACTTAAACCACCCTTTTCAACCTAGAAAAAATTGGGTAGTTCCAATTAAATGGAATCTAATTATGACAAATCTACCAACACTTAAAATAATTAAATCAAATATAAAATTCCCTTAAAAAATTAAATCACAATATTCCAAAATAACTTTCATGATAATTGCATATCTCTAAATGCATAGACACGCTCACTGGTCTAATCACATAATGCAAATAAGTCCAAATTTATTTAAATCACCCGAGGGTTTAATTAATCAATTAAATAGGATACATTGACCATATAGGGATGACATTGGCTAGGTAAGAATAGCTAAATCAGTAACTCCATGTGCCACTATTAGGGATATAAATCCTACACACTAAACAACATGATCAAGTTCAATTGCATATAATAATATAGCCAAAGCGATAAATGCATTAAATCACATTAAAATCATCTATTTAAATCACTCACTGCATCATAAAACATCTCGAAGAAAGAATGGATTAAATAGTCATAGAAACAAATCAAAGTATCCATAATCCAATAAGTCCACCATATAATTATAAACAGAGTATATGTCCAAATAAAAAATAACCAGATATCATCATAAAGCATCATGTCAAATCAATAAGCATCATCATGCATATATGATCAAATTGAGAAAAATAGCATCTAACATTTATGATACTAGTAAATCAAAATAAAGTATCTGACCATTAGGTCATCTCAAATGTCCTCAAACATGAGTATCAATGTATCTATCAAAACAAAAATAACAAAATACAAAATGGAAACATGAGAGGCACTACACTTCTTTTGTGTGTCCTTTGCATACTAGCATTTCATTGTTCCTTGTTACTTCTCCTTTCTCATTTACCTTATTTTTATATATCCATTTTGTACTAATCACATTTTTATCCTTCAATCTAGGTACAAGAGACCAGTTATTATTCTTTTCTATTTGCTCAATTTTTTCATTCATTGCCTTTATCCAACCTTCATTTACTAATAATCATTTATAGATCTAGGTTGAAAATTCACTAAGCAAGCATGTACCTTTTAATTTTTTCCTTTTCATTATACCATCTATGTTTCCTCCAATTATTTTTTTAGGTGCATGATGTCTTCTGACATATTTTTCAAGTTTTGATTATTTCCTTCTTGTCTCTAAATGAGGTTAACTTGGTTCTCCATGCTTGTGATCTTCTTCCTTTTGCTTAGGCTCCTCTATCTATGACTTGCGTTCATCTAGCTAATCTAATTATAACTTGAGTTTTTTTTGTCTCACTCAGGTTGCACTGTTTGAACTGATTGCAACTCAGGGCATATTACATGTGACTTGAGTTGCACTATTTGTGACTTGGTATGTTCACTTTTCTATTACTTGGCTTCAAGTTTTTGTGGTAAAGTCTCAATTTCCTCCTTATAGTAATAAAACTTTTTTTAGTCTTAAGGTTCCTCATTGCTCTATTCTTCACTTCTTTCTATAAAATCATTATTCTTCACATGTTTACTTTCTATAAATTTGTGAGGAGCAAGATTCAAACATTTGTATGCCTTACTTTTATTAGAATAACTTAGGAATATACCTTCATCAATATTTGTATTAAGTTTTCCTTTCCTTATATCTTTCAAGATATAGCATTTTCTTCCAATTATAGCCATTCAATAATTCATAAGGTTTTTTGTATGTTCCTTTCTTTAGTTTAACTTAGTTTAGTGTATGAACTACTATGTTGATTTCTTCTCTCTAGTATTTTGGTGCAATGCTTTTCCCAATCATTAGTGTTCTTCCACACTCCATGATGAATTTATTCTTTCTTTCTACTATACCATTTTTCTCTAGTGCCCTAGGTGTTGATACATGTCTTTTGATTTCTTTTTCATTGTAGAATCCATTGAATTCATTTGAGATGAATTCACCTCCTCTATCTGATCTTAGGCATTTTAGATTCATTCATATTTCCTTCTCAACTCTAGCTAGATACCATTTTAACTTTTAAAAAGCATTAGATTTATCTTTTCAAAACATTATAGTCATCATCCTAGAAGAGTCATCAACAAATAGAATGAAGTATATGTCTCCATAGTAGCTTTCTATACCTATTGGTCCACAAAGATTTGTATTAACTAGTTCCAAAACTTCTTTAGAATTGAAATTATTACATCTAAAAATTCTTTTGGTCATCTTTCCAATTTGAAATTGTTTACACATGGTCATCTCAAGTTTCTTCAAATTTGGTATGCCTCTTATGCTTTTGTTCTTTCTTATGGTAACTAAGTTATCAAAGCTAAGCTGACACATCCTTTTATGCCATATACAACTTTAATCTATTTGTGCCAATAAACATGTATTTTTAGTGAGATATAGGTAAAAAAAGTTACCTTTTTTCTAATTTCCATCCCCAACCAAGTTTCCTTTACCATCTAGTAGCTTATCTTTTCCATTCATGAGTTCTACCTTATATCCTATAATGTTTAGCTATGACTTACTAAGTAGATTGTTTCTTAGTCCTTCAACCTGATAGACATTGTCACATTTGATTCCTTTAGTTAATGCTATGAATCCTTTTCCTTTTACATATCATGGCTCATTATTTCCAAACATAACACTTTGACCATTGTAGTGTTCTAAGTGTTCAAACATAGTTTTTTCACCATTCATATGGTGAG
This sequence comes from Cupressus sempervirens, assembly GCA_028749045.1. Classification (NCBI taxonomy): domain Eukaryota; kingdom Viridiplantae; phylum Streptophyta; class Pinopsida; order Cupressales; family Cupressaceae; genus Cupressus; species Cupressus sempervirens. The sequence continues at coordinate 720,945,528 of CM053791.1, forward strand.
AACAACCACTATCTATGACCCATGCATCATTTTTGCTAACATGAGAAATAAGTACTATCTTTTTGTTTTATTCATTGTCACATTCATCCTTAAAAAAATATCAACTACTTATTCTTCTTTATCATCACTATAAGGATCTTTAGCTATGTAACAAGATTTCTTACCTTTGTCTTTGTGGTCCTTGTAGTTCTTCAAGTCTTTCTTTCTTTGACCTTGTTATTTCTTCTCTCATATTTATCTTCTTTATTTGAACATCTTGCAACAATATGACCAATATCTTCACATAATAAAAAAATCAATGGAACCTTTCCTTTAAATATACCTTTCCATTTTGGTAATATTTTTGCAAGAAGGGTTTCAAGGACTTTAAGATCATCACCAGTATCATCTTCTTCTTCACTATCAACATGTTTTCCTTTTGAATTTCCTCCTTTTTTAGCTAGAATTAGTTTGGCTTTGAATGAAGATTCAAACTTGCTAGGATTAGGAACATAGTTATCAAAGTTGTCCAATTCAAAAGAAGTCAATCTTCCCACAAGTGCATCCAAGGTTATACTATTTTTTGGATTGCATCTCATCTCTTGAATTTTTAAAACTCTAATTACATAAATAGGAAGAAGAGTTCTTAATACCTTGCAGACCAATATTTTATCAATTATTTTCCCTTCTACATCTTTGATTGCACTCACACTTTCTTTGATTCTTTCACTATATTGGACAATGTTTTCACCTTCTTTCATTTTCATTTGATAAAATTTGCCTGTTAAACATTTTTCCTTGGTTCTTTGCATATTTTTATCACCTCTGTAGAATTTTCCCAATTTTTTCCATACTTCAATGGTAGTTGGACAATCTTTAACCTCATCAAATTCAAAATAGTTGAGAGAGGAAGCTATATAAATCATCATTATATTGTGATCTTTTGACTATTTTATATATTCTATAGTGATAGGTTTAGCTGGTGGCATATATCTATTTTCCAAGTAGAACATACCAATATCTCGACCAATACTTGATAGGTTTAGCTTTATCAATTCTTGACATGCTGAAATTTTTTCTTTGTTAAGCTTTGGAATCTCCCTTCTATATGGAATCTTGATCTTTAACTTAGGTCTCTAAAACCTTTCCTATAAGAACCAAATATTCTGATACCAATTGATGGAAATGAATAGAGTAACTGAGAGGGGAGGGGTCAATCAGTTACCACAAAAATAATTCCCTCAATGCTTAACCGCTTAGTTAATACTAACTATGCTTGCTTAAAATTGAAGGTCCTTCATTGCCCAACTACTTGGTTAATACTAACTATGCTTGGTCAATACTCAAAGTCCTTCATTACCCAATTACTCAGTTAATATTGAAATTTGTGTAACATCAATGACAACATAAAATTTGAAGTTATACTTCTTGATCTCTCTTATATATCATAAGCTTTGTCAAGTAGTATTGAATACCTTTTCAAAACCATTAAAAATCTAACAAGTCAGCCTCAATTAGTTAAATAATTAACAAGTATAATATAATGACACTCAGTCAATACTAGGATTAATCACTTAATTAACACTAAGATTCCTTTGATGCCTAACCACTCAATTAATAGTGAAATTTGTGTAACATCATTGAAAATATACAATTTGAAGAATTGTTTCCAACATAATTTAGTTTGTTAAGTGATCAAAGAAAAGGATTTTAAAAGATGTTTTTAGAAAGGTGTAGAAGGAAAAAAATGTTGGATAAAGTCAATGAACTTGGTCAAACCCTAAGATCTATAGTAGTGTTTAAGAAACAAAAGATTAAAGCTACCTATTTAAGAAGGCATGTGATATGTTTTATAAGGTTTGTTCATTATTGATTGGAAATTTTTGTGAAGGATAGTAAAGAATGGAGTAGAAGAGGAAAAATGAGAATATTGGTGAAGTATGATTTCTTGAAGGGTTGCCAAGCATATCAGAGATGAAGAACATAATGAAGTCCAGTCAATGAACCAAGAAATGAGACAAGTAGAGGTCTAAATTTACAAAGTGAGTTGTAACTTAACATATCAAATGTAGTTGTTACTTTCTAACCATTGTGGTAGTAAAATCCTTTAATCAAGGTTGACCTAACATTCGTTTTTAAATCCTTTAATCAAAGTTAAATTCTAATGGAATGATCTAAAGACCTATAACTAGGCCACTCCTAACATGATTATTATATAATTTAATATGATTACACCTAATAGTTTGTTTTGTAACATTTAATAAGGTTTGATTTTAGCTAATCTCACTTTAAAAGAGTGAAAAATGGTATCATGTTACTTGGTGGTTTTTCTAAAATTGGGTTTTCATGTTAAATCATGGTGTCAAATATATGTGAATGTTATTTTTATGGTGCATGCTATTTATTATTGTTTATTAGTATTAGTCAACATATACTAAACACAGAGCTAAGTGATGAATGAATAAGTTAAGTTTATAATCAGATGTTATATTAACTAAGTGGTTTTATTAGTTTGAATAAGTTGTTTAAAGTTATTGCAAGTTGAATTGGTACATCTAGACTTGAGGATATTTGATTCATCCCCTCCCCCCACCTCAATTATTCTAATAATTCTAACAAATGGTATTACAACATAGGATCTTGTAAGGAAATTTTGAAGGGACTTAAGCTAATGATCAAGATGTACAAGAGAGATGTACCCAAGTTAAAAAAAGAGAACTTTCTAGCATGGAAATAATTGATGAAATTGCATCTATCTAGATTCTAATATTTTACACTATACTACCTAGAAAATGAATAAATTGAAGTTCCTAGACCCATGACAAGTAAAAAAATAAAGGGGAAGAAGGAGCAAAATCAAATATAACAAATCTAACATCTTTCTTGAGTTATGTTGAATTTTATGATGTGAAGGAGTGAACTAATTGAAAGAAAATGTGGTATAAGTTGGCTCAAATCCATGGAGAAGAAAAAAAACATGTTAAGGCATAAAGCAAAAAGTTTGATGGGCAAGTGTGATTACATGAGAATGAAAGAAGGAAAGACTATTGTACAGTATTGTAGCCAAATCAAGGAGGTTGTGAATGAATTCTATTAGAGGAGATGGAATACAAATATATGAGAAGGTTTTTATAAGAAAGATATTGGTTTTTGTACTTTTTATAGATGTAATTAGAGTATCTGTAAATTAAGAATTGAGATGTACACTTGGTAATGATCTAACCTTGGATAGTCTAATAGGTAGACTCACTATATTTGAACTATCAAATTTTGATAACTATATGCCTTCTAGTGTTGAATGTGCTTTCAAGTATCAACTAACCATTGATGGATCTAAAAGAAAGAACAAGAGTAAGCATGTGGATAGTGAAAGTGAATCAAATGTTGACCTTGATGACTTACAAGCATTACTATAAATAAAGATACCAAGACAAAAAATAAAATAAAAAGGTAAACTCCCTATATTTTTCTTTACATGTAACAAAGTTGGTCATATTGTTGCAAGATGTCCCAATAGAGATGATAAGGGAGAAATGAAAGTTAAGAAATATCGAGGATGGATATATATAAGAGACAATGAAGGTAACAAAGACAACAAAGGAAATGGTAAGTGTTGGCCAAATTTGCCTTGCTGCCAAAATTTCCATATTTGAATTTAAATATTAAATGATCACCTCCCACCTTTAATATTAAAAAATATTGTAGAAATATGAATAAACTAAATAAAACCTTATAATATTTCTATGTTTTCCTAAGCTATTTTTCTAGCCCCCACAACTTCCCCAAATTGTCAGATCTCCCATAGATCTATGATAGTTGCTTTCCCGCATTTTGGAATTGCCCAGTGTTTCACAAATGTGAGGAAGTGACCTTTTGCCATGCATCTAGGGTGGGACCTTGCTTCATGTTTATGGGCCATCATTTGACTACACTGACATGTTTCTATTTGTTGGAATTTTGATTAGCAGTCACTTTCCCACATTCTATATTTTCTCAAAGTTTTTGATAATGCAGGAAGTGACTTTTTGACATGTGGACATGTGGGTTTGTTCTTCCATGTGGGCCACCAAGGCTCAAAGGGAGTGCCAAGTAGTTTCTAGGTAGAAAATATGTGTCATTTTCTTCATCCTAATTGGTTAAGGATTTGCGTGTCTATAGAGGTGGTTGTCGAGTGTTTAGTGGACCCAAAAGTTTTGAGCAAACACAGTAATAATGAAGGTTTTTGACGATCATCAATCTTTCATAGATCAATGATCAATGCTTTCTTTCATTATGGAATGGAAAGGAAATTAAGAATTATAGGCAAGTGACAAATGCCCATGTGTCCTACCTAACCCAATTAAGGAAATAACACTACAGTCACATCATAGTTTGGTAATGGTTCCAAGAGTAGTTGATGGTTAAGTTAAGAAGGTGGCACAGTTAGTTGGCTAATGAGATAGTCAAATTCATGAAGACCTTGCAAGGTAGAAAAAGGAAATAATGTTATTGGTCCACATGGCTCATCTTGGTTGCAGGACTTTGTTTGACTACTAACCTTACTAATTTGTAAGCCGAAAACAAAGGACAAATGGGTTTTCTTGCACAATCTAATCTTTCTAATCAATCCCAACCACTCCAAGTTAATGCTAGGTTTTAAATGATGGAAAGCACACACTTCCCACCATCTGATCATCAATTTTGAGGAGTTTTAGCATTAACTAGTGCCATTTCCATCACTTCAAGATTTGCTCCATTTAGGGTTTCCATATTTTCATGCCTTTGCGAGTGTACCAAATCAAATATATTGTTTGGAACATCTTGATTGTTCTCTAAGCATTCAATGATAGTGGTTGTGGAGTAACTTAAATTAGAAATATCTTAGTTATGTTTAAGCTATAATGGAAGATATTTTAATCTTTGTAAGGTTGATCTTTCTTTGATTCTCTAGTATTGTGTCTATGCATACTACTATAATTTCTCATGCCTTTGAGCCATTGAAGTCCTCTACTGAGTCTCTTTTAGCTATTAACACACTGTGCAAGATTTATTTTCCTCTGGTTAATATTTTTGTCTATATTGTAAAATTTGTATGATTGTATCTACTTTTGACATTTGGATGATATTAAGTGAAGACTCTTCCTATAGCATTCTTTTGTTGTCTAATCTACATGTGGTTGTTAAATTAAGTAAGGTTTCAATTTGTATTCTTTGAGGTTATAACTAGTTAGCTATACATTCATGGGAAAAGACAAGGTCAAACACTCTATTTTGGTCCATCACCCCTTACGTTAGAGTAGGCAGATTTTTTTTTTATGCATTCCCTCTCCCTTTTCCTCTTCAAGAGTAGTTAGGTGCATCCTAATAGAAAAGGAAGTTGACCTTCTCTAGGGGCTCAAACTCATAGTTCAAGTCCCATGCTTGGAGGTTGTTTTCATGTTTCACAAGGTTGTCCTTAGGTAAAAAAATTTGACAAGGGTGCAAAATTTTGTAATAATAATTTTGGCACTTCCAGTGGGACTATATTCAAAAGATTTAAAAGCCTACTAGTGTCAAAAGAGAAGAATTTAAAGCTGATGCTGAGAAGATAGTGTTGCTCATAGTATTCCAAGCCTTCGAAAGGCCCCTTTTCCATAAAGCACTTGGAAAATCTACACCCTTCATATCTAGTTCTAGAATAAAGTTGTAGTGGTTCATGCCTAAAGCTGAAATAAGGACATCTTCTAGAGGTAAATTTCAGTATCAAGAGCTTTCATTTTCAAATCCTAGAAGAAGAAAGTCTAGAGTATCTTTATCACTAGTTAGGAGTATAGAGGAAATATATACACCTGCAAGATCAATCTCCACTTCTCCTATTGTGAAATCTCAACCTATAAAGCCATGGATCATATTAATAGATTACTTACTTATATGGCTAGATCTCATGCCTTTGCCACCTTTAATGGTGGAAGTCCTCTTTTATTGGCCCAAATAAATGACATACCAGTAGTTGCACTTAAAACTATACCTAATTTTACTAGTTAAACTTATATCTCTCCCTTAGGACACATTAAAGAGGTTGCAAATGTATGAAATATCCATGGTATTAAAGAAGATGATGTGGCTGTTAGACTCCTAGCTTTATCTTTAAAAGGAAAATCCTTACAATGGTATTGGGGTCTATCACATGGTTCTATAACAGATATGGATGGGTTAGGAGTAGGACTATGTAAACATTTTGAGGATAAAAGTGGCTATTTGTCACTTTTAGAATAGCTAACTACCATAAAAAGAGTCTCCCATGAATGTATGACCAATTTCAAGTATAGATTTCAGAAGACATGGGAAAAGATACCTACTTTAGTGAAGTCTAACCCTAGTAATGCATTCATACATTACCTCAAAGCTTTTAACAGTGATATCACCACTATAATAAAAAACATGAGAGGAGATACCTTACCTAATGCTTATGAAATGGAAATAAGGGTAGAAAACATATTGATACAAGGAGGACAGTTAGCTCCAAGACCTCCTATATCTTTCTTCCATGATATCCCAAATCACTGACCAATGATAGCCCCTATTCTCACATCTTCCACATCACAACCCCTTTCTTTAGTCCCTCAAGATTCCACATCTTTGAATAGAATGGATGAAATCAAGGAGATAATGCAATCTATGATGTTCAACATAGATAAAAGATTGGAAGGACAAGAAAATAAATTAGAAGATAGCTTCTCTATGTTGTAGAAAGTGAGCAACAAAGTGGTGAATATGGAGAGACAACAAGCTCAAGGTAATAAGGCTCCTCAACTACAATATCAAACTTTAAATAATGGTAGGCCTCCAAATCATAACTATGAGATCAATTCTTTTGATCAAAGTAGGTAGAATAGTCATGCTTCTACCTCAAATGCAAATCAAAGTAGGGCCATAGTCCTCAAAAAAATAAGGCTCAAGATCAAGACTTTTGTCCCTCCTACAACTACTCCTATGCCTATTGCATGTGTGAAAAGGTTGAATCCTATTTAGCTTTTACCACCCAAGAGCCTGCAGTAGGACAATGATATAATGAGAACCAATCCAAAGATGCCTTATAGATTCAAAGATAGGGTGATTTCTCTTTCATGAATCATCAAGTGGAGGAATATTGTAATGTAAACTAGGACTTCATTGCTCACAACACTAGGATCAAAAGAAGAGTTATTGGAGATACTACCCCTCCTAATCAAGCTTCAACATAAAATGTAGTGCCTCATGTACAAGCAACAAATGATCAACCCAATGCTCCTCAACAAAAAAGACAAAATAATAACAAAGGAGATATGAATGGCCCCTAGGTTATTCCAACTCAATCCCCTATACATACAGTTCCAAAGTATTCTACCAAAGTACCTAATGCCTCATTTAGTGTGTAGAGTAGACAAAGAAGAAAAATGTGAATATTTCCATGTGGGATGTTGTTGCTACTATACCCATGCAAAAGAGGTTGCTGCAGCAAGAATTGGAAAGTATTGAACCAAAGGATCAATCACCTAGCATGTAAAGTGCCACAAGCCTAGTACAACAATCAAAGGAGGTGGAGACAAGTAAAAAATTTAGACCTCCTCTATTTTATGTTTCTCTAATTATAAGGGATAAACTACTCCAAAATTGCATGATTGATTCTGGGGCTAGTAGTTTAGTGATGTGTAAGTGTGTTGTTGATGCTTTAGGAATGAAATATGAGCCCATTGTTAGAGATGTATAGTAGTTGGATGGTAGTACTATCAAGATTGTAGGGATCCTTATGAATGTTTAAATGGCCCTACATGCATGCCTTGGTTGTATTGTAATTCAAGATATATCAGTTGTTGAGGTCAAGCCACACTTTTCCATTTGTTTTTCAAGAGACTTCACTTCCCAAATAGGTGGTTAGATATCTTTTGATTAGTTATATATATTTTTTAGAACAAGATATGGAACCAAGGCTTCAATAAGAGTAGAGCCTCTAGCCTTTCATCATATTGAATCCTACACCCCTAATCTCATCAAGATGAATTGTACCATCTTAGAGATAGATGAAATGGATATAGTAAATGAGCCTACCACTTCTTTAACAAGGATACCTAATTTTCTCTTAGATGAATGGGCTAATGCATATCAATTTGATCCCATATCATAAAACCTTGAGATAAGTCTTAGAACATACTATGTGTTAGAAAAGGATGCTCTTGTCACTAATCTTGTGAAAAAAGAAGAAGATATGAGTGGGACATGTAGTATGTATTTTGATGGATCAAAGGTAGGTGTGATGTTGATTTCTCCTACACAAGTAAGTTACTACTGCTACTTTAGGCTCTAATTTAGTTGTACCAATAATGTGGTTAAGGATGAATCCTTGATCCAAGGTCTTGTGCTTGGTCAAAAAAGAAGAATTCAAGCATTAAGTATCTATGTAGATAGTGATTTGGTTGTCAATCAAGTGAGAAATCAAAATATCACTAAGAACAGTTTGCTCAAGTCTTATAAACATAGAGTATGCAATTTTCTTGAAAGTTGGAATACATTTAATGTTTAGAGCATCCCAAGAAAAGAGAATAAACATGATCAAAAACTCACAATAGTAGGTGCATCTTATGATATCCCAAAGAACCTTGAAGCTAAAAAGGAGTAGTAGATTAAAGTGGTAGTAAGGCCTACTATTCCTGACAACAACACCAATTAGCAAGTATTTGAATATAATGAACAAACTATAAGTTTCTTGCAGAATGAAAAAAAATTCTTAGAGAGAAACCAATCTAGGTTTCATTTCTATTATAGAGATCAAATCATCAATCTCAATTCCAAAAATTTGCCTAAGGGTCTCATTACCTTAGAGAGTTTCTTCAACCCTAATGAGCAAGCAAGATATAGAGGCATGAACCTATTGGCAATTGGCTAATTGTTATATGCAATTTTTGTCATTAATGGCAACACATGATGTACATATTGATAGGAAACCTCATAAATAAAGGTACATAGTGTTTGGTTATTAGAAAATTGTCTAAGTATAGAATTTGGTTTACAACAGTGTATTGTTTTATTTATAACATATTGAAGATGTCATGTTATGAAAACGAAAGTTACATAGAGATAGTATACATGTTGGTGATGACATGTATAACCTTGAAAGTTTGTATAGACTATACTTTTGCCCCACTTTTCACCTTATAACCATTTTGCAAAAGTTGAAAATTTGGTCTCCTAGTTAAGCCTAGGTATGTCTGGGTCTAGTTTTAATTCCCCTTAGGTGAAAAGAGTCTCCATTAGATTTTCCATCTTTCCCTTCTCCCACATTTCATGGTCGGATGGTTTCCCTTGATGTTATGAATTTATGGGTAGCTTAGTACTTAATTTTATGGGGATTCTTGCAACATGCAAAGGCTATTCACAAAGCTAGACTTGTTTGTGACTAATCATGTTCTCAATGAAAGAAAGAAGCTTGCACAAAATTGAGCATTGCCTTCTCCTCAGCAGGTTTCCTACCCATGAAGGTGATTTTCTGTGCAAAGAGATAAAGGATGTTTATAGGCCTATATAAGAAGATGATGGGCTATTTTATTGAAAATTTTGATGTTCATTACAATATTCTACCTTGGGAAACATTCAAGATTCATCACAATGCTTAGAATCATCGTAAGCAAAAAACTCAAAAAGGACTTCTCCTTGGTGGGCTTTGACCCATGAAGTTTGTTTTCCACCAAAGGTAGTTGTAAAAGAAAGAAACAAGGAAGTAGGCCCCTTTTCAAATTTCTTAGTCCTTTCAAGATTTTTTGAACCGAAAGGGAACATTAACTCAAAAGATAAAGTTTAAAGGAAAGCTTGGGTGGAAAAATGAAAATCATCTTCTCCTTGGCAAGTTTTCAACCCATGAGGATGATTTTCTACATTCAAGAGAAAATCAACTTTGTAAGAAAATTGGGGCCACAAATTACACACAAAACATCTTAAGATGATAGTGGAGATAATCTAACCATTATGGGAAAGGTATACTAATCAGAACTCAACTAGGTAGATATTTCCTTATGGGGTACTCTGTTCATAATTCTCTAAAACTTAATGGGAAATGGAAAAGTAAGTATGAGAGAAAGGAAAGTTATTGTTGAGCCAATAGAAATAATGAAAAGACATTGAAATATTTGTTAGGGATCTCACATTTACTATTTCAATGAGTTTATCCTTTAATTCATTTGTGTGGCATGAATCCCAAAGATTAATGAATGAATCGAGACTCCTATATAGATGGAAACATAAAAATTATTCAAACTACCACTTTTTCTTGAACTATTATTTTGTTAAATTGCACAACATTTTCAAATTGTCTATATTTTTCAATTCAATATATTGCTCTTCATCTACATTCAAAATTTTAATTTAATTTATTCTTAGATAGAATGGCAACGAGATTTGTGGGGTTTAATGGGCTAAATGGAATCAAGTCCACATTGTAGAATTTCATGAATACTTCACTCCATTTTTTTGATATGCAAGATTTCCAAAGGATGCTAAAGTCAGAGTCAATTCATCCCATAACTAAGAAGCTCTTAGGAAGTGGACTAGTAGAGGTAGCTAGTTTCCTAGTGGTAGTCCAAGCTCCAGAATTGGATTATGAATGCATAAATCACTAAAATTTGGATACCAAATAGATTGTGTTACCTAATCTCATAGTATTAATATCCATTGATAATAAGCTATGCTGAATTGCCTCCAAGCTCCAGAACAAGAAGAGTTTTTAGACTTGATAGTAGGAGGACAAGTCTCTAAATTCTTCATGAAGAAGATGGTGTGTAGGAGGGAAATTATGCAGTCCTAGTTTCAAAAGTTGTAGAGTGCCAAGAGTAAGGTCTCCAAAACTCTATTTGGTACTAATCTCAAAACTGAGATTGTAGACATTCTAGTTCTCCTACATAGACTGAAAGGTGAGGTAGAATCTTTAAATTTCATTGAACAATATTTCTTTCTGCTACAAGTTATCTACTCATATACACAAAATATTGATTGGGCCCATGAGATAAATGAAAATCTTTCTAGGGCTCTCAGCACTGCAAAGTTCTACAATACTTTCTATATGTCTTCCTTTCTAATTTATATGCTAGCATCTCTATAGTTATGGCTAGGCCTTCCAAGAATAGAAAACTTTCTTGATGATGTGAAGTGTTATGAGTTCTATCTAGGTTAACAATTGCAAAATAGTTATGCTGAGTATGTCAAAGTTAATGATGCATTCACAATGAGAATTTGCACGAAACTACAAGGATGCCCAGAGAGGATATTTAGTCAAGAGGAAATGGTGGCTATTAGTCAATTCATAAGCTATTTTATCTAGTTCTCATCTTTCTCATATTTTCATATTGTAGCTTTCAATGGATTCCCTCTGAAGCTACCCAGGTATCTGAGCAACATGATCATGCTGATAGAGATCGTAAGGTAGGCAGTCTAGGTGAATGTGCTAAGCATAAGCTGAAAGAAGAAGGGATATGAGTTCCCTATGAAAGTAGGAGCTTTTAGTTGTGAGTCCCAATTTGATGCAAAGAATATGCTCAAAGTATTTGAGATGAAATAAAAATTGAGCATGTATGAGGTCTTGAGACCTATGTTTAATTCAAATGGATATGCTAGGGATGTGTTGTAGATTGGGAGTGTGATCAAATAGATCATCACTATTTAAGACTATTGGGTGGATTGTAAAGATGAATTTGAAAGTTGAGATCATGCTTTCACCAAGCTCACAGTGGAGCAAACAAAGACTTATAATATCAATCTTAATGTTGAAGGATTGGAGGATGATGGGCAATATATGTATAGTAATACAAATCTCACTAAGTTAAGAAACACTCTTATCAATTCAGAGCCTTATGAAGGTGATGAGGAAGATTTAGACATTGTGATGGATTGAATCATCAAAAGAATTGGGAAATGGATCAAATGGACAGCCAAAAGAAGCTGGAGTAAAGGCACATCCACTCAAGCTTCTCTAGCAGTAGCAACTTCTTATTCCTCCTAGACTGCTACACTAGGTGTAACACTAGCTACTACTCAAGGACTAGCTCAACCTTTAGAAGGAGGTGACCAACCTCCAGACAAGAGCATCCCCATAGCTAAGACTTGTCATGATGGATCCCTTCTAGTTATTGGAACCCAAATTAGTGTTGAAGAGAAGATAGAGGAGCCAGCCAAAGGACAGTGTTGTTATCCCAGTTCCCTCTCCGCATGTCACTCAAGTTCCCTCACCTCATCATAGCCTAGTTCTACTAGTAAGTGCTACAATTTTACAACCAATTGTCTCCCCAATATAGATAGTAGATTTGGGAGATGGAAAAAGTAGTAGTGGTGAATCTACTAAATTTGATGAGGCAACAAAGAAAACCTTAGAGGTGGAGAAAGGCCAAAGCTCTTCCAAGCTCATTTCTTAGGTCCTGAAGAATCCCTTCTCTTCAACTATGATGACAATCACTTCAGATAAGAAGAAGATGTTTAGCATAGAAGTAGTTGGAATGGCCTCCAAGGTGATAGACATTGATTCCTGGTTAGAGGATACTCTGGAGGGAAAGAGAAAAAGGAAAGATGACAGTGCCCCCACCAAGGATACCATATCCCTTATAGTTTGTTCTAGATCTAAATTAACCAAGATGAAGAAGAAGAAAACCTTGTCTATACTTGGGCAAGACCCAAAATAGGGAACTTAACAATGGAGATAGCCAAGCCCAACAAAGAAGGAAGAATTGAAGATATAACTACTGATGATTTTACTATGCATTGGGTGGACCTTGGAGAGGCTATACATGACACGAAGGTTGGCTTGTGGAAGTCAACTAATGAAGTAATTGAAGGAAAATAGGAAAGCCTGAAGTTATCAAAAGTTAGAATGAAGGCTAAGATAGAAGAATTGAATATATTCATTAGACAATTGGTCACCCCATTGCAAACTATCTCTGGAGTATTAGTAATAAGAAATCCTACTACTACCAAAGTTCAAGCCCTTATCTCTCAACTTCAAGAAGATAGGCACTTTGGCCAAATTGGTAAAGATTGGATTGGGAAGCTCAAATTAGAGGGCATCGCTATTATAGAACAAATTGGCAATGTTATCTTAAGATTAGAAATAGAGAAGGATAACATCTTAGCAAATAGCAATACTCTGGCTAGATAAAGAACAAAGTGTGATGATTGTATCTCTCTTCTAAAGATGATCATTTAAATGAAGTAAAAGGAAGTTGTTGAAGCAAAAATCTTGCCAAAGGGAGATGAACCTCTATTCAAATGGCTTTAGAGAAGGTAGTTCAGGTCTGAAATGATCCTATTAGTAGAAAAATGACTTAAGGAAACAAAGGATAAAGTGAAGAATACCCAAGACAGAGGATTTGAGCTCATGAGGGGACTACATATAGATTCATAGACTAGTGGCCAAGGAAAATCACTCATTGGGATAAATGTCATGAATGAGAATTTCTCCAAATTCTTAGATAGTCTGACTGATGTGTCCTCCAATAATCAAAATAGAGTTGTGGAACTATAAAAAATCAGTGGATGCATACATGTTAGTATAGAAGAATTTCCAAATCAATTGAATGCTATGAAGGAGTTGGCCAAGGAGAATTCTAAGTGGCTCTTGAGATACACCAACATACATGTGCCTTGGAATGAAGAGCTAATCCCAATCATAGTTGTTGCTAAGACCTTTAGAAAAAAATTAGAAAAGGGGAAGAAGACGAAGTGATTTACATTCCACCTCTTTTTCATTTTTAAATGTAATTATTGCAATATGACAAAGTGGTTTCTTGTCATTTGTCATTCTTTGAGTAGATGAACTGATTGAACTGTTATTGTAACTGTCATCTCAAAATCCTATATGTATGAAATTGAAAGATTAATAAAAGGTTAGCAAATTTTTGGTGTGAAGTACTTCATGTTGTAGAGTAATTGAATGGTATTTTGTATTAAGTATTTTCTATTCCATTTCTATTAATTGTAGTTATATTTTTTTCTCTTTTATCTGTATTGAGGCAAGGAAAGAACAAGGTTTCATTCCCCTATTTGAAGGTAGTGAACAAATATGATAAGTAGTGTCATTGCATGTTCAAAGAGGAATCCCTCAAACTTTTTCCCTTTTAGTTAATTTCTTCTCCTCTATAGTTCAGATTCTAATTAATTCAATTTAGTATTAGTTGTTATGTTATTAAGCTTTGTGAGTTCATGTGATGTGTGGGTTCATAAACTTAATCAATTTGTCAGAAGTCTTTTTCTGTGTGAGTTAGATCTTGTTTAGGTCTAGCTTGGTTTTACCTCTTCTATTCTTAGGTCAAGAAAATACCCCCGTATTAGTTTTATAAATAAAACATAATTCATTGAAATCTACCATAGGGAACTATACCTATCAATTTAGAGAAGAGCCAATATATCCATAAGTAGATTTTCAACTATTTGTAATTAGATATTGTTCATAATTGGGGCATTCAAGAGTCATAATCAAAGAAGAAGAAATTTGTTTACTAACATGTAAATAATAGAGTTAATCATGTTTTGATGAAGCAAGACAATGGAATCAAATAAACTAATTGTTTTGGTTGCAAAATAACTTTATGTCCAATTAGGGCCAACATCCTAGATGTTTACTCTAACTTGGAAAAGTGGATTGTGGTCTTATCCAACCCAATAGTATTTTATGTAAAGACATGGTACTTATGCATAGGACTTCTTGTGATAAGAAGTGCATGTGCTCATGATTATGATATTGTATCAAGTGTGCAAACTTGTGATCAAACTTTTGTGTAAGTGATATATGTGAAGTTTTGTATGAACTATCTAGTGATCGAGCTAAAGATTAGAAATCAGTGAAGGAAGGAAAATAATAGTAGATTATTTTATTAATTAGTGAGCTCTTTGTGTAGTTAAAATTGCATGTTTGGGCTGGGGCTCTTCTTGCATACATTACACTACAACTCCTAACAGGGTTGGAATCTCCTAACAGGGATTCAAAGTCTCCTAACAGAGATTGTTATACTAAATTTTCTCATTGACTCCTAACAAGGTCCATCCTCTAACAAGGAACATATATATCAGTATATTATCTAGTGGGTATCATACCCATTGGGGTTTTACCTTGGCCAAGGTTTCCCTAGTTAACAAATTATGGTGTTATGAATTCTCTTTGTGCATTATTACTATTACTATTCATCATTACATTATTGATTTTTTATTCATGGTTTAAAGTAAGTAATAATATCCAGTTGGCAATTAAAGTTTATAGATTACTAATTCAGCCCCCCCCTCAGTAATCCCTATTTCTAACAATTGGTATTAGAGCGTAATTACTTTGAAGCAGCTTAATGGCTTAAGTAAGACCCCTATGGATATGGAACAATTGATGAAGAACCTCAAAGAATCTCTTGAACAAATTGATCTCCTTCCTAAAGAAAGAGATAAGATAAAGGATTAATATGAAGACTCCAAAGTATATATTGGTCAGTTGAAAGAAAAGATTGAACATTTGAAATCCAAGCTTGAATCTCCTAAATTTGGAACTACTGATGATGACTATTCAAAGTTGAAGATAGAGTACAAAATATTGAAGCATGAATTAAAGATTGCAAATATAAACTGATTTGAAGAATAGATCTGATAGAAATTTTGGCAAAGAAGACATTTGAGTTTGAAACATTGAAAGAAGATCATGAAGAAATCCATAAGTACAATACTATTGTGAAAGGTGAATTGACACAGTGCAAGCAATAGGTTGATAGAATTTATTCTAGTGGAGAAATGTTGGAAATATCCAAGATATGATAGGTTACTGAGAGGGGAGGGGTGAATCAGTAACCTAAAAACTTTTAAACAATTTAGCACTTTAACCATTTATCATATCTTATCTAATCTACTGCATATATAAGAAATAAAAAATCCATAATATATGTACTCAATGATTTGGTGACCTAGAAACCTTCCAAATAGAAAGTAAAACTGGGGTGGGGATGATACCCACAAAATTTCATTACTGCAGTATGAATTTTTCCTGTTACGACTTACATTGACCACTTCTAGTGATCTACCCTGTTAGGAGCACAAAGGGTTTCTAGGTCCACCTTGTTAGAGGATTTACAAACATACACTTAAGTATGCACTCTGTTAGGAGATTTATACAAAAAATATTAAGTCTACCTTGTTAAAGGATTTACAAAGTTGATTCACCTGTTAGGATGAAACAATGGATCTACTTACAAACTTAATTTTCTGATTAGATCCTTGAAGTATATATCACCTCTTGTGAGCGATAGATCTTTACTACTCCTTGTTGACCTTGCTGCTTACTCTACTCCTTTGTTGATTTGCATTTACATTTCTCAAACATTGCATGTCTCCCTTTTTTTTTGGTCTAATCCATATTTATTCATATATATTTTAGCCAATGATACAATACATTACATATATACCATTCCAATATTTACAATTGCAAAGTCAGCTAAAACACAAGTGAACAAAATATTACTGAGTTAGCCAAACAGTAAATAACTCAAGTTCACTGAACTGACTTGATGACCTTCTGATACTTGACATCCACTGCATTACTTGGCATCATCATGCACTCAGTAGAAGTGAAGGCTTGATCCCTACTAATCACCTAACGTAGTTCTAAACTCAGTAACCATTGGAGACTCAGTGGATATAGTATCACTCAATAAAATTGAATCCTTCGTTTACCTTGCTTTCACTCAATAAACATTATGCTTTCATTACTCAGTAAGTATTGCACTTTCATCACTTGGTAGGCACTGCACTTTCATCACTTGATAGGCACTACACTTGGTTAACACTAGAATGCTTGGTGTGAACTGTTGTACAAGATTACTGCTAAATGCTCGGTATACATTGTAGACTAAGTGATGAGCTCGGTAGCTATATTGATATAGATAAGTGTTGTCACTAATGACAATAATAACTTAATGGCAACAATCTCCCCCTTTGGGATTAGTGACAAAAATAATTATAAGCCAAAACATATGTACACAGCCTGACTGAATGAATTTAGATTTTAAAAAATTGATCTTTGTACAGCTGCTACATATACAAATATACTTATGTATACATGCAAACTTTTATTTAGTGCCAACTCCCCCTATCACTTATAGTGATAACTTTCCTCTGAATCTTTCCTTCCGAATCTCTCCCCCTTTTTGACAATAATGCCAAAGGACTGTATATATACAATTTATATGGTTACACCAAAATGAGATAAAAAATCTTGATGTACCTTAAGCATAGTTGCAAAAGTACTATCCCATGTTTGCTACAAAATTTGACAGGTGGAGAGGGCAATGTGAACTTTTGCTGATAATTGGATCAAGTGATCAACTACTAAGAAGTTTTTGTCTTGGACTAATGTTTTGCAATGAGTAATATGTTTTTGCATTGTGTCCATGATAGGAATGATCATATTTTGAATGTCTATGAGTGTAGACTAGATCCTTGCTTTCTCTCTCAATAGTTCTACCTGTACATCTGCCGAATATCTGATTTTGGTATGATGGGAGGTTGTGGAGAAGTTCACCTTCAATTTTGATGCACTTGATTATATATCAATGTCAATCTTATTTAGCTTATCTTTTATATCTTTTGTGAAGCCAAAAACATCACAAAGTTTGGCAAAAAGTGATGCTGCATTATTAAAAGAATTTTCAAAATTTCCCAAAAATGTGAATAATTCAACTTGCTTTATTGCTATCTTTTGAGCAATGTCCTCTAGCACTTTATTATCAAATTTCTTTTCTACTTTCTCAATAATTTTTTCTTGTCTAAAAGAATCCTCATTGAATTTATATACAACCTCTTCTAACTAAATCAAAATGTGTTGAGTAGAATCTACTTCAACACCTATAGCATCTGTAATAATATTTTTGGCATTCTTAGTAATTTTGTATTCCTTATCCTTTTTAAACCTTAACTGCTTCTGTGTAGCTTTCATCTATATTAGTTGACTAGCATACCTTATCTCTTCAATGGTAGCATTTTCATAGTCAATCTTTGGAATTACTATCTCTATGTTTAAGTCAATATCTTCTGGAATTTCCTTTCTAGTGATCAAAAGTCTTAATGGATGCTTTTTTTTAACTTCCATGATGACTGGTTTGACCTTAGGGATAGACACAATAGTGGAGATGGAAGGGCTAGTAGTAAAAACTGGGATAGAACTTGAGGATTGAATGCCAATAGAAGTATTAACCAAATAAAAAATTGGAATGCTTCCCAAAAATGATGATACACTTGGTATAGCAGTATCTGAACTAATTGGATTTAAAGTAGATGTAGATAATGCTAAAAAAATTGTAGAACTAGCTAGAACTGATAAAAAAAATTTGTGGAACTTACTGGAGTTGATGGAGACAAAATTGTAGAATTTACTATTATAGTTGCTGATGATGAACAAGTTAAGGAGGCTGACTTGGTGGCTGATGAAGTGATAGACAGCTCAGTAGATGAAGTGCTTGACACATCTATTTTAGATACTTAGAGCTGGGGGGAGGCTGATGAAGATTAAGAAATTGATGTGGCAATTGTGCTCACAATATCATTTGCAAAAGCTATCTCCATAGTTGATGTAACATTTTTTTGGTGGAGAGTGAGGAAGGGATGCAATCACTTCTGCTGCAATTTTAACTGGATCTTCTTCTTCCTCATTTGCTTCCTCCTCCTTGTCTTCTTCCTCATTATCTTCCATAAGTGCATGCAGCTCTGTTGGAGTAACTATGATGGATGGAGTGCTCTCAAAACCATCACTATCATTGCTATCATCATCCTTAATCTCAACTAGATCTTCACTAGGCTTTTGCAGATGATAGATGGTTTTTCACATGTTTGCTACATCATTTACAACATGCTCAATGTCTTTGATTAAGATCAAACATGTGTAAAATCTAATCATCATTTTACCTTCATGGTTTTTCATTTTTGCCTTTATGTCTACTCCAATGAGACTCGGTAGGAGATTCTTCAAAGATTTCTCATATATGTCTTTAACCGTTTCGATGGTTGACTCCCATCTTGGTTGCAATCTCTCCAATATTTCTTTGGAGATTTGAGAGGCAAGCTGGTCTGGGGAGTATTTCCATTTACCCATTTTATTTAGTACCAGTTCCTCAATCTACATTTTCTCAACATCAATTCTTGTTTCAAATTTCAATGCCTTGAAATTTGTGATGCTAGCTCCATCTTCTAATTGCTTAAGCCTTTCCTCAAATGTGAGAGGAGGCCTGACTAGTATATGTTCTTGCTTACCTTTTCTGGTTCTTCTGGAGAATACTATAGTGGGCTTTTTCTTAGGTTTGGTAATAGTTACCTTACCTTTCTTCTTTGGTTGCTCCTCTTCAGTTTCATGTTCTCCTTTTTATTCTTCTCCTTCTTCTTCTTCTTCTTCTTCATCCTCACCTTTTCCCTCGGTAAGCATAAGAGGACCAGTAGCAGTTTTTAAGTTTTCTATCTTCCTTTTGCATTTGCTTATGGCTAGGGTAACTTGATTTCGAGCTCAATTCTGGCCTTTGCCTCATCATATGTTCTGAAGATTGGTTGCCTTGGGTCTACTAGCTCATTGACTAGTGCTTGAATGATATCCCTGGTCTCATCAATATTTACCTCATATGGAATAGGTTTTACCCATGCCACTCAGGGTCTGACTACCTAAATATATACCTTATCATAGTCAACCATAAAACATATATCATTTCTGTAGTCCTCTACTAGTTTTGGTGGAATCCGGAACCTATTATTCATTCTCTCTTTGAAATCTTCAAAATAATTGTCCATAATGCTATCAAAATTTTCACCCATTTCTACTACAAACTCATTAATTTGATAAAGAATGGTAATATCTTTTCTCCATACAACTATTCCCTTTGATGGAAAGAATTTTTGAACATAGAAAAATAAGCAAATCAATAAAGAACCAAATTTACAAGGGTTATTCTTTGAAGTCCTTATACTTTCCATATTTTTATTCAGTTGTCTTAATAATAATTTTGACAAATCAAATTCAAGATTTTTCTTTACAATTTTAAATACCAAATCCATAGCCTCACAAGGTACACTATTCATTCGACTTGAGCTATAGATTTTGTAGGCAATGACATGAATGCCAAACCTTAGTTCGATATCTAATACAATGTTAACCTTCAAACCTCTACCATCCCACTTAGCTAGGGTTTGCTTATGTAACTCTTCCTAACCTAGGGTTTTAGTGGTTTTTGCTTTTCTAAGCATAGGGAGACCTGTGATTTTATTAATCATCTTCTTTGCAATTAACATTGGCTTCTCTAACCATAGTTCCACATTGTGCATCCGACTTAAAATATACCTAATCCATTTGGTTTGGAAACTTCTAGGCATATGCAATAGATGGGTCAAGCCTTTGGTTTCAAGATGCTTGAATTCGGGTTTCAAAGAGCCATCTACACACATTTCTCCTAGGGCATTGTCCATTTCTACGTTTCCAATTTCTTGAACAGAGCATTTGAAATGAGTACGAATGTCATTGATAAGAAGTACCTTAGGCAGAATTTGCGATTGAGCTCCATTAGGGTCGAGTGATTCTGCAACAGCCAAAACAATCTTGAAGTTGGGAACTTTCCATTCTGTGCCCTTTACCAGCATTTGTAAACCTCTTTTTGTCTTAGTGTTGCTGCTACTCTCAGATGCCATTGCTGCTCGATAAGTGTAAGAATTTTTTTTAACAGTTTTGCTATTTTAGAATTGCTTGAAATCACTTGAAGTTGCTTAGAATTTTCTTGGGAATCACTAGAAATTTCTTAGCTCTAAAATCACGATGAAGAATGAAATCAAATTTTCCCCTTTTTGACAAAAAATTTCCCATAAATGCTTGGTACGAAGGTAGCTAAGATGACATAGTGTTTGACAGGCTATCATTTACTTGCTCAGTAGAAGCTTGCAAATCGGTGATTGAAAAAAGATTTTAATTGCTACCAACCTAGCTCAGTAAGGTCTATAACTGACTTTCCTCGGTAGATGCAACTCGGCAAAAGATATGCTTTGTTTGATTCTTTGTGTATCTAGAATACTGATTTGATCATTTTACTTTCTTGCATATGGAACTCCTCTGGATATAGATTGAAGATATAGTTCTAGATCCTTTATGAATCTAATTGGAAATGATTGAGTCACCCACTTCTTGAGTGACATTTTCATCACTTAAACTATCTTGCTCGGTAGATTTTGGAATCCACTATTGCCTCATTTGCTTCCGAATGTTTTCAGCTTTAGCTTTCTTTTCATCTTCAATTCTTCCTATATTCATGCAATTTTTAGCTATATGACCAAGTTTAGTGCATGTATAACATCTTACTATTGTGTCTCTTTTCCTCAAGTGATGTCTTGAGCAGTCTTTGCCAATGTGTCCATATTCTCCACAATAATGACATTTGCACCAGGTATTGTAATCCCATCCAAAGATTGCTTTAACAAGTTGTCCAACTAGATTGAATGATTTGGATCTGCATTGGAATGCCTTGTGACCATGCTTCTTGCACTTGTGATAGTTGCCTTTAAATCTTGGTTGTTCCTTGCATTCATTAGCTTTATGACCATGTTGACTACAATTGTAGCATTTACCATTGAATTTACCTTTTCCATTGCTCCAACACTTGTTCGATGTGTGACCTAACTTACCACAGTGATTACAAGTAGACCTTTGATTCCTTTGTGCACCTTGTTTGGAAGTTTCACCTTCTTCCTTGTAACCAATTCCAGATTTTCCTTTTTGTCTATGAAGATTTTGCTCACTTAGCTCATATAATTGAGTCATGTCTATTTGAGATTTCATCATTCTCTCATTGATTTTCTTTTCAGTGTTTAGGTCATTTTTCAAACTTTCATTAATTTTTCTTTTAGATCTCAAGTCACCTTTTAAGCTCTCATTGATTTGTCTTTCTATGATCAGATCATTCCTCAGGTGTTCATTTTCAGATCTCAGATTCATAATTTCTTCATTTGCATTGGATAGTTGATTTACAAGATCTTGATGTTGAAGGGATTGATTATTTCTTACCTCTAAGTCATCATTTGCCTTGTTTCTTTGTTCCAAGGCTTCACATAGCCTGATTGATTGAATTTCTTGTTCTCTTTTAAGTTTTCTTACTTCTTCCTATAGGGAACCATTCTTTGCTAGGAGTTCCTTGATTGCCTCATTAGCTTCATTTGAATTCCTTGATGGTAAGAGGTCTTCAATATTTTCTTCAACATAGTGATGATCATTCATTTGTCTTGCAAGCTCATACCTTCTCTTGAAGGATTGAGAAAGATGCTCCTTAGCTTCTTTGAGTTGAGCCATGGCCATTTCCAAATCTAGCTTTTCATTTTCAATATCTTTGTCAAGTTTGAATATCTCCATTGTCCTTGGTCTTTGCTCAAGTTGTCAAGCTTTGTCCTGAGAACCAAAATGCTTTGATACCAATTGTTAGAAATATTCAAGATATGATAGGTTACTGAGAGGGGAGGGGTGAATCAGTAACCTAAAAACTTTTAAACAATTTAGTACTTTAACCATTTAGCATATCTTATCTAATCTACTGCATATATAAGAAATAAAACATCCATAACACATGTACTTAGTGATTTGGTGACCTAGAAACCTTCCAAATAGAAAGTAAAACTAGGGTGAGGATGATACCCACAAAGCTTCGTTACTGCAATATGAAGTTTTCCTGTTAAGGCTTACATTGACCACTTCTGGTGATCTTTCCTATTAGGAGCACAAAGGACTACTAGGTCCACCTTGTTAGAGGATTTACAAACATATACTTAAGTATGCACTCTGTTAGGAGATTTATACAAAGATTATTAACTCTACCCTGTTAAAGGATTCAAAAAGATGATTCACCTATTAGGATGAAACAGTGGATCTACTTACAAACTTAATTTTCTGATTAGATCCTTGAAGTATATATCACCTCTTGTGACTGATAGATCTTTATTGCTCCTTGTTGACCTTGCTGCATACTCTGCTCCTTTGCTGATTCACATTTACATTTCTCAAACATTGCATGTCTCCCTTTTTTTTCCTCTAATCCATATTTATTCATATATATATTTTCCAATGATATAATACATTACATATATACCATTCCAATATTTACAATTGCAAGGTCAGCTAAAACACAAGTGGACAAAATATTACTGAGTCGGCCAAATAGTAAATAACTCGGGTTCACTAAACTGACTCGGTGACCTTCTGATACTCGGCATCCACTACATTACTTGGCATCATCATGAACTCAGTAGAAGTGAAGGCTCAGTCCATACTAATCACCTAATGTAGTTCTGAACTCGGTAATCATTGGAGACTCAGTGGATATAGTATCACTCGGTAAAACTGAATCCTTCATTTACCTTTCTTTCACTCAGTAAACATTATGCTTTCATTACTTGGTAAGTACTATGCTTTCATCACTCAGTAGGCACTGCGCTTGGTTAACACTAGAATGCTTGGTGTGAATTGCTATACAAGATTACTACTGAATGCTCGGTATACATTGTAGACTGAGTGATGAGCTCGGTAGCTATACTAATATAGATAAGTGTTGTCACTAATGGCAATAATAACTTAATGCCAACAAAGAAAAGCTTGATGATTCTATGTCTATACAAAGACCTTCTTATGACAAGATTGATCTTGCATATTTGATTCACTTGTCTATAGAGAAACCTGAGATTAGATCAAATCCAAAAGAAAAAGAAAAATTTGATGATAATATTGAGTCAAGTCAATCTTCTAAGGAACCTAAGGAAATTGAGAAAATCAAGGAAGTTTAAATTTTGGATGAACCAAAGCAAGTGGAGACTTCCAAGGAAACTAGGTATGAATTTAGAGGTAAGTGCTTTTTATGTAATTAAATAGGTCATATGAAAAGTCATTGTACTAAAAATTCATTTAGTCATGTTAAGGACTTTTATTGTCATAATTTTCATGGTATGGGTCATAATGCAATTGATTGTAGGAAACCCAAGTATGATAATGATAGAAGAAATAGTAGAATGTCTATAAATACTAACTATATAAATAGAAGAAGATCTAATGAAAGGACATTGAGAGAAATAAGATCTTATGATGACAAAAGAAAAATTATATGTTATAAGCATAACAACTTAGGACACATTGCTTAGAATTGTCATGCACCTGATGAGCAGCAAAATCCTAGAAGTAGAGCACCTATATGTCAGTTATGCAATAACTTTGGAAACTTTGGACACATAGCAAGGTACTATAGAATGGACATAAACTTTAGAGATAGAAGGAACAATGGAAGAAACTTCAAGAATAGAAGAAATAATGGAAGAAACTTTGAAAATGACAAAATGCACCAGGAAAGGAACTCCAAAACTAGCAGAAGCAATGAAGAACAAAGAAAAATTGTTAGTGAACTTCATGAAGAACTTAATGAAGCATTCATGAAAGGAAGAGATATCTCAAAAGAAAATTTAGATTATGATGAGATAGGAGGATCAGATTTAGTTGTTGAGTTTGATTCAATAAAGTTGAATTAAGCTTGTTCACAGCATTAGAATTTGAGATCTTCAGTCAAAGATTGAATTAGAGGTAACAAATTTGGGAAATGGTGTATATAGTTGTATTTAGATTTTACCTAAGATCACTTGTGATTTGGAGTTCATCTAAATAAGTTATGATGAATTTTAGAGTTACTAGTATTACAATAAAGAGTAATTCTATAACATAAGATTAACATAAGATGAAAAGTACATTTTTGCAGAGAATTTTTTGATGCAAAGTTTTGAGGATGATTTTCATGATGGAACGAGGCTATAGTAAACCTTTGATAACATTTGAAGATTAGACAGATGATTTTGGATAGTTATCTAATTACATAATGCAAATAGTAGCTTTTTCATATTTGTGAAGTACACAATTAATGTAGTTTCAAGTTGATGCATAAATAGAGTACTTAATTGATTTTACTTCATTATAAACATATTCAAAGTGAAGAGTATTCTAAAGTGACTTTTTAGAGTGATTTCAAAGAAAACCCTATTTTTGAAAAGAGGTATTTTATCATGTTTTTGCAATATTTTTTGAATAAAATATATTGTTGATAATAATTATGGATATGCCAATTGTTCATAGTGTTGTGAATGAGGATAGACCTAAGTTTAAGATAGTTTCTATAAAACCTAGTGATGGAAACCCTAATTTTGCATTGTCTATGACCCTGAACAATGTAGTATATTTGGAAGATGTAGAAAACTATTTAAATTTCAAGTTTGAGTCTATTGGTAGTGAATATATGAACAAATATATGGTATTGGTCTTTAACTATGACATGATAGTGAAGGCCAAATTTGACATTTAAGTGAATTAGACTTGTTTAAGTATCATTTTTACTGTGAACTAGATACAGATGAATGGATTCAAATCATATTGAGTAGGATTCATGATGAAAAACTATGGATGCAAGATAATGTAGTAAACATTTTTTCCAACCTTATACATGAGGTAACTGGTCTTAGCAAATAAGGTAGTGTACCCATAGGAGAGAAACTAGTTAAGAAGAAAGTAGAAAGCTACAGTAAGGCAGTTTACAATGGGAAGGCTATGGTAATTAGCTCCATCAAGCAAGATGATATGAGATTTTTTAGTAGAATAATAGCTTATTTATTTTGTGCAAGTTCTAAGATGGATGAACTTTTAGCATATTTTATATATGCCACTTACAAGATTTGAATTGAGAAAGAACACATGAATTTGAGTGAAAATTTGAAATTTCAACTCTTGGAGAACCTTGAAAAGATTAAGAGGAAAAAGAATGGTGTATTTAGATTCTATTCATTGATAAATCACATATTCTTTCACATGCTAAAGAGATTTACCTACTTGTCAGTAACATATATAATGAGTAGTGATAGTTGCTCTATGGAGAAGATATCAAAGGTATGCAAAAGACACCCTACAGACAAGATATTGAATAGTAGAAATTAGATTATGAGAACATTTCAAAATGAGATGAAGAAAAGGTTTAAGATCTCACCTAAAATTGTGGATAGGTTCAAGGAAGAAATATGTATTTTAGTTGATAGTGACTATATATACATTCAAGCAGTAGAACCTTAGGAAACATTTTTGAGTCCTTTGAGCTATGAGTTAAGTGATGATATTGTAGTTGGCTACATATATTTATAGTTGAATTCTAAGAAAGATAAGGCAGAATATAGATTTGGCACATTTGATGAGATTACATAGCATGCTCATCAAGCAATTCTAGAAAATGCATCTCACAAGAAAGTTGAGTCAATTATGAAGAAAGCATTATCTGAGGCTAGAATGACATAAAGTGAGTCTGAGGTAGTGAGATAAAGATTGAAACAAGGTCAATTGAATATTCAACCCTTGTCAATTTTAGTTGCAGAGACAATGTCAGGATAGAGTATAACATATGTAGCAGTATTTGATGTTCAACCTAGTGAACATAAGAGAAAATTAGAAAGATTAGTTGAAGTAGTGTCTATAAAGACTAAGAGTCAAAAAAATGGCTTTAGGACCTGGCAAGAAGGAGAAAGCATTGTTAACAATTGAATCTAGTAGTGATGAAGAGATTGAGGAATAGGAAATCAAGCAAGCTGAAAAGGTGACTCCACCTAAACAAATAGTAGGAAATACTCGGCAACCATGGAAACCAAAGATTGAGAAGATTAACATAGTGATTTCAAATGAAGGAAACTTTGTTCAAATGAAAAACTTTTATGATCTTTATAATAATTTCAAGAAGGATCATATTGATATATCTATTATGAGACATATAATTGTGAATGATCTATGTATGAAGGATATCAAAGGAGGAGTGAACTAGAAAGTCTATGAGAGACTTATATAGAAGAAGACTCTAGCAAGGGAAGAAGACCTTGAACTTCAAAAGTCTATACTAAGGATAATCTAGAAAATTGATGATGAAGATGAGATTAAGAGATTGTTGAATAACCTCACACCATATTTGACAAATAATTTTAGGCCATTCTTATTAATGGTCGGTGAGCAAGATAAGTCTAGGAAGGAGACAATAGTAGCCATCAGTCAGATATTGTCAAAATCATAGACAACAACTCCTCTAGCTCCTAGAATCACAGATGTATTAGTTAGTGATGACACTATGAAGATTGATCAAACCAATGTTACAATCAACATTGATGATACCAATCCATTTGGTGGTTCCAAACCAAATGTACCTAATACTGAAGATGTTGAAGATAATTTGAAACAAATTGAGGAGGAAAAGAGGCTAATAGAAATTGAAAAGTAGAAGTTAGAGGAAGCCAAGTAGAAATTTCTTGAAGAAGAAAGAAAAAAGAAATTTGAGGAAGAAGAAAAGAAAATATTAGAAGATAAGAAACAAAGAGAGGAAAAGGAAAGGAAAGAAGAGGAAGAGAGGAAAGCAAAGGAAGTAGCAAAGAAATAGAGGGACACAAAGAAATAGAGGGATGATGAGACTAAACCATCTAGTTCATCTACTCCATTCTCTCTTACTAGTTTTGTCATTGATGATGATGATTAGACTAATCTAATTTCATTCTTATCCAAACTCCTATAGAAAAAATAAGATAGTGAAGAGTTTGCAGAGATAATTGATGGAAGTAACTGACAAATTGTGTAGTACTTTGATAGTACAACATATTGAGTCAAATCCTAAACTAAGAGCATAAGTAGTGCTAAAATATTTTGATGAAGAGTTTACAAATTTTTTGAATGTTGTAGAGGCAAAAGCTCATATTTCCCATGATGCTGACTTGTTTAGCACCATCTTCTAGAATATCAAGAATGACTTAGTCAACCTCGATACATGCATCAAAGAACTTCAAAAGTGTCAGTAGGAAGGGAAATTCTTGTATGTTAAGTGTACCTTATCATACAAACTAACTAAGGATTTGGATAGTTAGTTAGAGGCAAAGATAAATGAGTTAGAGGCTTTATCCATCCTAATATAGCACCCATCAAGTAAAGTTGATGATGTTAAGAGTCAAGTTGCTAGTGTTCATAGTGAGATTAGGAAACTAGAACTTTGAAAAGAGTAGATATTGAAGAGAACATCTGATTTCAGAGAATCTATTTCTTTGAAGTTATCATTTGTTGAAAAGTAGTTAGAAGAATGTGTCAAGGCCAAAGACACATATACAAAACTTTTTGTATTCAGATCTAAACGCAATTGAGATTGCATCATATGCATTATGTGCAATTCCCACATTAGCAAAGTCTACCAAAGAAGCATGGAACAAAGGTATGGACAATTTGAAGAATATTTTTGATGATTGTATGAAGATTATTTCAGCATAAAGGCAAGGAGAAGTAGATTTGATAGTTTTGAATAGAATCTTGACATTTTGAGACCTTTGTCATTGATGTCAAAGGGGGAGTATTAGTAGAAGAAAATTGGAATGCTAGAAGAAAATTGGAAAGTAGAAAATTTGGATAGAAAAATGGAGAGATACATGTGTAGTATGAGTATGAAGTATATTGTTATGGGGAGAATATTTGTAAAGTTGCAATAGATGTAATGTTTATTTTGATAGTTTGTTTTTGTCACTTAGCCAATTTTCCCTATTTTGTTGCCATCAATGCCAAAGGCAGAGATTGCTAACAATTGGTTAATTGTGATATATAATTGCTGTCATTAATGGCAACACATGATGTACATGTTGATAGGAAACCTCAAAAATAAATATACTTAGTGTTTTCTTATCAAAAAATTGTCTAAGTATAGAATTTGGTTTATAGAAGAGTATTGTTTTGTTTATAACATGTTGTAGATGTCATATTATGACAAGAAAAGGTACATGGAGATAGTATACATGTTAGTGATGATGTGTATAACCTCAAAATTTTGTACAGACTGCACAAAATAGAGTTAATCATGTTTTGATGAAGTAGGATAGTGGAATTGAAGGAAAGAATTGTTTTGGTTGCAAAACAACTACTTGTCCAATTAGGGCCGACTTTCTAGAGGTTTACTGGAACTTGGAAAATTGGATTGTGGTCTGAGTTGACTCAATAGTATTTCATGTAAAGGCATGGTACTTATGCAAAGGAATTCTTGTGATAAGTAGTGTGTGTGCTCATGATTATGCTATTGCATCAAGTCTGTGAACTTGTGAGTGAACTTTTGTGAAAGCAATATATGTAAAATTTTGTATGAACTATCTAGTGATCTAGGATTGAGATGAAGATTAGAGATCAGTGAAGGAAGGAAAATAATAGTAGATTACTTGATTGAGCAGTAAGCTCTTCATGTCATTGAAATTACATGTTCGGCCAGTGGGCTCTTCTTGCATACATTACACTACAACTCCTAACAAGGATTTAAAGTCTCGTAATAGGGATAGTTATACTAAATTTTCTCATTGATTCCTAATAGGGTCCATCCTCTAACAAGGAACATATATATTAGTATATTATGTTGGGTGATGTGACGTGCTCCCCTGCCCACAGGTGGTTAATTATGTGGTGTTCCATGTTCACTAACAGTCATGGCTTTTGGTGCAATGGCAAATGGGCCCTACAATTGGTATCAGAGCCTAGTTTTGGCCTGGTCATGGGTTCAAATCTCCCCGGTGCCTTCCCAACCCGTGTAAGCACCTGGTATGTGCATCAAGGGGGAGATTGTTGGGTGATGCGATGCGCTCCCCTACCCATAGGTGGTTAATTATGTGGTGTTCCATGTTCACTAACAGTCATGGCTTTTGGTGCAACAACAAATGGGCCCTACATATTATCTAGTGGCTATCATCCCCACTAGGGTTTTCCCTTGGCTAGCGGTTCCCTAGTTAACAAAATATGGTGTTATGAGTTATCTTTGTGTATTATTATTATTATTGTTCAACATTACTATATTGCTTTGTTATGCATGGTTTAAAGTAAGTAATAATATCTAGTTGGTGACTAAAGTTTATAGATTATTGATTCACCCCCTCCCAGTAATCCCTATTTCTAATAGAACATAGCTCCTAACAAAAATGATTATACACCAATCGTGGTTGTTGATGGGAAAACCTTAAACATGGGGAAGGTATGTTCTAAAATTAAGCAAGAAAATTCCATTCATCTATGTCAAGAGTTTAATGATGTATTTGCTTGGGTATATAATGATTTAAAAGAGTTTGACCCAAGTTTGTTTCAACATACCATAGACTTAGTAGAAAATGTCAAACCAGTAATGCATAAATAGAGGCCAGTGAATCCTAAAATTGAGCCCTTAATGAAAAAAGAGCTATCCAAGCTAATTGAGGCTAATATAATTTTCCCTATCAAGCACTCATCATGGGTATAAAACCTTGTCCCTATTACAAAGAAGAATGGAGAAATTAGATAATGTGTGGATTCTAGGGATCTTAACCAAGCTTCCCTTAAAGATCATCATCCCCTCCCTTCCATTAAACAAATATTGTCCAAGGTTAGTGGTTTAGAGAGATTCTCATTTATTGATGGATCATTTGGTTACAATCAAGTGCTGGTCAAAGAAACTAACAAATACAAGATTCCATTTACAACAAAATGGGGCACCTATGCTTATAGGAAAATTCCTTTTGGGCTAACAAATGCAAGGGCCACATTTCAAAAGGCAATGGAGATGACCTTCAAAAACGTGATTGAAACGTTTGTGTTGGTTTATCTTGATGATATCATAGTATACTTAAAGGATATAGTAGATCATTTTGGTCATCTTAGACAAGTGTTCATAAGGTGTAGAGAGTTTGGGGTATCCCTTAACCCAAGAAAGTGTGTCTTTTCCACCAATCAAGGAAAATTATTAGAACACATTTTATCAAATGATGGTTTAACCATTGATCTAGAAAGAGTAAAAACAATACTTGCTCTTCCCCTTCCTAGTCATAAGAAAGGTCTGAAAAGTTTTCTTTGTAGGATAAATTTTGTGAGGAGATTTATCCCTAATTTAGCTACCATGGTGAAACCTCTTATAGCCATGCTTAAGAAGAATATGGTATTTTCATGGATTGAGGAAGGGAAGGTGAGTTTTGAAGATATCAAAGAAGCCATAACCTCAGCTCCTAATCTCATCAATCTAAATTTTGAGAAGGGTTTTATTATTTATACCTTAGGTGGTGAATCAAGCATTTCTGCTATCTTGACTCAAGAAAATGATAAGAATGAGGAGCAACCTATTGCTTTCTTTAGTGAAGGGCTTAAGTAATATGAAGACACATATAGTTATGTAGAAAAGAAAACCCTTGTAGTCATAAGAGCTTTGAAGAAATTTAGACACCTTGTCTCTCATAACAAGATCCATTTGTTAGTACCCCATGTCAGTGTAAAGGACTTTCTTTTAAGAAATGATATTAGTGAGAAGAGAGCTAGATGGATCACTAAGGTAATGGAGTATGATGTTAACATCTAGATTACCAAGTTGGTAAGAGTGAAGGGATTGCACAAACAAATGATCGCATCTTAGGAGTTAGATGAGAAAGTTGCTATGGTATTGATAGAATAGGAAGAAGCAAGAAATGACAATCCAAGGAATCAAATGGATGACATGATGACCTTCTTTTCTAGGAATGAATATTCTCAAGGATTGGATAAGACTAAAAGGAGATAGAATAGGTTGTGTCAATTCCTTATACCATAGTTGATGGTATCCTTTTTAGGAGGGATTTCAATGGAGCACTATTGAGATGCATTGATATAGACCTAGCTGAAAGAATGATCAAAGAGCTTCATGTTGGTCATGTTGGAGTTTTAAAATGTACTAAAACTACTAAGCAACAAAATGCTTAATACCAAAATGACAGTACATACACAATCTAAAGACTAGCCTATTCTTATTAATAATTGCATATGTAAATTATTTGGACCCAACTTCAACAAAACCACAGATGGTTTTCTACTCTTTTGGCTCTGCAAAACCAGGGTGGGTATACCCAGGGATGATTCAAAACTGGAACAACTGTATGAGGATTATTCTTAGTTTCATTCTGATTCTCATTTCAAGATCCTCAAACATGTACATAATTCTTACTAACTTGGTAAACATCCCATAAAATAGATATGGCCAAGAATTCTTCTATAGATTTGCAGATGTTTTTAACAATAGTGGCTAATTGAAGCTAAAACATTCCATGCAGGCAAGTGCTGGCCAACTTTGAAGATCTACAAGAAATAAAAGTAAAGTTTGATTTAATGCTCCATTTTGTTAACCATTTATGATAGATCTCTCCTTCAGCTGAATCAATTTGATCAGTGCATAATCCATTGGGGTTCAGAGTCTATAGCGAGTTCTTAGATCTAGTTTGTTGCCTTACAACAAATTCTATCAGTAATTCTTATCAGAATTCATCATTCAAAATCCTTTCCACTACTAAAGAAACCTTATCACATTCATCAAAGCTTTTATTTAATCCATTGAATTAATAGCAGTGATAAATAGATATACAACCTAACTAGATTGCATTCAATTGCACAAGCCTTTACTTATATAATATCAAGAAAACCAAGTAATTGAAAGGAGACAAGATTCAGAAAGAATAATATGGGGACGGTTAATAATTTGTATTCATCTTCTTTGAAAATGGTATATCCTTTACAATAGACTCAGAATGACCTTCAGAAAGAAACACAACTCATTCTATATTCATGTATTCTCAGAGAATTGATAGAGAAAATACATCATAAACTTGCTTTCAAAATTTGGACCAAAGACGGACTAAGCATATCACTTAGAAAAATAGAATTCAGACCATTCTTTAGCCTTGGGATCTCACTTAAATAGTGTGAGATGCAACAAGCTTTAGGCTAAAGACAAATGACAGGTGTCCTGTAAAAGGCACTTACATACACTTCTATCATAAAAGACAAAAACAAATAATAGAAAGGCTTATTACATCAAACATTCCTTGGTGGGTCCCTTTCTATTATGCTTCTCAATTGTTGAGACGAGAAAATATGATCTGATTTTACAATCATTCTTCATCCTCGAAGTACATAGTCATGAGGTCTGAAAGTGATGTATCATCTTCAGTTACCTGTAAACTTACTTTAACTTGGAGATTTTCTATGTCTTCATTACTAACTACAAGGGTAACTTTTACTTTTGCATCTTCCTCCTCATCTTCTCCTGACATCTATTCTATAAACTGAATTTTCCATTTATTATAGGTAGCATCATCTAGCCAATCAAAATTTAGAGCCTCTCTTTGTATAACCAGTAAAGAATTTGCAATTTCTTCTAAATCATCAAGCTCTTTTCTGATGTCATTATAATATAATTGTATCTTTACCAATTCTTCATTTTTCCTTGTCCAAAACTATTGGCTAGTTTCACTGATGATGTTCCTAATCCTTTCATCCAATATTTCATCTAACTCCTTTTTCCATTTTTCTTTTTCCTTTATTGTATCAACAGATTCTAAAGCACAAGGAAATAAAGTGAAATTTTTAGCAATATATTTGGAAAAACAAAGTGTTAATCTTTTATGGAAAGAATCCCTTTTATCATCAAAGTCTTCTAGTTTATTTAACAGATCAAAAAATTTCTCTACTTGATGATATGGCATTTGGACAGCAGATATAAATATAATTGTAATATCATTATTCCTCTCCCTCCACTTCTATGCTAGGGGAGCCAATTTATCCTTATCTCTGTTCAACTCATCCATAAGGGTTGCAATTCTTGTCAACTGATCAAAGAAGGTTGACCATTGTATTTTATTCCTTAAATAAATTACACCTTGCTTTAATTTTCCTTCATACTGATTTTTTAATTCTACCTGCAACTCATGTAATTTGGTTTTTTCTTCTTCAAAATCTTCTACAGTATAGAATTGGGGCCTTTTAGGGGTGTTTGGTATTTCAATAATAGGGGTTGATCCAAAAAATGACTGGGAAGGGTATGCAATTCTAAGTGTATTGGATTCTCCCACCTTTCTTTTCCCAAGTATCTTCTCCATTTGAGACATCTTGTTTTCAAGCTCAATTCTCTTTTTTACTTCTTTATTGTAGGCATCCACCACTATTTCATACTTACTCTGCAGATCAGTCATTTCCTTTTCTTCTTTTTTGTAGTGGCCAAGGAAAATTTAGAATAGTCCACATTCATGTGGGTTGCCTGTATATGTGAAGTATCAACGACCCTCCTCACAATGATACTCCCTATTAGTCCTAAATCATTAGGTTGTAATGGAGTAGTCCTGGATCCTCTTCTTAATGACCACATAACAAGAACAGCTTGGTCATTACTGAATGTTGTTCCCAAGAATTCTTCTTTATCTGGATCCTGTAATCCTAAATTATTTGACACAGAATTAAAAAATTAAGGCATCCACAATATCCCAATTGGGCCATAATAAAATATTTGCATCTTTCACTATCTGTCTACCCTCTTCAGGGGTTATATTCTAGAACTCTTGTATCATTTTTTCCTTTATTTGATTCTAAATAGAGGCTTCATCCATTTTTGGATGCTCTATTTTCATATTCCTACATCTTTTCTCAAAAATGTACATGTTTTCCCTCCATGCAAACTGATGGAAAGCCCTAGATTTTACAAAACTGTTATCAAACAAAAATTGCTAACTGGCTTGTTCCAAAATAGGGTCTAATTCTCTTCCCTTGGAATCTACTATAGTTAATTCAAAACTTGACACAGGAGGCTCCTGGGGGTTCCGTTCATCAATTTCTGCTTGAGTAACAAAAACTCCTCCTTGTGACCCCATTTGTTCAATTTTCTCATTGCCTCCTCAATTCTTGTTGGAGTTTGGGAAGGTGAGTAACTTTAATAATGGGATTCCTCTTCCCTTATTATTTTTCTTCTTTTGGGAGAAGGTTTACGGGGTCTTTCTCCAAAAATAGTACTAGTAGATTCAATTATCTGCTTTCCTTTGTTTACAGTGGGCATCTAATCCCAAATAACAGTATATCCTGTCCTCTTTCGCACAACCAGTGGACCTGCCCCTATGTTAGGGGTGAAACACAATTTTCTCATAACTTCCCTAGCCTTATCTAGAAAAGAATCAATAAAATGTTGTTTCTTCTCATTCATTACCTCCATTATTTCAGGGAATGTACTCATGAGCTTATTTACTCTATCTGCATTAGTTGCAGCATTACTAAGAGGACTGTAATCCTTGTCAAGACAATTAATAAACTCCAAAACTTTTGAATAGAATCTCCATTTCTCTTTCTTTGTTTCTTGCTCTTGGAGAGAATATTCATTCCTTATTACATCTTCAGGGAAATAGAATTCATGCTGACTTGGACGAAGCTTGATCCTATGTCTAAGAGCAAAATTAAAGAAATCTTCTGTGTCACAAAAATAAGAGTGAGATACTGCCATTTATACTGATCCAAAAATTTGTAGAGGAAGATCCACCCCTCTTTAGTTATTACAAACTGGTGAGCTACAGTGCAAGTAGGAAAAATTTATCCTATTCCCCTTTTGTACAAAAAGGTCTCCTCCACTCCTCCCAACTGCCATAAAAATTTAGCTACTCCTACCTTTAAAGGCACCTAATAGGGTAGTACATGGGGTGTCCCTTTGAATCCATAAATCCTAATGACAGTTGAGACTGGATATGGGATGATATCTCCCCAATTATGTGAAACTTTTAGACTATGGGGTCTATCCATAGGCCTAACAAGGTGAATTATTGCCTTAGGAATTCTGGGATTGTCACTCAATATGAGAAATCTTAGTTTAGAAGCAAAGTGCCTATCAAATCTAACAAAACTAGCATTTTATGCTTCCCCAGTCATGTCTGCACTCCATAATTGAACTGGTAGTGCTTCCCCCTCTTGTTCCCTATTCAAAACCATTTCTTTACCGAAATATGTAACCCCTTTAAATAGAAACATATGCATCAATAGGGAGTACTGACCCCAAACCTTTTCCACCTTGCCCTTTGCAATCCCCACCAATCCATTGTGAATCTCATTAGCCAGGTAAGATGCAAAATCAAAAATTATTTCTACATCGAAAGAGGAGATTTGGGTGATCATATACATGAAGCTCACAGGAATAAAATCTTCTTCACCCTCTCTGAAGACTCTACACAGGGTCTTGTATATCTCTACTGCCTTGGCATTAAAGCATGATTTCTTGAAAGGTTCTTTAGAAGATGATGTTATTGCTGGTAGGTTTCCAATTCTGCCTATGTGGGCCTTCAATGCACCTTGTCTAACTACATCCCTTTTGGACATATATTCCTTTTCTAACTCTATCAAATCAATGGGCACATGATACCTAGTGAGAGGTCCCAGACTGAAAACTTCCCTAATTTCTTCTGGACTAATGGTAATTAAAACCTCACCATCCATTCTTCTCACTACCTTAGTGGCTTGATCATAACTTTTTGCCACGGCCTCAAGAAGGTCATAATCCATAAACACACTGGGAACAACTAGCTTTCCCAGATCAAAATTCCATATATTGGCATGAGGGGCACATAATTTCCTTTTTGTAAACCATTTCTTGAACAAACTCAAACCAGTTTGAGAAGTTTGAGCATCCTGGACCCAATTACCCTTATCATACAATCCATCAGCTATTCTTAGCCTAGGTTTTCAAAGAGGTTAACCTTTTAACTTGCACTGTCTCTACAGTAGACTTAGGGAGCAAATCAAGCAAGTCATCATGCACATTTCTATCCAAATAGTTTATTTGACCTGAAAATCCCTTCTTCGGAGGCATCTTGGACTATTTTTTTTTACAGAACTCGAAAAACCTATGAAGATTATGGTAGTACTACTTACTTGAATTCTGTCTTTATTTTCCTCTGTATTTCTGTAAACTTTCTGCGAACAGACAATTTTACAAATTCTGCCAGACTTTAGTACAATTTCCTTCAGTAATTGCTTCTGCACAAGAATGGGTCAAAATATTTGCTTGCGTAAGATGAACTGATGAAATCTTCTGTGTTACACTCTATATTTTTAGGCGTGATGCTTTCATGTCTAATTAATATAGAGAGTGGCACCATATTTTGTGTTTAAAGCTACATCGTCGATCTTCAAAAATCTTATGATCATGTGATACAGAGAGAACAACTAGGCATTGCACTTGACATGTTGGTCAATTCATCCAATGAAAACTTACCATGTACATAACTATTTCCTTGATGGTGCTTATATTCAGACCCACTAGCAACTGAGGACACATGTCAACAGGTCGCTACTTCGTTATGCATAGAGAATGAGCACCTTGCCATAGCGAAGCAACGACAACCATTGATTTGATCTAAATTTGACAGATGATATGTTACTGGGCTTGCTCAGAAAGAAGGTAGTGGGCCCTATTCACTATGTCGCTATACATATCTCCCTCGCAACTCTTCATAGCAAGAAGATGATAGCCATTGATCACAGGTCTAATCAAAGGTGAGGAAACTACATGCAGTCTTTTGATTCTTACTCACTACGTCACATAGCTTAAAAAACATGCAACTTTTCAAATCGAGGTAGCAAGGACTATTGATTCTGTTCTAATCTAACGCTTAGGATCTCTTTGCACATTTGATTAGAAGGGCATTGTTGAAGTACAAAATTTTGCACAGTTGGTGCCCTTTAAGATCTTACTTTAGTCCTAATCATCATCCCATGTCACCAAAGGTCCCACCGGCTCTTGATTTCATGGGGCCTTGCTACTTCACTAACAGCGAGATGTCAAATTTTTTTGATAGCGAGGTAGCAAGATCCAACAACTTTAATGAATTTTGGCACCATGAAATGCAAGGGTCCATCATATTATTATTTATGCTATTAAACTGATTCTGACAACGATAGTTATTACTTGTCATCCCACCTAGATTAGTCATGGTACTGACAAATTACAATGTCACTGGCTCTTCAATTTCACGGGCCTCGCTACTCCACTAATGACAAGATGTCAAATTTTTTTGACAGCGAGGTAGTGAAGCATCGGAAAAATCATCATTCTGGCTCTGACTTCAGTCTGCTTCTGCTAGGTCCCCTTTCCTATTTTGACGGTAATTGCAATGTATACTTGAATAATAAATCAGCCAAAAAACAAAGCTCTGACCATCGTATCTTCATTTTGCGGTCTCGTTTTATAAACTATTTAGCACTCACTACCTTGCCATACATAAAAAGTGCCCATGTTTACATAGCGAGGTAACGAAAATGGTGGATCTACTTAGATCGGACGGCTGGGGAATATGAGAGGAAAGGTATATCGGGGGTACAGAAGATAAAAGATGATAGAATATTCACCTTATTTGAAAATTCAAATATTTTACGCCTGACAATTTATGAGTAGAAAGAATGTAGGGTTTTCACAAGGTTTTTTCAAAGGCTAGCAAATGGATGAATTATCTAGAAACCCTATGTTTCACTTAGAATGAAAAATTTGACTTTTCTACAATTGGACAAAAGACTTATATCACACAAAAAGTCAGACCAATAGTGGTTCTTTCTGGGGATGATAGACTACTTGAGTCTATGCAAGATTTTAGAATCTATGGGAGAGCAGACCACATACTTGGTGCAAAAATGACAACTTCTTCAGAGAGCACAAAGAAACACACAGAAACAAACAACCACACTACACAGGGATACTTACAAGGACTTACAGAAAATATTAAATGATAGGAAACCCTAAAACTACTGTTCATGGAGAAAATAAGTATTTTTCAAGAAAAATACCTCTTCAAGAACTATCCATGAACTAGCAATTCAAGAATACAATCAAATACATCTTTGAGCATATAAGAATCTTCACCCCAAATATTTTCAATTTGATATGGGCGTAATGAAATAGGATTAAATTTGCCATGTTTTCCTTTATCCTCAATTTTGGCATTCCACATTAGGACTAAATCTCCATGTTTAAACTTTTTTCTTACAGTTCTTCTATCATAGAGTTTCTTAACTTGCAATTGCAGGTTTTGATTCTGCCAATCCTACCAATTCATCCATTCTTTCTTGTATTTCATCTGTAGTATCTTGATCATACAAGTAGATGTAATTGTAGGGTCCCATCAAGTTATTCTGAGGCATTGTGGCTTGAATCCCATACACTAAATCAAATGGAGCTACACCAATTGCTTTCTTTATAGTTACTTTGTTAGCCCATATTGCCAACTGTAACTTGGAATCCCATGCCTTTTTATTATCATCCAATGTCCTCTTAATGACCTTCAAAAGGCTCTTATTTTTGGACTCGGCTTGTCCATTCCCTTGTGGATGATATGGAGTAGATGATAATCTTGTCATTCCATATTTATCACAAAACTTGATGAATTCCTCAGACCTCAAGAACATAGCATTATCTGTTACAATTTTTTGTGGATGGTCAAATCTGGAAATAATATTATTTAGTAGGAAATTATTGACCACTTTACTTGTTGCATTTCTTGTGGGGATAGCCTCTACCCATTTTTTTAAAGTAGTCAGTAGCAACTAGAATCTAAGAATAGCCAGTGCTAGACTTGGGGAAAATCTCTCCTATGAAGTCCAGACCCCATTGTTGAAAAGGATCTTGAATCTCCACTGGCTTTAATGGGGTGTTTCCTAAGAATTTTAGCTTTCCAGCAAACCTCTGACAAGGATCACATTTCATAACCATTTTTTGAGCATCCTTGAAAAGGGAAGGACACCAAAATCCAGCCCTCATTACCTTATGTGCAGTAGTTTTGGCCATATAGTGCCCCCCCACACACTCCAGTATGCATTTCTTTCAAAACCTCTTCTTCGTTTTCCTTATCAACACATTTCAATAATACTCCCTCAACATTTCTCCACCATAGGTTGCTTTCGAAAATTACATACCTGATAGTTTGCAATTTAGTATTCCTCTTTTCATTTTTAGGAAAATGGGGAGGAGCTTCCATGTGTTGCAAGTAATATATGACATTGGTGCACTAATCACATTGGTCCATGTCACATAAATCAGCTCTGAGATCATCATTTACCATATTTATCTGGTTAGCCTCTAGATTAGCTTTGGCCACGAGTTTGGCCAAACCTTGACCCCTTACTAAATTTGTTATTTGTATATCAATGTTGAATTCCTAGATTCTATTGATCCATCTACACCTCCTGTCTGATACTTCCTATTGAGAAAATATATCCTAGACTGTAGCACTAGGTACAAAAGCAATAACAGTAGCACCTATCAAGTAGCATCTGGGGTTCTCAATACTAGAACATTTTTTATTGCAATTTTAATATCTTGAAATGCTTGTGAAGGCTCACCATTCCAATCTATAGTGGCTCCCTTTTTGAGCATTTTTGAGATAGGTCTACTGATCTCAGCAAAATTTGTAACAAATCTCCTAAGGAAATTAACTTAGCCAAAGAAGGATTGAATTCCTTTTACATTTTTTGGCTTGGGGACTTTGTCAATAGTTGCTACTCTCTCACAGTCTATTTTCACCCCATCCTTAGACACTATATGTCCTAATAGTTTGCCCTCTGTGACCCCGAATGTGCATTTCTTTGGGTTTAAAGAAACCCCATATTCTAGAGCTTTGATAAATATTTTTCCAAATGTTTGTAGTGATCTTCAGACTTATTAGAATATGTAGTAAGATCATCCTAGTATACAACAATAAATTTATCAATATAATCATGAAATGCTACATCCATGGCTATTTTGAAGGTAGCTCCTGCATTAATTAGGCCAAAAGGCATCCTCACATACACATATGTTCCCCATGGGGTTGTGAAGGTTGTCTTGAACTATTCATTTTCCTTTACTAGAACTTGATTGTATCCAGAGAAACCATCCATCATTGACATTAATTCAAAGCCAGTCACTTGCTGCAACATGGCTTCCATATTAGGTAAGCCATAATTGTCTTTCAGAGATACAATGTTTAAATTTCTAAAATCAACACAAAGCCTAATATCTCCATTCTTCTTCCTTATAGGAACCAAGTTTGAAAGCCAGGTGGAATGCCTGATTGCCTTGATTATCCCACCATCTCTTAATTTTTTCAATTCTTCTTGCATTTTTGGGGCAAGGGTAGGATTGATTGGTCTCTATTTCTGCCTAAAAGGTCTTACATTTTCCTTCAATGGTATGACATTCTGGAAAAGATCCTCCATGTAAGCCTTAAGGTCACCATATGACCAAGAAAAAACATGTATGTATTTTCTAAGTAGGTCAATCAATGTTTTCCTAATTTTAATAGGCAGATTTTGGCCAATATAAACCCTTTTAGGAACTTCATCAATACCCAAGTTTATTTCTTCTAACTCTTGAGGTTTGGGGTCGTTAACTCCTGATTTTACTCTATCTTGGTTATCAAAAATATTTTCCAAGACTACTAACCCCTTCAGCATCTTATTCATTTTCAATTGCATTATCTCTTGACCAAAAATGGTTTCCTTCCCATTTATGGTTTCAATTAGTCCACTGCAATCCATCTCCTGACCGTGGTACTTTTCTTCATTTAACAAAAAATTTGTAATATCTTTGTCATCTTCAAAGACCTACCAATTTTCAATGTTGTCAGGTATGGAAGGTCTATTTTGCACCTCAATCTGAGAGATTCCTACAAATGATATCTCTTTTGGCTTGATTGCTACATTTGCTAACATATCAGCCATCTTATTTTGGGTCCTATCTCTCCATGAGATACCAAATGCATCAAAGAATTCTATCTGATCCTAGACTGCATTTCTATATTGTTTCAATCTCTTAATCTTGGATGTGTAGGTTCCTTTAATCTGAGAGATAATTAGTTCAGAATCCCCTATGACACATAATTTCTTAATTCTATGATGTATGGAAACTTTGAGTCCTAGCAGCAATGCTTCATATTCTACAATATTATTAGTGCAAGAAAACTTCAAAGTGAATGAATACCTAAAAGTGTTATTTTAAGGGGACACAAAAACTACACCTGCCCCTGCACCCTCTTTAGAACTAGCCCCATCAAAGAACATTGTCCATAATTTTGGTGAGTTTATGCAACATTCAACTTCATGTTCAATAATAGCAGGTAAGTTTTCAACTTCCTAAATAAATAATTCAGCCCTAAAAGTATTAATCCTAGTATCTAGGAAACAAGTGGTATCTTTGTCAATTTCTTCTCCTAAAATGTGGTTAACCCTTGGCTCCCTATTTACCCTAACAACTTTGTCCCATATATGAAAAGTGGCATAAGTAAGATCACATTGCAGGCTTCCCCCCATGGCAACACTCCATTTTCTAAAGAGTAACATTCCATAGTGTGGAGGTATATCTACCACAAGGATAGACATGGTTAATTCTACTTTTGGATATGCAGCCAATTTTAATGGTAAGGAATTTATGGTGCCTATGACTAGGACTTCCCTAGCATCCATTCCTCTACATCTACCCTTCTTGGTATCCACCTTTAAACCTAAGGCTTCCATTACTTTGAAAGGTATTATAGTGTTGGAAGCTTCTGAGTCTATCATGCAATTTTTAAGGTCTTCCCCTTTATGATTAGACTAAGGAAAAGAGGATCAATATCTTCTATCAATGCCACTGAGGAATCATCTAGAAACATTTGAGGGATCTGGGATATGATACCACTATCCTCTATTACTAATGGGGTTTGTCGGGATACAGTTTGATCTATAACAATATTATTGTTTCCTATTCCACCCAACCATGACAAAGCCTTATTCTTATGCTCTTCAAGTCTAAAAAGTTTAGACAAGGGCACTTTTACAGTAATTTGAGACAAAATAGATATCATATCAATAGGTTCAACCACAATGGGTTTTACAAGAGTACCTGGAGTTGGAATCTTTTGAGCAGCAGGCACCATATTTTGCTTGAGAACATCAGGTTCTGATTTCTTTGGTTGCACAATGGGTTTTGTTGGCTCACTTATCTACAATTGAACCTTCTTCTTTGGTTCCCATTTCTTACCCTAATTTTCCTTGATCTTAGGAACATCTACATTGACTTTCTTTTTTTGATCATTCATCTTATGAGTGATGTCTTTGATGAATACACTAGATGGCTTTCCTGTGTCATTATTTACTACTCTATTTCTCAAATTGTAGTTACTGTGGACTTGTGAAATCATTTTTTCTATAATTCTATCAATCTCCTCCTTGGAGGGCATTCTTAAGCTTGTGAGACCTACATTAGAAAATGTGTTGCATACTTTATATGTATCATACCCTTCATCATCAGAAAGCACCTGCTGATGATGTAAATGGTAAGCAATTCTTTGGCTAGTAACATCATTTTCAGGCTCTTCTGAATCAGAATCTATCAAATCATCACACATATTCACCATATTGCAACTTATATCATCATGGATTTTATCTTCAGTTTCTTCTTCAAGTTGCACTCCTTGACCTTGGGCAAATGACTAAGCCATAGCACAATAATCAGCAGAATGAGGTGATTGACATATAATGCACCATGGTACATCATCATTCATATTCATAGTGTTCCTTTGTAGGGGATCTAGAATACCCTTATTCTTCACATTGTGGGTCTGGTTGGGAACTAGTTTACCATCTTTCCACTAAGTGGTGTAAGGGTAATTTTGCATTGTAGGCTGCCTATTGAAACTATTGTTATTCACAGGGGTTCTCTCAGCAACATTTGGCTTACTAAAATTAGTGGGATTCATCTTTTTGATCATTTCTAAAACCTGGCCTATAGTAGGTTCTTCGAGATTCTTTCCTGTATGAGTTTTATCACCCTCTCTTTTGTTATTGTTCTTTGTATTGAAAATCTTAGGATCATCCCTTCTACCTAGTTTGCCAGAGGCCTTCCTATTATTCTCTATATTTACTAAAATTTTATAGGCATCTCTTAAAGTCTTAGGATCCTTATCCCTCAATTGATAAGCCATTTTTCTATCAAAATCATTGAAATATGTTGTGAGACAGACATCTTCATTTAACCTCATAACTTGAAAAAGTCTATACATACTTTCTAGAATCTTACATTGAAATCAAATGTGGATTCATTTGGATTCTTCTTGATATTGTTGAACACATTCAACATGAATCCTACATTAGTGTTGTCTCCATATTGCTCTTTGAACAATTTCTCCAAATCACTCCATGAGGTAATACTATCATCAGGCAACCTCCTAAACCAATCCCTTGCATCCTCTATTAGTGAATGCACAAAAAATTTCATTACCATATCTTCATGTTCAACTTCATAATCATTCAATATATCAATGAAAATTCTCAAATGTTCTTCACCAGTAACAACATTATTCCTAGAGAACTTAACCACTTTATCTCTTAAATCAAACGATATGGGATGTGGAGCACCATGAATACCAGAAAATATATTTTTCTATACTTTTCCAAGTATATAGGTTTCTTCTAGACACCAGGAACATTTGAAGTACTAGCTATATTAGCTTGACTCAGGGGAGCATCTTGGGATTGTTGAGGTGGGACAAATGGGACTTGGGTGCCAATAGTGGAAGATGAGGTAGGAACAGATTGGGGTGCTCCTTGAGTCGAGATTATTTGTCTACCCTCTTTAGGGGTTATATTCTAGAACTCTTGTATCATTTGTTCCTTTATTTGATTCTAAATAGAGGCTTCATCCATTTCTGGATGCTCTGTTTTCATATTCCTATATCTTTTCTAAAAAATGTGCATGTTTGCCCTCCATGCAAACTGATGGAAAGCCCTAGATTTTACAAAATTGTTATCAGACAA
Organism: Cupressus sempervirens; assembly: GCA_028749045.1. Classification (NCBI taxonomy): domain Eukaryota; kingdom Viridiplantae; phylum Streptophyta; class Pinopsida; order Cupressales; family Cupressaceae; genus Cupressus; species Cupressus sempervirens. Next base: position 720,990,127 of record CM053791.1, read on the forward strand.
AAATTGCTCACTGGCTTGTTCCAAAATAGGGTCTAATTCCCTTCCCCTAAAATCTACTATAGTTAATTCAAAACTCAACACAGGAGGCTCCTGAGGGTTCCCTTCATCAATTTCTGCTTGAGTAACAAAAACTCCTCCTTGTGACCCCATTTGTTCAATTTGCTCATTGGTGAGATGCTCCTCAATTCTCATTGGAGTTTGGGAAGGTGAGTAACCTTCATCATGGGATTCCTCTTCCCTTATTATTTTTCTTCTTTTAGGAGAAGGTTCAGGGGGTCTTTCTACAAAAATAGTACTAGTAGATTCAATTATCTGCTTTCCTTTGTTTACAGTGGGCATCTGATCCTAAATAACAGTATATCCTATCCTCTTTTACACAACCAGTGGACCTACCCCTATGTTGGGGGTAAAACTCAATTTTCTCATAACTTCCCTGGCTTTATTTAGAAAAGAATCAATAAAGTGTTGTTTCTTCTCATTCATTGCCTCCATTATTTCAGGGAATGTACTCATGAGCTTATTTATTCTATCTGCATTAGTTGCAACATTACTAAGAGGACTGTAATCCTTGTCAAAAAAATTAATAAAATCCAAAACTTTTGAATAGACTCTCCATTTCTCTTTCTTTGTTTCTTGCTCCTGGAGAGAATATTCATTGCTTATTACATCTTCAGGGAAATAGAATTCAAGCTAACTTGGATGGAGCTTGATCCTATGTCTAAGAGCAGAATTAAAGAAATCTTCTATGTCACAAAAATGACAGTGAGATACTACCATCATATACTGATCCAAAAATTTCTAGAGGAAGATCCGCCCCTCTTTAGTTATTAAAAATTGGTGAGCTACAGTGCAAGTAGGAAAAATTGATCCTATTCCTCTTTTGTGCAAAAAGGTCTCCTCCACTCCTCCCAACTGCCATAAAAATTTAGCTACTCCTACCTTTAAAGGCAGCTGATAGGGTAGTACATGGGGTGTCCCTTTGAATCCATAAACCCTAATGATAGTTGAGATAGGATATGGGATGATATCTCCCCAATTATGTGAAACTTTTAGACTATGGGGTCTGTCCATAGGCCTAACAAGGTGCATTAGTGCCTTAGGAATTCTGGGATTGTCACTCAATATGACGCATCTTAGTTTAGAAGAAAAGTGCCTATCAAATCTAACAAAACTAGCATTTTCTACTTCCCTAGTCATGTCTACACTCCATAATTGAACTGGTAGTGCATCCCCCTCTTGTTCCCTATTCAAAACCATTTCTTTACCGAAATATGTAACCCCTTTAAATAGAAACATATGCATCAATAGGGAGTACTGACACCAAACCTTTTCCACCTTGCCCTTTGCAATCCTCACCAATCCACTGTGAATCTCATTAGCCAGGTAAGATGCAAAATCAAAAATTATTTCTACATCGAAAGAGGAGATTTAGGTGATCATATACATGAAGCTCACAGGAATAAAATCTTCTTCACCCTCTTCGAAGACTCTGCCTAGGGTCCTATATATCTCTACTGCCCTGGCATTAAAGCATGATTTCTTGAAAGGTTCTTTAGAAGATGATGTTATTGCTGGTAGGTTTCCAATTATGCCTATGCGGGCCTTCAGTGTACCTTGTCTAACTACATCCCTTTTGGACATATATTCTTTTTCTAACTCTATCAAATCAATGGGCACATGATACCTAGTGAGAGGTCCCAGACTGAAAACTTCCCTAATTTCTTCTGGACTGATGGTAATTAAAACCTCACCATCCATTCTTCTCACTACCTTAGTGGCTTGATCATAAATTTTTTTCATGGCCTCAAGAAGGTCATAATCCATAAACAAACTAGGAACAACTAGCTTTCCCAAATCAAAATTCCATATATTGGCATGAGGGGCATATAATTTCCTTTCTGCAAACCATTTCTTGAACAAACTCAAACCAGTTTGAGAAGTTTGAGCATCTTGGACCTAATTACCCTTATCACACAATCCATTAGCTATCCTTAGCCTAGGGTTCAAAGAGGTTAACCTTTTAACTTGCACTGTCTCTACAGTAGACTCAGGGAGCAACTCAAGCAAGTCATCATGCACATTTCTATCCAAATAGTTTATTTGACCTGAAAATCCCTTCTTCGGAGGCATCTTGGACTCTTATTTTTTTTACAAAACTGGAAAAACCGTTGAAGATTATGGTAGTACTACTTACTTGAATTTTGTCTTTGTTTTCCTCTATATTTCTGCAAACTTTCTATGAACAGACAATTTTACAAATTCTGCCACACTTCAGCACACTTTCCTTCAGTATTTGCTTCTACACAAGAATGGCTCAAAATCTTTGCTCGTGTAAGATGAACTGATGAAATCTTTTGTGTTACACTCTATTTTTTCATGTAGGATGCTTTCATGTCTAATTAATATAGAGAGTGGCATCACATTTTGTGTTTAAAGCTACGTCATTGATCTTAAAAAATCTTACGATCATGTGATACGGAGAGAACAACTAGGTGTTGCACTTGACATGATGGTCAATTCATCCAATGAAAACTTACCACGTAAATAGCTCTTTCCTTGATGGTGCTTATATCCAAACCCACTGGCAATTGAGGACACATGTCAGCAGGTTGTTAGTTCTTTATGCATAAAAAATGATCACCTTGCCATAGCAAAGCAACAAGAACCATTGATCTGATCTGAATTTGGCAAATGATATGTTACTAGGCTTGCTTAGAAAGAAGGCAGTGGGCCCTATTCGCTATGTCACTATACATATCTCCCTCGCAACTCTTCATAGTGAGAAGACAATGGTCGTTGATCATAGGTCTAATCAAATGTGAGGAAACTGCACGCAGTCTTTTGGTTCATACTCGCTACATTGCATAGCTTTAAAAACATGCAACTTTTCAAATCGAGGTAGCGAGGATTGTTGATTCTGTTCTAATCTGACACTCAGGATCTCTTTGCACATTAGATTAGAAGGGCATTGATGAAGTACAAAATTTTGCATAGTTGGTGCCCTTTAAGATCTTACGTTAGTCCTAATCATCATTCCACATCACCAAAGGTCCCACCAACTCTTGATTTCATGGGGCCTCGCTACTTCGCTAACGGCGAGATGTCAAATTTTTTTGATAGCGAGATAGTGAGCTCTGGCAACTTTAATGAGTTTTGACACCATGAAATGCAAGGGTTGATCAGATTATTATTTCTACTATTAAATTGCTTCTGACAACGATAATTATTACTTGTCATGCCACCTGGATTAGTCATGGTACTAACGAATTGCAATATCACTGGCTCTTCAATTTCACGGGCCTCGCTACTTCACTAATGGTGAGATGTTAAATTTTTCCAATAGCGAGGTGGTGAAGCATCAGAAAAATCATCATTCTGGATCTGACTTCAAACTGCTTATGCTGGGTCCCCTTTCCTATTTTGACGACAATTGCAATGTGTACTTGAATAATAAATCAGCCAGAAAACAAAGCTCCGACCACCGTATCTTCATTTTGCGGTCCCATTTTATAAACTATTCAGCACTACCTCGCCATACATAAAAAGTGCCCATGTTTGCATAGCAAGGTAATGACAATGGTGGATCTACTTAGATCAGACGGCTAGGGAATATGAGAGGAAAGGTATCTCGGGGGCACAGAAGATAAAAGATGATAGAATATTCGCCTTATTTGAAAATTCAAATATTTCGCGCCTGAAAATTTATGAATAGAAAGAATGTAGGGTTTTCATAAGGTTTTTTCAAAGGCTAGCAAATGGATGAATTATCTAGAAACCCTATGTTTCACTTAGAATGAAAAATCTGACTTTTTTACAATTGGACAAAAGACTTCTATCACACAAAAAGTCAGACCAACAGGTCCTAATGATGGTTACTACTATCCATCCTTGTTCCATGTTTCCATAAGTATGTGAGGAAGTGTGAAAAATGTTCCTTCTTCTCTAGTAAGCAAAGACTTGTAGCTCTTCCTCTTCACCCCATTTAGGTAGACCAACTCTTTTCTCAATGGGGTTTGGATTTCATAGGCCCCATCATTCTTCCTTCTATCTCTAGTCACAAATGGATCCTAGTGGCTAAAAATTACTTCACTAGATGGAAAGAAGTAGTTGCATTGAAGGATTCCATAGAATCTTTGTTGTTGAATTACTTGATGGAATTGTGACTAGGTTTGGTGCCCCTTAAACCACTTTTTCAAATAATGAAAAATATTTTGTAGGAGCTCAAATTTGTGCATGGGTGGTTGATCATAATATCTATTTAAGCACATCCTCAAACTACTATCCTCAAGGCAATAGATTGGTTGAGTCATCTAGCAAAAACCTAATCAAGATTATGAAAAGGACTATAGAGGATAACTAGAAGTGTTGGCATCAAAAGTTAAACATAACACTATGGGCTGATAGAATAATGCCTAAGAGGGCAATAGGAAACTCACCCTTTATGTTGCTATATGGTAAGGAAGCAAGGCTTCCAATTTCATTAGAGTTCCCATCTCTAGAATTGGCTCATTAATTGGAGCTAATGGAAAGTTATACCATAATAATAAGAATAGTAGAACCCTAGAAACACATCAGTAACAATTGAAAAAAAGCTTTGATAGGAGGGCTAGGGTCAGAATCTTCAGAGAGGGTGATCTAGTATTAAAGTGAGATGTAGATAGGGAAAAAATATGGAGACACTCAAAATTTGACACACTATGGAGTAGTCCCTATGTGGTTATCAATTGCAAACAAGCCAATTCTTTTCAATTAAGTAGGTCTAATGGTGAAATTCTGCCTATTCTAGTTAGTGGAATACATCTTAAGTCTTGCTTCTAATAAAAAGATAATATTTTATGTATATAGTTAGGTTAGTTTCCTTCCTATGATTTCCTATTTTTTTGAAGAAGTGCATGAGCGCATGTGTTTTGCAGAGGTTGCAGAGGATTTTGGTTCCTAGTTTCAATTGCAGAGAGGTAGTTTTGAGATTCCTGGACATGTTTTCTTCAATTTTAGGGTCTTTTTGGGTAGATCATCATGATTTCTATGACTCTATTATCTAATGTATGTGTAGACTACTGGTCTATGCATAGCTAGTTTGCATCCCCCCGAGTTGCCATAATTTTTTACCAAATTTTCCTTTGCGCCAAAATTGTCATATTTGAATTCAAATGTTAAATGGTCATGTCCCATCTATAATATAAAACAATACCATGAAAATACAAAATAAATTAAATAAAACCTTATAATATTTTTTTATTTTCCTAATTTATTTTTTTGGCCCCTATAACTTCCCCAAATTTTCAGATCACCCACATATCTACGATAGTCACTTTCCTACATTTTTGAATTGCCCAGTGTTTAATGAATGTGGGGAAGTAACCTTTTACCATGTGTCTAGGGTGGGGTCTTGCTTCTTGTTTGTGATTCATCTTTTGACTGTGCTGACATGTTGCTGTTCAGTGGAATTTTGATTGGCCATAACTTTCTTGCATTCTGTATTTTGTTAGAGTTTCTGACAATGTAGGGAAGTAACTTTTTGACATGTGGACATGTCGGTCCATTCTTCCATGTGGGCTGCCAAGGCTGAAAGGGAATGCTAGGTGGAAAATATGTGTCAATTTCTTTGTCTTTATTGGTCAATGGTTTATGTATCTATAGATGTGGATGCCAAGTGTTCAGTGGGCCTAAAAGTTTTATGAGCAAGCACAGTTAAAAAGGAAGGTTTTCCACGATTTCATGAGTAGTCAGTAGTTAAGAAGGTGGTGTAGTTAGTTGGCTAATGGGACAGTCAAATTTATGAAGACATTGCAAGGTGGAAAAAGGAAATAATTTTATTGGTCCACATGGTTTATCTTGGTTGTAGGATTTTGTTTGGCCGCTAACCTTGCTGATTTATAAGCTAGAAATGAAGTAAAACTGGGTTTTCTTACACAATCTGATCTTTTTGATCAATCCCAACCACTCCAAGTTAATGCTAGGTTTTGAATGACATAAAGGACACTATTCCCACCATCTAATCATTTATTTTGAGGATTTTTAATATTAATTGTCATCATTTCCATCACTTTGGGGTTTGCTCTAGTTAGGGTTTCCATGATTTTCATGCCTCTGCAAGTGTACCAAATCAAATTTTTTGTTTTTATCATCTTGATTATTCTTTGAGCATTTAATTATATTGGTTGTGGAGTAACTTTAGTTAGAAATATCTCACTTATGCCTTAGCTATAAAGGTAGATTTTGAAATCTTTGTAAGGTTGATCTTTCTTTGATTCTCTCCTATTGCTTCTATGCATACTACTATAATTTCTCGTGCCTCTGAGACATCGTAATCCTTTTCCAAGTCTCTTTTAGCCATTAACACACTATGCAAGATTTCTTTGCCTCTGGTTAATTTTTTTTGTCTATATTTTGCAATTTGTATGATTATATCTACTTTTGACATTTAAATGATATTAAGTGAAGAATCTTCCTATAGAATTCTTTTGTTGTTGTTGAATTAGGTAAGGTCTAAATCTATATTCTTCAAGGTTATAACTAGTTATTTGTGCATTCATGGGCATAGATAAGGTCAAACACTCTATTTTGGTGCATCACCCCTTAACTTAGAGTAGGTAGATTTTCTTTTATGCATTCCCTCTCCCTTTTCCTCTTCAAGAGTAGTTAGTTTCATCCTAATAGAAAAGGAAGTTGGCCTTCTCTAGAGACTCAACCTCATAGTTCAAGTCCCATAGCTTGGAGGTTGTTTCCATGTTTCACAAAGTTGTCCTTAAGTAAAAACTTTTGATAAGGGTGCAAAATTTTGTGACAACAGTAAGAAATCTTGTTACCTTGCTAAAGAAGATGGTTCTTATAGTGATTCTAATGAAAATGATGCAGAAGTTGTTTATGTTGCAATGAAAGATGAATCTTATGAAGATGATAAAACTATTTTAATGTCACATGTGTATATGAATGATAGATGGATAATTGATAGTGGTTCCTTACATCATATGACTAGTGATACAAGTAAGTTTGGAAAGATAGAATATTATAATGTAGGTAGTATTAAGTTCAGAAATGATGCACCATGTTATGTGAAATGTAAAGGATCAATTATATTGAATGACAAGATTAGATGTGACAATGCATATTGGGTTCATGGTTGGAAATGTAACTTGTTGAGAGTGGCATAGTTGAATAGTTCAGACTATACAATAAATTTTGAAAACAAGAAGGCACAAATTTATGATGTTATTGGTTACCTAATTATAAGTGTAGATTAAATAAGAGGTAAATTTTTCTATCTATACTGTCTAAAGATACTTGTCCATTTTTACAATTTGAAGATATTTGGTCATGGAATAAGAGGCCATGTCATGTGAACTTTGATAATTTGGTAAATATTAGTAAAATAAAAAGAGTAAGAATGTTACGGAGATTTAGAAAACCTGATATAGTGATGTGAAAATAATGTCAAATAGGAAAACTAACAAATTCCAATTTTAAGAGAAAGACCTATTGTTCTAATGATATTTTGGAGTTGGTTCATACTGATTTAAGTGGTCCTATTTGAGTGCAAAGCTAATTTGGTGATAAACACTTTATTCTATTTGTTGATGATTTCTCTAAAATAATGATTGTGAGGTTTCTTAAAGAAAACTATTATGCATTTCAAATGTTTAAGTGTTATTTGGCTAGAGTTGTAAGGAAAAAGGAAAAAGTCTAAAGTTCTCAAGATTAGAGAGAAGTGGTGAATTTATATCAGATGAGTTCAATATATTCTACAATGACAAATGAATCAAGAGACAAATGGGTGCACCAAGGACTCGACCATAGAATGAGATGGCTAAAAGAATGAATAGATCAATCATTGACTGTGAAAGGACAATAATGATGGAAAATGATATTTCCCAAAAAAATTGGAGAGAAGTTGTAAGTACTATAGTTTATACTATGAACCAAGTTCAAGTCAAGAAAGGTACAATTAAAACCCCTTTTGAGCTTTTGTATGGCTATGCACCTAATGTAAATTATTTCAAAGTTTTGGAATCAAGTGTTACATACTGAAAGATGCAAGGTAAGAAACACTTGATGCAAAGAGTGATGAAGGGATATTTTTATGATATTCAACCAAAAGCAAGGAATACAAGTGTGAATTCTAACACTAACAAAATTGTAGAAATTCTAAATGTTAGAGCTAATGAATTTATAGACAAGAGTAAAGAGGAATGCAATAAATAACCTAAAGATTACATTTTTTTCTACATTTGTGAAGGAGAACTTAGTACATTACCTAAAAAAGAGAAAGAGGTTTCCAAGATTAGTAGCTAGGCACTTTCAAGGTTCAATAGAGAAGCTATGCCAAGCTTCATCATGCTTTCAAGCATCAAGTTGTATGAGTTGAGTCAAAGAGTGAAGAAGCCAAATTTTAGAGAGAGGAAAATTAACATCAAATAGACAATGATGAGTTGAAACTAGACATACTTGAAGAGGAAGAATATGCACTAATAGACCCTAAAAAAACATTGTTCAAAATCTTGATTCCATGTTTTTTTTGGCTATTTTGGAAGGCAAGAATCCAACCATTAGCAAAAAGGAAACATGTTAGAATTTTAGAGAATTAAGGATATAAGGTCTTCAAAGTTGTGATTTCACTAGTACCCAAATGCTTGATCTCCAAAATTATGATTTTGCTAGAAACTAAGAAGAAGGTTCCTAAAATCATGATTTTTCAAAAGACCAAAATGTTCAATTCTAAAATCGTGATTTCACAATAATCTAAGAGGATAAATTCTGAAATGATGATTTGGAGATAGGAGTTAATGAGGCTTATTGACATTTTGAAGGTCATAATTTTAGAGATGATTTCATAACAAATATGCATGAATGAGAAAATAGTGTTTATTGAAAAAGGACAAATTATTAACTTAATGGTTTGAAGTATGAACCAAGTACTCAACAGATGTGACACATTAGATGATTTGCAAAGTGGATGTATAAAAATAATTATGAATCATAAATGTAGAATGAAAGTACATTAATAACTTTGGTGACAAGGGTCTTTTTCATAACTTTATACAAGCAAAGCTAGGATAAAATTTGGTGAAGAAGATTTCAAAGCATTATGGGAAAATTATGGAAAATAATAAGTTCAATCTTTTTATTTATTTTGATATTACTCATTTTTTAAAGACACCTATTAAAGAAGATTCTTATTGAGAAAAATATTTTGAATTTTTTTTAGAAATATTTCCTAATTCCTCTTCCAATGTCCCTAAGTGTGTCTTGTTGGAAGCATGAATGTTGATGATATTCCTATGAGGGAGTATTCTAGATATATTACTATGATGATATGTTACATTTATGACTAAGTTTTTTGTTGGTGTCAACATATCAATTATTTATGGTATCTAACATAAGAACAATGGAAAGATCAAGTTGGTACAGATGGCTAGTTGAGTATTCTAACTATCTGAGGTTATAGGAGATATGTTTGAGGATCTAGTATATGCATTTAATTTTAGATGAAGAAATGTTAAGTCTGGAAGAAGTTATGTAAGTTTTGGTGTTTTTTGTTATGAGAAAGAGTTTATAGAAGCATGTTCTAGTAAACTTATTTTATCTCTTAGTAGAGTTGTTATTTTGAGAATTGTGGTTGAGGATATGAAGAAGACATCTTGGTGATGATGTGTAAGCTTGGTCATCATAGTATTACATGTACAAAAAGTTGTTTAAGCCACAAAGTGGAAGATTAATTTTATCATTAAATATAATGTGTTCTTAATGTGGTCCTATAATGATTAATTGAGAAAGTCTAACAGTCGGCTCAGGAAATTATTTTATGGACTTATTATAAAGGAAGGACATTTTCCTTTGTCATAAAGTATAGAATTATGACATGGAGAAGTAATTGTAAGTAGCAGAGAGAGTAGAATATGAAGTTAAGTGTACCAAAATGGAAGTGAAGGAAACTTCATTGCTGAAGTTTTATTGTGTGATCTGAGGTTTGATATTTGGATTAAAGGTTTGTGACCTAGTCTACAATGTCTAATACTATTTGTTTTGGTTGATAGAACAAATGAAAGAGGGACATAATAGTAAATTACATGTTTGAGAAGTGATCTCATGTTGTAGTTAAAATTGCATGTTTGGGTTGTGGGCTCTTCTTGCATACATTATACTACAACTCCTAGTAGGGTTGGTACAACTCTTAAAAGGGTTGGAATCTCCTAACAAGGATTTAAAGTCTTCTAACAAGAACTCATATGTACTAAATGTTATAATAGACTCCTAATAGGGTCCATCCTTTGACAAGGAATATTTATATTAGTACATCATCTTATGGGTATTATTCTCACCAAGGTTTTCCCTTTGATCAAGGGTTTCCCTAGTTAACATATTTGGTGTAATTGTCTATGTGCATCTTATTATGGTTTCTATTTGCTTTGGTTGAATGGTTCAGTTTGTTTAAAGAAGATAAATGTCTTAATTTTTGGACAACTAATTCATGCCCCCACCCTCTTAGTTATCTTGGTGGACTATTATTTTCAATAATTCGTATTAGAGCATTAGGTCCTTGAAGATAAAGTTTAATAGCTTTGGGATATCCATGGCGAGAATGTTTAGCGAAGATAGTCTGAAGTTCAATGGAACAAATTATGATAGCTAGAAAGAAAAGATGAAGATATGTCTACTATGTATGGCTCTAAGATATTGGATCTTGACAAAAATAGAAAAGACAATAATTTTTGAAAATAATTTGGAAACTTGTACCAAGGTAGAAAAAAATCCTTTTAGGTGTGACATACGAGCTAGAGAAGCATTATTGACTACACTTCCTAGAATTGAATAGAATTAGGTAAAGTCACTTGCTACGTCTCATTTGATTTGGAAAGATTTGAAAAATAGTTTTGAAGGTGATGAAAATTCTAAGAATTTGAGGCTACAAAGTTAGATTTGTGCATTTCAAGATGCTAAGATGATGGAAGATGAATCTATAAGAATATATATAGGCACTATACAAGAAATCACTACAGTTATTAGACCTCAAGGATGAACCAAAGAAGATGATGAGGTTATATGGAAGATATTTAAGATCTTAATACCACCATTTAAGCTAGTAGTTCAAATGATACAATTGTTAATATCTTGTACCAAAGATTTCACACAAGAGACATTGCTCAAAAGAATTGAAGCAGTTGAGGATGAGCTTAGACAGTTTGGATAATTGACCAGAATAGAGACAACTTCTAGTACCTTGAATATTCAACCTAGTTTATCAAGAAGCATAAGTACTAGAGGAGATTTTTCTAGTAGTAGAAGATCTAACGAGGATAGAAAGATTGAAGGAGTAGCCCTTCTGGTAAGAATAGAAAAAGGCAATAAGAAAATCTTTAAATGTTGGACTTGTGATGACTATAGTGATTATGTATCTAAGTATCCTAAAAGATAGAAAATATATAAAGGAAATTAAAAACCTAGAAGAGATAGAGAGTTTTTGTGTGCAAATGAAGAAAATGATTATAATGAACAAGTAGTAAGTGCTAGTGATGATGAAATAGGATTTGTAACAATTAAAGAAGAAAGTATAGAGAAAGTAGATTTGGTGTCACAGGTTGAAAAGAAATCTAATTGGATAATTGATAGTGGTTGTTCACATCATATGACTGGTGATATGAACAAGTTTATTGACTTCAAAAGTTAGGACTGAGGCATTTTCAAGGTTGGAAATAATGCAACATGCCAAGTTAAAAGTATTGGATCTATAACTCTTGATGGTAAAACTAACAATAAGGATGTATATTTTGTTGATGGTTTGAAGCACAATTTTTTGAGTGTTGGAAAACTAGTGGATAAATGTTATGAACTATAGTTCATAGAGAAGTGATGACAGGCCACACCACCCGTACCAACTCACAAAAAAAAATGCAATAATATGGAGACAAGAGAGATGACAAAATGCTTCATAAAACTTTCATTAATACTTGAAATTCATTAGAATATTCTCCAAATGGAAAAACTCCAAATTCTTACAATATAAGAGAGATTGCTCACTAAGAGCTTCTACAAGAAATTACATCCGAAGAGCTTCTACTCGAAGAGCTTCTACTTGAAGAGCTTGTCTTGAAGAGCTTCTATTTCTCCAACTTCCATTAGAAAAGCTTCCATTTCTTGAACTTGATTACAAATGATAATAGGCCTTTCTTAAATAGGCACTTCTAACCCAAAACATTACAAACACAACCAATGTGGGATAAAAGGTAAATACAACTACCTTTAAATAAATATTAAATTCCCACCCAAATACAACTAAGCACCCAACAAATATTAAATACATGATTTAAGGAGCTTTCCACAAACTTCTAAAATGCCACCTACACAACTCGATTAATGGAATGACAACTATTTTTATTATTTTCTATTTATGCCACCCATGCACCTTGAAAATAGAAATTCCTCTTTTCTCCCTTTTTCCTATTTTTCTATTTTTTATTTTATTTTCCTTCCATTTTCGTCACTTTCTCTCTCCTCCACAATTTTTTTTTGGTCCCCTTTTTTTTTCTTTTTTCTTTTTTTCTAATAATTTAATTTTCCCATGCAAGATGCTCCTGTATCAGACTCCCTTGGTAGATAGAAAAGTGTGTCCCACACTTTGATGCCAAAAGAATGATATACCACCATCTTCATCTTCACCACAAGCTTCCACCTCAATAGGGACAAGAAAACCAACATGCAAATCTTCCACATTTTTTTTGCTGATGCATGATGCTCCTACATCCGACTCCCATGGTAGGAAAAATTTTGTGAATATGGATTCACAAAATGAGTAGCCACTATTGATAAATTTTTTTTCTCTTCCTCCAACACATAGCTGGAACAAGTATGCCGATATATTTACTTCTTTATTCTCTTCCAACACCTACCTAGAACAAGTGTCTGTTGCTGAAATTTCTCCTTTGCAATGAACTCTGGCCAAGTATAAATCTCGTCCTCATCCAATCTTGTTGAATTAATCACACCTGTAATAAACCCAACAACACCATACCAATCTTCCTTTTCATACCATACATCACGAACAAGATCTTCATGCAAACCATCATTAGTATCTTTCAAACTCACCTCAAATTCAGCATCATATAGTTCATAAGAATTTACCTCTTTGACATATTCATCTTTTCTTGCCTCTTTCAAGCATGTAACTACTTCACTTGCTTGATCTCCAACGAAGGTACTATACTTTTCCTCCATTGTTGCAATCTTCAAATCATCTTCATCTGCTTCTGGCATACAAATCTGGTTATCTTCATGCTCTTCATCCACTTGCTCTTCCACTAGATCATCTTCCTTTTCCACATCCAAGGAATTATCAACATCTCTTTTCTGATGACATGCTCTTCATTTTTGCAACTCAGCTTCTAATTCATTCACTGACTTCTGCAAATCAACTAGCAATGATTTTTGATTTCTTGCTCTAAATTTTTCAAGTCGAAGAATCCTTAGAATCCATCCAATCAAAAAAGTCATCTTCTTCTTTCTCTTCTCCATAATCAAGTCTTCAAAAGACAAATCTCGTCCAAAACAAGAACCTCGTGCAAACTGCCTCACAGTCAGCGTTCTATCTACACAATCAAGAACTTCTTCACAAACTTCACCCAACTCAAGGTCCTGGTGCAAACTACCTCACTTTCAACGATCTGTTTGCACGCTCAGGAACTCCCACTCTGATACCACTGATGATGGGCTACACCACTCGTACTAACTCACAAAAAAAAATGCAATAATATGGAGACAAGAGAGATGACAAAATGCTTCATAAAACTTCCATTAATACTTGAAATTCATTAGAATATTCTCCAAATGAAAAAACTCCAAATTCTTACAATATAAGAGAGATTTCTCACTAAGAGCTTCTACAGGAAATTACATCTGAAGAGCTTCTACTTGAAGAGCTTGTCTTAAAGAGCTTCTATTTCTCCAACTTCCATTAGAAGAGCTTCCATTTCTTGAACTTGATTACAAATGATAATAGGCCTTTCTTAAATAGGCACTTCTAACCCAAAACATTACAAACACAACCAATGTGGGATAAAAGGTAAATACAACTACCTTTAAATAAATATTAAATTCCCACCCAAATACAACTAAGCACCCAACAAATATTAAATACATGATTTAAGGAGCTTTCCACAAACTTCTAAAATGCTACCTACACACCTCGATTAATGGAATGACAACTATTTTTATTATTTTCTATTTATGCCACCTATGCACCTTGAAAATAGAAATTTCTCTTTTCTCCTTTTTTCCTATTTTTCTATTTTTTTTTTTATTTTCCTTCCATTTTCGTCATTTTCTCTCTCCTCCACAATTTTTTTTTTTTTTTTTTTAAATTTTTTTTGGTCCCCCTTTTTTTTTTCTTTTTTTTTTCTAATAATTTAATTTTCCCATGCAAGATGCTCCTCCATCAGAGACATGCATGATCAGAGACAAAGATGGAAAGGTAATTGGAATAAGAACTAGAAAAAGAGGTAATGTATTTCAATTGAATCCTGCTAAAATACCATGGTTGGTTGCAAAGGTATATGATAGTTGGTTATGACATAAGATATTTTTTCATATAAACTTTGATGGTATTGTGAAGATTAGTAGTATGTTTGCAGTTAGAGATTTGCCTAATATTGTAAAGACTACTAACACAATTTGCAAGGAGTGTGTTTTGGAAAGGCATAGCAAAAATTCTTTTCCTAGTAAGAAGTTTACTACTACAAAAAAGTTGGAGATTGTACTCATAGATCTTAGCAGTCATATGAAGACTGAAGGATTCTATGGTGAAATATATATTATGATTCTAGTTGATGACTTTTCTAGAATGATGTGGGTTGCATTTCTTAAAGAGAATTCTAATGCATTTGATAAGTTCAAGATATGAAAGAATAGATTTGAGAATGAATATGGTAAGAAGATTAACTGTTTAAGATCAGATAGAGGAGTAGAATTTACTTCAAATGAGTTTAACATGTTTTGTGAATAAAATGGAATCAAATGATAGTTATCAGCTCCAAGAACCCCTAAACAAAATTTTATTGAAGAGACAAGGAAAATTTTAGTAATAGAAATAGAAAGAGATATGTTAGCTAAGAATGATGTATCCAAGATGTTTTGGAAATAAACTGTGAATACAATAGTTTACACTATGAACATAGTGCAAGTTAGGAAAGACACAAACAAGATCCCTTATGAATTGTGGTTTGGTCACTCACCTATAGTTAAGTACTTCAAAAATTTTGGTAGTAAGTGTTATATCAAAAGAGATGATGATATTGGTAATTTTGATACTAGAACTATTGAAGCTATGTTTCTTGGCTATTCATTGAAAATCAAGGCTTATAGATGCTATAATCTACAAACTAAGACTATTATGGAAAGTGCAAATGTGAGAATTGATGAGAAATTCAAGATACAAGAGAGAATAGTTGATTACAATTTAGATGATGATGTTGTTACTAAGATAAGGAATGATGAAGTATTTCTTGAGACTACCAATGATTTGTAGAATGAAGGAGAGCCAAGGAAGGAACAAAACTCAAAAACTTTAGTAGAGCTAAGAATTGAGATAGAAACTCCTACTTTAGGAAAGATTATGATAAAGAATCACCTATTTGAGTAGATCATTGGAAGAAGAGAAAAAGGTGTGATGACAAGAAGAAGAGTCAATAAAGAGCTATGTTTGATATCTCAAGTTGAACCTAAAAATGTGGATGAATCATGTAAAGATTATTATTAGAAACAAGTTATGAAAGAGGAATTGGATCATATGGTAAAGAATGAGACATGGGAATTGGTTCCTAGACCAGCAGACAAGAATGTGATAGGAACTAAATGGGTATTCAAGAACAATATGAATGAGCAAGGAAAAGTTGTAAGGAACATGGCAAGATTGGTATGTAAAGGTTACTTACAACAAGAAGGAATAGACTATGACAAGACCTATCCTCCTATGGGTAGAATAGAAGCAATAAGATTATTCTTAGCTTATGCAACAAAAAAGAAATTCAAAGTATATTAGATGGATGTCAAGTCAGTATTTCTGAATGGAGAACTTGAAGAAGAAGTGTACATTGAGTAGCCTGAAGGTTATCCGTTGACAAAAGATAAGGACATAGTATGTAAATTGAAGAAAGCATTGTATGGCTTGAAGCAAGCAAGTAGAACTTGGTATGCAAGGCTGGACAAGCATTTGACAAAGCTTGGATATAGCAAAGGTATGGTAGATAGTAATCTCTATTGGAAAAAAAATTGATGATGGTTTAATGATTTTGGTAATATTTGTTGATGATATAATATTTGGAGGAAATGATGATGAAAGTGACAAGTTTTCTCAAGAGATGAAGAAATAATTTGAGATGAGTGTAATAAGAGAAATGAAATATTTTCTAGGATTACAAATTGTATAGAATAAAGAAAGAATCTTTATTTCTCAGAATAAGTATTTGAAGGATTTACTAAAATGGTTTGGTTTAGAAACATGTAAACCCATTGGAACACCTATGGTAATTAGACATAAGTTATCTACAAAGGATGAGACACCTACAATTGAGGAAGATAAGTATAGATCTATGATCACAAGATTGCAATATCTAATTCACACAAGGTCAGATATAGAAAATGTAGTTGGAATTGTTGCAAGATTCCAAGCTAATTCCAGAGAAGCACATTATGCAGTAGTCAAAATGATATTTAGATATCTCAAAGGAACATCTCAGCTTGGATTTTGGTATGATAGATCTAATGATTTTACCCTAAGTGCTTATATTGATGCTAATTGGGTAGGCAGTATGGATGATAGAAAGAGTACCAGTGGTGGAGCCTTCTTTCTTGGAAGAAGATTAGTTTCTTGGTTAAGAAAGAAGTAGGATTGTACCTCACAAAGTATATCAAAAGTAGAATATGTTGTAGCAAAAAAAATTGTAATCAAGTTGTTTGGATGAAGAAAATATTGAAGGATATAAGGATAAAAATCAGTGAACCTATTGTCATACATTGTGACAACACAAGCACAATAATATGTCTAAAAATATAGTATTACATTTGAAGATTAAGCATATTTCTATTAAGTATCACATGTTAAGAAAGAAAGTTGTAGAAAAGGAAATTAGATTGGAGTATGTGAGCACTAAAGAGAAGATTGCAGATATATTCACTAAGCCTCTTCTCAAAGAGACTTTTGAGTATTTGTGAGGTATGTTATGAGTTATGCCCCTTCCTACATCAAAGTAGATGATGCAAGACTACATCAGTCCAGTGTAACAAAGAACTATTGTTGTCTAGGCTGAATGATGATGCTTCCTATATGGGGGAGAATCTAAGATGGATAGAGTCATCCAGGACTCTAGTTGGATGTTGTTTTAAACACTATCTTTGGACACTTGAGCTAGTAAGAATTAGTTGTTGCAAAGTTTGATGGTTTCTAAAACCTTTGACATTGATGTCAATGGCAGAGAAGTACGACATGAAAAACATCATATGGAAAAAGTAAAAAATTGTAAGAAAGAACATCATGGGGAGAAGCAAAGACAAGCAAGAAAAAGTATAGCATGTTTGAAAGAAGCACAACATGGAATGATAGTTTGACAAAAATCACATTGAGATATATCAATAGAGGAGAATGATTGATGAAGAGGATTTGAAAAGAAAGATGAACAATCTTTTGTTGGTATTCTTGGAACTAGATGTTTTTCATCTATTTTGCCATCAATGCCAAAAGGGGATATTGTTGGAATCATGAATGCTACTGATATTCCTATGGGGGAGTATTGTAGATATGTTACTATGATGATATGCTACATTAATGACTGATTTGGTCATTGATGTCAACATAGTAGTTTTCTATGGTATCTAATAGAAGAACAACAGAAAGATCAAGTTGGTATGGACAACTATTTGACTATTCTAACTATCCAAGGTTATCAGAGATACATTCGAGTATTTGGTATATGAAGTTAATGTTGGATGAGGAAATGTTAAGTATGGAAGAAGTTATGTAAGATTTGGTGATGTCTATTCCGAGATAGAGTTTACAAAAGCATGTTCTGGTAAACTTGTTATATCTCTTAGTAGAGTTGTTATTTTTAGAATCAAGGTTGAGGATATGAAGAAGACATGTTGGTGATGACATGGCTAAGATTTCTAATCATAATATTACATGTATGGAAATTTATTTAAGTTGCAAGGGGGAAGATTAATGTTATCACCAAATGTAATGTGTTCTTAATGTGATCCTATAATGATTAAGTAAGAACATCTAACAATCAACTTAGGGAATTATTTTATGGACTTGGTATAAAGGAAAGACACTTTTCTTTATCATAAAGTATAGAATTATGACATGGAGAATTAATTATAAGTAGTAGAGAAAGTGAAATGTAAAGTTGAGCAAAGCAAAGTGGAAGTGAAGGAAACTTCATTGCCAGGGTTTTATTGTGTGATCTAATGTTTGATATTTGGATCCAACATTTGTGACCTAGTCTACAAGGTCTGATAGTGTTTGGTTTAGTTGAAAAAAAAGGAAAGAGGAACATAATAGTAACTCTCATGTTTGGTAGTTGAAATTGCATGTTTGGTAGTGGGATCTTCGTGTATACATTGTACTACAACTCTTAACAAGGTTGGCACAACTCCTAATAGGGTTGGAATCTCCCAACAGGGATTCAATTTCTCTTAACAAGGACTCATATGTACTAAATGTTGTAATAGACTTCTAACATGGTCCATATTATAACAAGGAATATTTATATTAGTACATCATCTTGTGAGCATCATTCCTGCTGGGGTTTTCTCTTTGATCAAGTATTTCCCTAGTTAACAGATCCGGTGTAATTATCTATGTACATCTTATTATGTTTGTTGTTTACTTTGGTTGAATAGTTAAGTTTGTTTAAAGAAGATAAATGTCTTAATTTTTGGATAACTAATTCACCCCTCTCTCATTTATCTTGGAGGACTATTGCTTCTAACACGTCTTTATAGATAAATTGGAGAATTATAGAGATTCTTAACTTCCATTACATGATAGTGATTTTTCTGGTATTTCTATGCAAATATAGAAAAAGGAAACTAGGGAGAATCCATGGAGGTTAGATTTAGGTAAGATTGTGGTCCCAAATGCATTTGTGGGCATAGAGCTCATACATATCACAGAAAACCATTATGAGCTAGCCATTAGGATCACTATGAGGAAAATGGATGGAATGCCTTTACTAGTCATCACAAAATCTTGTATTGAAGAATTTTTTGGACTAAGCACTCAAACTCTAATGAAAATTGATAGGGAATAATTTAAAAATAAATACTGAAAGAGTATTAAGTTTGGTAGGTTTAGAGAGATTGCACATTTCATGTATAGGGGGCACAAAAATAGAATTATATGTGTTGATCATATGGGTCCTCACTCTGTTGAATCCTTTATGGATTTTTTAAAATAAACTTTCTATACATGGTTATAATTGTTTGGAGAAGATGAGTAAAATAAATTTTGATTTGATTATATGTATATGTGAATGAAAATACAAAACCCCTCATACACATTTTGAATTTTATTTTTCCAATCAGATTGACAAAACCCTTCAAAATTAATTGATTGGTTGGAAAGCTACCAAGTCTTTTAAAAATTATACCCTATTATGTTACTAATTTCTTCATCAAAATTTAAACCAATTTAAGAGCTCTATGAAGTTAACCATAATTGATGAGGAAGGTAATAGACAACCCATTCTATGGTTCCTACTTTGGGATACACATGCTATGGATGGGGATTTCATAACCTTCAGGGATGTGTTTGTATAGTGAATGGTAAGGGCACTTGGGTAAAACATCACCAGAATGCCATAGTCAATTAAAAAGATGATGAGACCTAAGGAGATTGTAAGAATTTTCCTTAGGGAAAAATTCACAAAGATCAAGGAAATCAAGCACAAGCACAAAAATAGATTAGAAAGAGTATGATCAAAATATCAATATGTATTCGATTCAATGTCATATGAAAGTACACTAGGAGTGCTTATATATAAAGGTCTCTAGAATGCTTCTAGAATGCCTAGGATTCAGCAACATGATAAATCATACAACCAAGGACATGTCCACTAGGTGTGGGTTATCCTCCATTAAGCACAGAAGTAAGTGCGATGATGAGAGGATAAGCCTACAAAGGTGTAGCATGCAAAATAATTTTGTAGACACCATGTGATAAATTAGAGTTGCTTACTTCTATGTTGTCAACATGAAAACTCATAAAAGTATGCAAACTCCTAAGTGTCTCACCAAAATAATAATAAAATAATGCATTAACCTAAGTAAACTTAAGTAAAGTGTAAATAGTGAATAATTATTTACACCAACAGCCCCCCTTAAGTGCAACCTAGGGGAATGCACTTAAGCTCACAAAAACTAGGATGAAATTCATAATGGGTCTTGGCTACTAGGCCATGTTAGGTACCCATGTACATAATGAAATGCAATCTCTCATAAAGTGGAGAAAGAGGGAAAACCTCATGGGAAAAACCCTCCCCCAAAAAGAGAGAAGAAAAGATAAGATGCATGGATGGATGGAGTAATCAAGACCCTCCCCATTATGACATACATCAAGTATATAAAAAAGAGAAGTAGAAGAAAAAAACCCATAAGAGGAAAAACTCCCCCCTATAAAAGAGAAGAAGAAGGAGACATGGTAGTCCCCCCCCACTAAATGTAGTGTGTTGATTAGTGATAGCTACTCCAATGGAGAAGCTGATCCATGGCCGTTGAATAATGTTCCTCCCCTTTGGAAGAAATAATGGTAGAGAAACAAGTGAGATGCCTTCCCTATGTGTAGAAAGAATCTCAATGATGAAAGGTGTCTCTAAAACCTACTCAACTATCCCTATGTTGATGTTGATGGTTTCTCCTTCCAATACTATTGAGAAGAAGTATAGATCTAGAAAGGATGGATGTCGAACATGCCTCAAAGAATAGGTTGTCTTATAAAATGATAAAGAGACCTCCTACAACTTCTATACATAAGGATCCACAATCACATCAATCTGTGAGAACTAATCATGTAGAGAATGGACATGAGGGTCAAAGTGAGCCCTCACAATAATTGGAGAAGGATCATCTTCGACAAAGAGAAGATATAAATCATCAAAGATGTCTCCCAAGTCTGTAATGTGTGACTCCACAAACAAACTTGAAATATCTAGCAAGATGTCATCCACTGATGCTGGAGTTGGAAGACAAGGTGTACTTTGTTGTGTTGGACCTATCACTATGGCAATGGATGAAGGATTCATCTCAAAAAAGAGAAGACAAAAGTCATTGATGATATCTCCCATGTCTTCAATGTGAGACTCCACAAATAGACCTACAATATCTAGAAGGAAGTTGTCCCATAAAGCTAAAGTAGGAAGACATGGTTTTTCCTGTTATATTGAATCTATAAAATCTATGGTTGGAACTAGATTAGGAGTAGAAATAGGAGCATTTGGAGGTGTGATCTCATCTAGAGAGGATGTAGCTATAGCTAGGGGTAAAAGATCTTTTGGGAATTGAGGAATGGGAGGATTTCCATATAGCTTTGAAAGATGAATCCAAAAATCATATGGATCAGTTGACTTTATGTCTTCAAGTGAATCCATAACCTCCATATCCATAAAGAGAAATAGAGTATGAAAAATGATGGAAAAAGTGTCATCATCATATGAAAGTCCTTTTGCATATGGTAGTGCATTATGTTGACTGAGATATGTGATAACCAATTGACTCCATTCCTAATAGTTTTTTGGTGTCAAGATAATTAAATATTCCTTTTCCATGATGTACTAATCAATGTACCACCAAAAATGCAAGAAAAAAGAATTAACCCTACTAATGAATGATTTAGTGCTTTATAGGTAGTGCATGTACAAGAGACTACTTGTCAAAATTTACTAAGTGGTATTGTAGCTTGGATGTACAACAAGTTTGAATAGTAATCAAAGTAATAAAATGCAAAAAAGGCCCCTAATATTGCAAGTGATATTTTTGTCCACACAACCATATAATATCATGTAGATCTAGAAAGTAGACACAAAATTAAGCAGTTTAAAAAAAATTGAACCTAAAAATGTGTCTAGATGAGCTTGTACAAAGCATTTGAAGTTTCAAAATGCAAGATTGCATAGGTATAGTCACCAAAAAATATAATTTTTGAAAAATCCTTGTACCAAAACCAAAAAGAAATCCACCACTAAAAAGTTTAGGAAATTATACCCAAAATATAAAAAAAATTACACTTGATTAGGAGTTTGAATGACTAAGTTATGGCCTCCCAAAGTCAGACCGTCAAATCAAAAACTGAATCTAGAGAGGGGTCTGGGAAGAAAACTGTGAGCTTAAATTTGATGGTCAAATAGTCATTGAAGTAGTTTAAATTTTCCCTAAAATGATGGTCAGATGATCATCAAATTTATGCTCATGTATGGCTAATGTCAATAAAAAAAGGGCCTACTTGATGAGATGGCAAATCCATACTATACAGATTGGTATGGAATAGTACACATGGAAAGGTATAGTCAACATGTTACTATACAACCTATACAAAAAGTGATAGATGTGGCTACTGACTAGAGTATGGTAGGGATGACATGGCAGTGACTTGGATAGGTGACATGTCACCACATTGGTGACTTAGCTACCAGGAGGATCTACTGAGTTGTCATGGATCTATATTCTAAGTGATCTACATGTCTGGGTCCATCATGGACATGGAAAGCTCTGTTTTAGTCTACTCTATTGGCTTCACATGGTTTCAAGTTGAACTATGTGAATTTTGCATGGTGGATTGGCTTCGTTGGTAGGGAAGCTTAGGTGGTACCACTTGGTACAAGCTGCATGGGCCACATGTCAAGGATGGAGTGCTGTGTGCAACTACTAGAAATTTTTGTTAGTGCTAGGTAATAGTGCACTAGAGATTCTTTTATGATGGTAGGAGTTGCAACAGTAGCCAAAGATCAGACAAAGAAGTAGGCCACCAGGGACACTTTGCTATCGCCAAGTAAGAAAAGTCAATACCAAAAGCAGTTTGCAACATGGGTTTATCCCACATTCATTGTGGGATAGACTTCACAATCATTTAAAAACACAAAGGAATGGATTGAAAAGAAAATGAGGGGAGGCCAGTGGATGGTTGAGGGCTCTAGTGGTTGGTTTGTGCTCATTAGTGATCGATTGTGATGGTTGTCGTTGATGGCTTGAGAACTGGCTAGAATGTTGAAGTGGCCAGATTTGTAAGCCCAATGCTACTGTTTGTTGCATGGTCTATCATACTTTGATAAATGCCCACTAAAATACCTGTAGGGGTTGGGGTTTCACTGCTAGATTCCTGCAAAATTTTTTTATCTATAGGGTCCCATAGGGCTTAAAAAAGTCTGAAAAAGCTGTATGAAAATTGTAGAGAAAAAACAAATATTGATTTGAAATTCAAATTTATAGATCTAAATAAAAATCATAGCAAATTTACAAAATGGGCCTTTGAGTGTCAGTTTGCAAAAAAAATTTGCCTCAAAATTGACTTTGGCCTAGGGTAGGTGAATTAATAGCCAATTTTCACCGAATGATGTTCTAGACTTGATGGCAAGGTTTGTTCTGGCTCTAGATTCTCCCAATGATAGTAGTACTCTAGATTTGGGTCAAGGTGCTAAGGCAACAAGATGGTTTCGAGCAACTATGTGAAGATAAATTCTCCAAGCTCTAATACCATGTAAGAATTTTCCTTAGGAAAATATTCACCCAAGATCAAGGAACTCAAGCACAAGAACAACAATAGACCAGAAAGAGTATGGTTAAAATATCAATATGTATTCAATTCAATGTCATGTGAAAGTACACTAGGAGTGCCTGTATATAAAGGCATCTGAAGTGCTTCTAGAATTCATAAGAATCAATACCATGATAAGTCATACAACCAAGCACATGTCCACTAGGTGTGGGTTATCCTCCATTAAGTATAGGAGTAAGTGTGATGATGAGAGGATAAGCCTACAAAGGTGTACCATGCAAAATAATATTATAGAAACCATGTGTTGAATTAGAGTTGCTTACTTCTATGTTGTCAACATGACAACCCATAAAAGTACACAAAATCCTAAGTGCCTCACTAAAGAAATAATAAAATAATGCATTAACCTAAGTAAACTTAAGTAAAGTGTAAATAGTGAATAATTGTTTACACCAACAGAGATTTTGGATAACAAAGGTTGTATGTACAATTTGGGTAATTTGATTCTTAAACCAAAATATTCTTTGATTAGGTTATATGGGTGTAAATAGCCACCTCATACACTTTCTATGTTTGTATATGAAAGATTGGTCTTCTTAGATTTCATATGTCAGTTATTGTGAGTTGAGAAATTGTACATCCAACCAAGGAAGAAGGGTGACATGATATCCAATTTTATAAATTTTTATGGATATGTAATTGGATATAATAATATTCAAGAAATTCAAGAGGTCCTTATGAATAAATTTTGGCTATCTAGTGATAAGAGTAGTTATTGTGATCCCAAGGGACATTTTAAACTATAAAATGCTAGGTATTCTAATCAATTAAACATTGAAGATGATATTGTAAGGAATTTTGATGATGTACAAGAGATATGCCAAAGGTTTAAGAAGTGAAATGTCTTGAATAGGATCGAGAATCAAAGGTTGAGTAGAGGCTTGCCTCATTTTCATCCTGAAGTCAATATTGAAATTCTTAGAATTGAAAAATGCATTAAGGACTTTGAGAATTTATATAATGGATATGTTGAACAAATAATGGAAAAGAAAATAAAACAAACATCTCCTTTAACCCCTTAAGAAGAGAAATGAAAGGTGATCCTACAAGCTCAAGTTCTACTCCACTTGTTGCCATACCTTAGAAAAAAGATGAGACCTATACTCCTTTGGTATCTTGTGAAGATTCAAATAAAAAAGGTTCAGTAGAAATTTTTAGTATTCTAAGGGATATAAAGATGAAGAAAGGTACTAAGACATTGGAACCACACCCTAAATTTTTTTATGATAAGTATGGTTACTATGCTCAAATAATGCTAGATGATGATCTAATTAGTACTAATGAGGAGAGAGAATTCATTTCCCTTAGGTTCATTGAACACGATTTGATGAATTTGAGCATGTTGCAATTTTCCAGCAAATGAAAAATGAATTGAACTTGGATAACATCTCATGTACTAAGGAGGAGGATATAGAGATGGTTAAAAATAGTAATATTTTAATTATTCCTACTTTGACATTAAAGGAGTTTTTTTTACTTGATCAAGTAAGGTAACAAGAAGACTCTATATTAGTATCATAGTTTGAATCATTGGATAAAGTTTAGGGGATAGGGTATGATCCTAAGAAAAAAAACCTTTCCACCTTGATAACATTCAAAGGAAAAAAACCAAGGATTCTTAACATATCAAAGGGAGAAGAGGGGATGGCCTTAGTACAAACAATAGATTATATGGATCCCATGCTTACTGGGGCAAGATTAACAAAAAAATATATGTTTAATTAGGCTTAGGTTAATCCTATGAAGGAACTAGTTATAGAACCATAGAGAAGAGAAATGGAAATGAATTCAATCATAAATAAAATGCATGTGGAAATTAGGATATTGGAGAAATATTTGCAAGGTTCAAAATCTAAATTTTCTCAAGCCATAGTGGTTCATGAATCTATAGATGTTGTTGTTGCAAACCAAAAAAAAGAAATAGCAATATATGTTGATCACAATGAATGTGCTTTTAAAATATTGGAGGAAATTCTTGTTTATAGATTTAACCTTATTTTGGATAAATGTGATGAAGTGTATGAGGGGTTTAACAACATTAGAAATGCATTAGATTTCTTTATGAAAGGAAAAGATGTACCCTCTATTATGGAAAGAAAATAGGGACCTTCTAGGTAAGAATTAAGAAAACTCTTTGAGGTTACAAAGAGGGATCTTGATGCCCCTAGATAGCTAAAAGCTAGTATTGATTTTATATAAGCCAAGAACATCCAAATTTGGAAGAGAAGTTGAAACTAATTGCTTCTTTTTATCATTCATGCCTCCCCACCATTAATAATGAAGAAGGTGTTGGCAAATAGCTAAGTAGGTTGGACTAAGGGTTATTATTCATGGAAACATATATCTCTAAAGTGATGATAGATTATATAGCTAAAGATTGTTGGAAATGAGAACGGAGTAACTGAGAGGGGGAGGGGGTGAATTAGTTACCACAAAAACATTTCATAGTCCCTTAGATGTCTAAAAACTTGATCTTAGTTACAAATTTCTAAAACTTGATAATGCAGAAAATAATTATTATTATTAAGAACTAATAACGCAAAACAATTCAGCAATCATGAACACTAGAGACACCAGATTTAATGTGGAAACCCAATATGGAAAAAATCACCAATGTAACTAGTTACTATTTTTCACTCTTCTGAAGTGAGCCTTGTTAGGAGCCAACCCTGTTAAAGGTTACAAAACACACTGTTAGGTGTGACCCTGTTAGAGGATTTAATCACCCTATTAGGAGTGGCCTTGCTAGAGGTCTTTAGAACAATTCAACTGAACTATCACCTTGTTAGAGGATTTATAGAATGGTTGTTAAACCAACTCTATTAAGAGATTTTGAGTTCATCGTTACAATGGTTAGAAAGCAACAATGAAGTTATCTAATACAATATGCAACTTATCTTTGCTGATTACAGATCTCTGTTATTCTTGATCGAATCCTTACTGATCAAATACAACTTTTCAGCTCCTTCAACGCATCTAATCCTTCATCAGACTTTCTTCAACATTTTCCTTTTATTTTACACTATAATGTACCTTCATAACTTCATCACACTTCTTCATTTTGATTTACAACTTGAGTGACCTTATATACCTTTCAGATTATCTTAGTCGGCTCAAATCACTGACCAATAATCAAACAAATACAATAGTCAGCTAGAAATAATTAAAATTACAAACTAACAAATCCCTTTACTGGCCGACCCTACTCGGTTAATATTGTTTAGAAAATAATTCCTATGTTAACCGACTAAGCTCGGTTAATACAGTGAACTCGGTGACAACCCTTGAATCGTCAGGAGAACTCGGTAAGTACTAAGTTTTCATAGATGACCGAGTGAGCTCGGTGGAAACTGTCTTTGCCAAATTTCTTTGTTGACCGAGTGATCTCGATTAACACAATCTGCCTCATTTTCTTCGATAACTGAGTGAGCTCGGTTAACACTTGTCTACCTTATTTTCTTTGATGACTGAGTAAGCTCGGTTAATACTTATCTGCCTTATTTTCTTTGATGACCGAGTAAGCTCGGTTAATACTGACTGCTTCATTTTCTTCGATGACCGAGTGAGCTCGGTTGAAACTATCTGCCTTATTTTCTTCGATGATCGAGTGAGCTCGGTTGATACTGACTGCTTCATTTTCTTTGATGATCGAGTGAGCTCGGTTGAAACTGTAGCTAAGCTCGGTTAACTGAGACTAATAACTGATATGATATTTGTGTGACATTAAGGACAACATTATCCAACAAAGATCTCATGTTTAGAGAATTTTTTTTATCTAATTGTTAGAAATTTATGATGTAGCAGCATCCTAGGTATAAGAGAATTATTCCATCACCCAAAAATATTTCCTTTCAGTTGATTTAATAAGGGTTCTCTTAATGAAGAGTTGTTATCTGTGGAGGTTTTCTACGTAGTAAGTTAGTTATATGAGCTTAGAATGTCCTAATTTTAGAGTTGGATATTCATCTTGAATATATCAGCCTACCAGTTGGGTCTTAGTGCCATATCATGTGTATTTGTGGATTCATTGTAGATTTTTGGTTTGCAATTTTGGTATATAAACTTTGGGCTTATTGTTGGAGGCCTAAAATAGCCTAGATGAGGCCCAAAAACTTGACAAATAGGTTCTTATGCAAATTCTAGCCTATAGATAAGGAGTTGAGGTTTATAAAAAGTGATTATTATAGCCAATCAGAAAAATAGTTTGAGAGTTGTGGTCTTCTAAATTTGGGCTGACCAAAATATCCAAAATAAATGTCAAAGGTGTATTTGGCCGACTTTATATGTATTGTTAGGTTCTTTTGGCCCTAGGTATTAAGTTTGAGCATCTAAACCTTCCTAGGTGGCATAAAATTGCCTATTTAAGAAAGGCCCAAACATTGTCTAGGTTAACTCTAGGTGATAGTTCACATATGTTTCTTGTAGATTATAGTAATTAAGGCCACTATGTGGGTTAGCATATTCTAATTCTGAATTTTGTAATTCCACATTTCCAACAATAATAAGAATCCCACATTTTGTTCTCATAGACTACTATTGTTTCTTTGTTTATGTTTTATATTTATGGAATTAAGGGGAGCACCCTTCATCAAGTGATACAAGAGATGGAGTTCTTGAGTGTGTGGATATATCACTAATTGTGGGGCAGTTCATACCAAGATAGTGGGTTGGGCTATGCATGTAGATAGATCACTGACTACGAGGCAATTTGCACTATGGTTTTAATAGAAGCACAAAAATGCCTCCACAAAGAGAGCATGGTGGAATAGTTGAAGGTATTACACCTAAGAATTTTAGAACCCTCCAGAGGAAAAATAAAGCATTGCAAGAAAATATGTATAGAGGAATGAATCTTTTTGTAAGATATAATGAAAGCAAGGATGAAAGAGAAGAAGAAAGAAATGTGGACCAAGCCATAGTAGAGGAAGTTATTAACCCAAAGGAGGCAAAGATTTTTAAGGCCATTTCTAGTATTGGAAAAAGACCTAAGTTTAATGTTCCCACATTTTTGGGAAATTTCAACCTAGAGGAATTGATTGACTAAATCAATGAATTAGAACAATAATTTAAATATGAAGATATTGAAGATTTAGATAGGGTCAAGTTTGTGAAGGCCAAACTGAAGGGTAATGCAAAGATCTAGTGGGAGGAGATCTAGTTGGAGTGAAATAAAATATAAAATGAAAAAATCACTAGATGGGATTGGATGGTAGCTAAAATAAAGTGAAAATTCATTATTGTGGATTATGAGCTTGATTTGTTGAAGAAAATACAAGGGTTGAATTAAGTAGGAAAATCTATTCAAGAGTATACAAATGAGTTCTACCAAGTTCTCATTAGAATTGACCATGCAAAAGTTGATGAGGAGAAAGTTGTCTACCATATTAATGGGTTAAGGAAAATCATTCAAGAGGAGATAGTTCTTGTTTGAGTGACCAATATTGAGAAGACTTGCTAGTTTTCCCTAAGATTTGAAGAGAAGCTAAGCATAAAGTTTGATTTTAAAAAATAGTGGTAGAGGTCACTATAGAAGATCTAGTAGATGGTCTTATGGAGGCCAAAATGATAATTAGAAGAACCAGGATGAGGATGAAAGTAGCATTTAGAACCAGATGGGAAATAATTCCAATCATTTCCATGACTAGAATAATAGAGATCAAAGGGGAAGAGGAAGAGGGCAAGGATCTCAAAGAGGAGGTTTTTGTGGAAAATGCTTTCACTGTATAGAAGAAGGAAATATAAAATTTGAATGTTCCCAATGACAAGGAAGGATTGAATGAATAACATAAGGTCAAGCTAGAGTTGTACATGTTGATGAAGATGTTGAAAGAGGAGAAGTCGTAGATCATAGAAGAGTTCTACTAAGTGGCAAAAATGAACCTGATCAAAGAAGGATCTTGTTTGACACAAGGTAAAAATGTGAAGATAAGTGTTGTGAAGTGATCATTGATGGTGGAAGTACTAAAAATATGGTGTCATAAATGATGGTCACAAAATTGAATTTGAAGAGGGAGAAACACCCACACCCAAATTGTATTTCTTGGGTGCAAGATGACCACAAGGTCATGGTTAGTGAGAAATGCTTAGTGAAGTTCAAGATTGGAAGCTACTAGGATGAGGTACTTTTTGATATCATACCTATGGACATATATTATATGTTGTTGGATAGGCCATGGTAGTTTGACAAACATTTTGTGCATGATGTCCAAGCAAATACCTGCACCCTGATAAAGGATGGAGTGAAGCATAATTTGAAGTTGTTGAAGGAGAAAGAATAAAAGGTATATAATGGTGATAGAATATTTTTTTTTGATGGAAAGGAGTTTCTCCAAGGTATGAAGTGCAAGCATATGTATTTTTTTATAATTCCAAAAGATGGTAAATAAGAAGTATAGGAAGTACTTGCAGAAGTTGCAGATACGTTGGGAGTGTTTTTTGATTTTGTGTTAGATAATGTACATGATGGATTACCCCCAATAAGGAAGATCAGTCACCAGATGGATTTGATTCAAGGAGCTAATTTGTGAAACAAGGTAGCACACAGAATGAGACCAACAAAAAGTGAAGAATTGAACATACAAGTTCATGATTTATTGCAGAAGGTGTTGATTCAAGAGAGTCTGAGTCCATGTGTTGTACCAATAGTATTCACACCAAAGAAAAATGGAGAATAGAGGATGTGAAAATATTCTTGCGCTACTAACAATATCACAATCAAGTACATATTTCTATCACCAAGGATGGATGATATTATGGATTGTTTGAGTGGAGCTATGTATTTCATAAAGATATATTTGAAGAGTGGATATCATCATATTCACATCAAAGAAGCTGATGAGTGGAACATTACCTTCAAGACAAGGTAAGGGTTGTATGAGTGGATAGTCATGCCCTTTGGGCTAACCAATGCACTAAGAACTTTGATGAGGCTCGTGAATGAGGTACTGAAGGAGTTTCTGGGTAAGTTTGTCATTATTTACCTAAATGACATTTTGATCTTTAGTAAGACATTGGAGGAGTATTTGAAGCATATTTGAAAGGTGTTTGATAAGTTGAGGGAAGAAAAGTTGCTAATAAACTTGAAGAAGTGTAGATTTGTGAAGAAGAAGTTGGTGTTCTTGGGATTCATAGTCTCAAGAGAAGGTTTGAAAATAGACCTAGAGAAAGTGAAGGCTATCCTTGAATGGCCTACTCCAAAGAGTGCTATAGAGGTAAGATATTTTCATGGATTGACTAACTTTTATAGAAAGTTTATAAAAGGCTTTAGTAGTATTTTTGGACCCTTGACTAAAACAATGAGAGGGGATAGGAAAGAATTTAAGTGGAATATAGAAGTAGATAAGAGTTTTAATTTTTTGAAACAAAAAGTTACAGAGAAACCTATTTTAGCACTTCCAAATTTTAACAAGGTGTTTCAAGTTGACTATGATGCTAGTGGTACTACAATAAGAGTTGATTTGAGTCAAGAAGGTAGACCTATTGCTTATTTTAGTGATAAATTGAATGATGCCAAAATAAAATATTTTGTTTATGATCAAGAATTTTATGCTATAGTTTAGGCATTGAAAAAGTGGAGGCACTATCTTCTTCCTAAGGAGGTTTTTTTAATACTAATCATTGAGCTTTACAATATTTGAATAGTTAAGGAAAATTAAACCAAAGGCATTTGAAGTGGCTTGTTTTTTTGTAGAGTTATCCATTTTTTTTGAAACATGGGTAGGAAGTCTAACATAATTGCAGATTATCTTAGTAGAAGAAAAATTTTGCTAACAAAAATGTAGATTGAGGTGGTTGGGTTCAAGGAACTTAGTAATTTATATCTAGAGGATCCTAATTTTGGTGAAGCATGGAAGGCTTGTATAGAACCTATTACTCTTGAAAGGACAAAGTGGTTGGATTTCATAATGCAAGATGGTATGTTTTTCAAAGAAAATCAGTTTTACATCCCAAGAAGTTCAATGAGAGAGAATCTCATCAAGAAGAAGCATAGTAGAAGATTGGATTGACACTTTGGTAGAGGTAAAACCATTGCTTTGGTTGCTAGAATTATTATTGGCCACAGTTGTAATGAGGTGTAAAGAAGTTTGTATAGAGTTGTAGAGTATGTTAGATGGAAAAAGGAATAAAGAAGAATATGGGGTTGTATCAACCATTACCCAAAAATATTTCCTTTTAGGTGTTTCATTAAGGGTTGTCTTAATGTAGAGTTTTTATCTATGGAGGCTTTCTACTTAGTAAGTTAGTCATACAAGCTTAGAATGTCCTAATTTCAGAGGTGGATATTCATCTTGGATATATCAGCTTACCAATTGGGGCTCAGTGCCATACCATGTGTATTCATGGATTTATTACAAATTTTTGATTTGCAATTTTGGTATATGAAATTTAGGCTCACTATTGGAGGCCATAAAGTGACTAGATAAGTCCCAAAAACTTGATAGATGGGCTCTTGCATGTATATGAGCCTATAGATCAGGAGCTGAGGTTTTTGAAAAGTGGTTATAATAGCCAATCAGAGCAATGGTTCGAGAGTTATGGTGTTCTAAATTTGGGCTGACAAAATGTCCAAAATAAATATCAAAGGTGTATTTAGCTGAATTTATATGTATTTTTAGGGCCTATCCACCTATGGTATTAAGTTTGAGTGTCTAGAACCTTCCTAGGCAGCATAAAATTCCCTTTTTAAAGAAAGGTCTGAAAATTGTCTAAGACAACTCTTGGTGGAAGTTCACAGCTTTGTCTTATAGATTACAATAATGAAGGTAACCATGTGGATTAGCATATTTTAATTTTGAATTCTATAATTCTACATTTGCAGAAATAATAAAAAGACCAATTTTTTTCTCATAGATTGCTATTGTTTCTTTGTTTCTATTATGTGTTTATGGTATCTAGGGGAACACCCTTCATCACTTTAATATTAGTATAAAAGAAATTTTATATTGCCAATTCTATAGTGAAAATTGGTACATGCATAGTTAAGGACATGTAGAAAAGATATTCCTAATGATGTGTCTACGTGCATAGTTTCGTATGGTTAGTACAACATTAGTTATATCATATTCACCATTAAGGGTAGAGAATAAAAAAAAATAAAGTATTAAAGGAAAGAGTTAATTTTAGGTTAAGGAATTCTTTTGGTCAAAAAATAATTTCTTAACTAATTAGGGATGACATCCAAGATGTTAACCCTAAGAGGGAAAGTGCTAGTTTTATATTTAGCCAAATGTGCTAGTTCTGTAAAAAAAAAGATGTAAGCAAGAAATCATAACTTGTTATGTTAGGTGTGTATTTAATAAATATTAAAGTGATATGAGATCTTATGCAAGGAATATATGTATGATATGCAAGCCTTATACGATGCAAAGTTTGATGTTTGATTAAAAGGTATGCCAAGTACAATAGTAAGAGATTTTTGTATCTATTCAAATTATGTTGAAGACACTGAATTGTATAACTGCATGTTAGGGTAGTGGGATCTTCTTTCATATAGTTGTAATTGTATTAAAAACTCCTAATAGGGTTTAAGTGACTCTTATTAGGGTTGAGGCTTTTAACAAGGCCTAGTTCTCTAACAAGGACCAAGACATTATATTTAATTCATAGACTCCTAATAGGACCAATATCCTTAAGAAGATTCTTTTGTTTAGTGGATCATTTTGTGGGTACCATCTCCATCAAGGTTTTCTTTGTGTATGAATTTATTTATTGTTTAGCATAATTGGTTTACTTTCATATGCATATTTTAAAGTAATCAAAATATCCAATTGTGGATAAAAGTTTGTAGAATAATGATTCAACCCCCCTATCAGTAATATCTATTTCTAACAATTGGTATTTGAGCTTAGTTACTCTGAAGAGGCTTAACAACTTGAGTAAGACCCCTATGGATATGTTGGAAATAATCCAGACTAATAAGGTTACTAAGAGGGGAGGGGTGAATCAGTAACCCTAAAACTTTATATTAATTCTGCATAATAACATATTCACCATTCATCCATCTAATCTACTATATGCATGAAAAGATAAACATTTATAACACATCAACACACTGATTTGGTGACCCAGAAATCTTCCAATTAGAAAGTAAAACTGGGGTGGGGATGGTGCCCACAAAACTTCAATACGGCAGTATAAAGTTGGCCTGTTAAGGCTTACAATGATCACTTCTGATGATCTACCCTGTTAGGAGCAAGTATGATTACTAGATCCACCTTGTTAGAGGATTTACAAACATACAATGAAGTATGCACTCTATTAGGAGATTTACAAAAGACTGCTAAGTCTACCCTGTTAAAGGATTTACAAACTAATTCACCTATTAGAATGAAGCAGTGGATCTGGTTACAACTAATTTTTGATAAGATCCTTTATGCTCTGATCACCTGATGTGATAGATATAGCTTTTCTGCACCAATGTTAACCTTGCTATATTCCTCTATTTTGTTGCTGATTCACTTTCTCTCTTCTCAAAAATATTGCAAAATAAAATCCTATCCAATTTCCTATTACTGTACAAATGATATAATACATCACATATATATCATTCCAATATTTACTTAACAAGGTCGGCCAAACACAAGTGAACAAAACATTACTAAGTTGGCCAGATGGTAGAAAACTCGGGTTCCTCAAATTAGCTTGATGACCTTCTGATACTCGGCATCCACTACAATACACCACATCATCATGCACTCGGTAAGAGTAGAGGCATAATTCATACTAACCATTGTAAGTAGCTTGAAACTCGATAACCATTGGTGACTTGGTGAATATTGTGTCACTCAGTAAAAATTGAATCCATTGATAACCTTCTTCACTTGGTAAACAATGATTCCTTCATTTACATTGTTTACTCGGTAAACACTAAGTTCTTCATTTACCTTGATCACTCGGTAAACACTAAGTTCTTCATTTACCTTGATCACTCAGTAAACACTAAGTTCTTTGTTTACCTTGATCACTCGGTAAACATTGTGAAGCTCGATGACCACTAACTGCTTGGAGAAAAATTTTCTACTCGGTAACCACTATGAACTTGGAAAACACTACTGAACCACCCATATGCTCGATTTCCAAAGGAATGCTTGGTATGAGCTTGATAAGCATTCAGAATCAAAGAAGTGTTGTAACTAATGACAAATATATCATAATTCCAACATGATATGGAATAGTTAAAGAGGAATCTTGAAGAAGCCCTTGAGAAAATTGATCTTCTTACAAAAGATAAAGGCAACCTAAAAGAAAGGTACAAACATGCTAAAGATTGATCATCTCAAATCTAGAAAATAATCCAAAGAGTAGACTAGTGATAATGATGAGGTAGAAACCCTTAAAAAAGAAAATTATATTTTAAAATATGAGTTAAATATTTTTGAACTAAAGTTAAGTTTGAAGAAATATGATAGAAAGGTTGAAGCATATTTGAAGTTTGAGAATGTAGATTTAAGATCTCATCTAACAAAAGTTACCTTTGAACTAGATTCTATCAAGAATAGACAATGAAATAGTTAGAGAAGCTATATTCTAGTAGTGAAAAAATTGATAAACAACTATTCTAGAAAAGATCTTCTTATGATAACATAGGTACTAGATATCTTATTGGAGAAAAATCAAAAAAGAAAACTAAAGTTAGGAAGGAACCCTAGTGGTTGAAACCCCTAAACCTAAGGGGAATGATTAGAATAGTATTGAACCAAGAAAATCTACAAAAGTACCTAAAGAAATTGAGCAAGTAAATCAACCTAAGAAATGTCATAAACCCAAAAAACCAAAGCAAGTTGAACCACCTAAAGAAGTTCAACATGAATTTAGAAGTAGATATTTTTATATGTAATGAAGTTGGTTATATAAAGAGAGATTGCACAAGTAAATCTTTCAAATCTATAACTAATTTCTATTTTTATAATTGTCATGGTCTTGGATATAGAGTTGTAGATTATAGAAAACCTAAGGTTGATGGTAATAATGGAAATAGTAGAATGTTTACACATACTAATCTTGTAGGTAATGAAAGAAGGAGATCCCCAAGAAGATCCAATAATGGAGAAGGAGCTAATGAAATAAGAAGGAATATTATGTGTTATAAGTGTAAAAAATTTGGACACATTATAAGGAATTATAGAGCACTAGTCAATCAAAATGAACCTAATATAAGAAGTACACATATATGTCACTTATGCAATAAATTTGGACACGTAGCAAGATTTTGCAGAATGGAGAGAAGGAATTTCAATAGGAATCCAAACTATAGAAGAAAAAACAAAAAAAGGAATGATAATAGTAAAAATAGTCAGAAAGAGGTACTTAAAGAGCATCTTGAAGAATTTAAGGAAGTATTTGTGAAGACAAATGATTCATCATGTTCACATGTGGTTTTAGAAGAACACGTTTTTCTTGCACTTGATGCGAGATTAAAATCAGCCATAGTGTGTGATTCATCTTACTCAAATTAAACACTTTTCTATCAAAGGTAGAGAAGCATAAATATAGAACACAAATTAGAGGTCAAGTTAGATATTGCAAAGTTAATAGAAGGTTAAGTCAATTGCAAGGAATCTCTAGCTAAGAGTGCAAGTAATTTGGAGATCTTACGAAGTCATACAATGAAAATAAGTTTACTAGTTAACAAAGAACAATTTTTATAGACTGAGTAGTTACACAACTAATGTGGAGATCATTTTGTGCAAGAATTATTGTGGGTATCATTCAACCATGTGAAGAGTTAATAATATTTCAGGAGAGATTTGACAATGAATTAAAGGAGATTTCAAGTGTTTGCAAGTGAAAAGTTTAGAAAACCCTAGTTATGTATTTTAACATGGTATTTCATTTCTAAACTTCACTTTGTGAAAATAATTTAGTTGCAAGCATGTATCATTTATTCATAATGTGGAAGATGTTGCAAGACCTAAAATTAATATTACTCTAGTTAGAGATACAAGTGATAACCCTACTTATGTGTTATCAAGAACGCTTGAAAATGTTCTTCATTTGGAAGATGTTAGCAATTACCTAAGGATTAAGTTTGAGAGTGTTGGAGAAGATAACTTATCTAAGGAAATTGACAACATTTATAACTAGGACATCTAGTATAAATAAGAGTTTGAATTTTTAAGGGATAATAACCTAATCAAGTTTCTATTTTACTATGAATTTGACAATGAGGATTGGACAAGGATAATCCTATGAAGAATTCATGATGAAAAGTTCTAGCTAGGTGATAATGTAGTAGAAATTTCTACATATTTGATCCATGAAGTGATATGACTATGTAATGAAGGAAGCATACCTATAAATGAGAAGAATGGCAAGAAGTTGGTAATTGATAACACTAAATAAATATAGAATATTCGAGGAATTTTATTTAGTAAGATAAAACAACATGATGTGAGATTCTTGAGAAGAATCATGGCTGAAATAAAATGTTATGATTCCAAATAATATGACACAACAGTTGGCTTTACATAGGCATCTTACAAGATTTTTTTTAACAAGGAGAAGCTCAACTTGTGTGAAATTTTGAGAACACAATTGACAAAGAACCTAGAGAGGATTAAGAAAGTGAAAACCAATCAGTTCAGATTCCAATCCTTGATTACATACATATTTTTTAATTTTATCAAAATATTTCCATTTATGTAGAAATCTACAATAATGAGAAGTAACAAATGTACCATGGAAAAGAGATTAGAAGTATATAATAGACACCTTACTGAGAAGGTGAATGAAAATAGAAATATGATAGTGGAAACTTATCAAACTAAAATGATGGAGAGATTCATCATGTCACCCTCTATAGGATATAAGTATAGGGAAGATACTTGATTTATGGAATACATTGACCTCACTTACATTGAAGCAATTGAACCTTGAATTTTGTATGTTGAACCCCTAGGCTATGAGATGAAAAAAGTAGAGATTGAAGGATATGTCCAAGTTATCCTTAAAGAAGACAAAGATGAAGAGTTTGATAGGTTTGGAACCTATGAGGAGCTGATGAAATCAGCAAGTCAAACCCAACTAGAAAAATTTGCAAAGAAGAAGGTAGAGGTAGTGATAAAGAAGACATTTGAATAAGTTGGGATGACAATTGAAGAGAAAAGCACCATAAGATAGACTCTTGTTTGTATGCAATTAATAGTTCAACAAGGGATGTTTTATGTTCCTTATTTAGCATCAATAGGACTGATTGGCACTCTAATACTGGCCACACCTCCTATCGTAGTCCCTATTGCCTCCTATGCAATAGTTTCATAAAAAAAAGCACCTATCACTACTACTATTCCACTTTCTAAGGAGTATGAGGAGGTAGAAATTGTTGAGGTCAAGAGGAAGTCAGTAAGTCTTGTAGAGGTGAAGCAAGAATCACCTGACTCTCCAAGAAAAAAGAGAATGAAAGTTATAACCTAAGGACCAAGCAAGAGAAAGAAAAAAATCAGTCCAACTGTACCAAGCAAGACAATGTGAGGTCAGATAGAACCTTAGGAAACTACTAAGAAGGAACCTAAAAGTGCATAGTCATATAGACCATCCTTGGTCTTGAATGTATTCTTCCATTCATCTCCCTTTCTTATCTGTATCTAATGATAACCACTCTTGAGATCTATCTTTGTGAAATATTGAGCTCTACTCAAGTAGTCCATAAGATCATCCATCCTTGGAAAAGGAAACTAGTACTTGATGGTTATGTTGTTTATATCTTGAGAGTATGTACATATCATCCACTCTCCATCCTGCTATAATATATAGTCCACCAATATAATTGAGAGGGGATGGGGGTGAATCAGTTATCCAACTAATATCACAATTATCAACCTTAATAAAATTTACCCATATGAGCAGCATAATTAGAAACCACAACAAGATACTTATGCATAATAATACTAGATATGTTAACTAGGGAAACCCTTGATCAGAGGGAAAACCTTGGTAGGTATGGTATCCACAAGATGATGGACTAACTTAAATATTCCTTGTTAGAGAATGGAGCCTGTTAGGAGTCTATAACAATATTCAATACATATCAGTCCCTATTAAGAGACTTTGAATCCCTATTAGAAGATTCCAACCTTGTTAGGAGTTGTGGAAGATATTTGGACCCACTATCCAAATAGCTTCAAGGCCAGGACCAATGAACCCACTATCCAAATGATCTCTATATTATTCCTTGCAAAATAATAAAAATGAATTATATTGCTCCTTCCTCTTTCTTTGTCTTATCAACCAGAATTTTACTCCTAATCTTGTAACCATATCACAAATCTCACATCTAATAATCCTTTAGATCATTCACTCAGATTCACTAAAAACTCTGCTCCTTTTCATGCTTGACACTTGTTCAACACATTCAATACATTTTACGAACAAAGAAAATATCTTTCCTTTATACCATATCTTCAAAATAATTCACTGAGTCTTCATTGAGGCTTTACCATTTAATTATAATAAGATAATTAATTAATTCTTAAATATAATAACACTCTCAACTCACAGTCTATGCAAATTCTCACATGTATGATACTAGGGCTTGCACATCAGCTAATATCATCATTAGACTATTGTATGCCATTGGTTGTCCACATATCAACAGATTATGGAGCATATGCACTGAGTTGTGGTGCCAAAAAGGTGACAACGAATCTTTTCTTTCCTATTTTAAACAACGCTTTTGAAAAAATAAAAAGTATGTATGATGGGCTGCAAACCCGTAGCCCATCATTTTCATTACCATTTTCTTCTACTCCTACAGCGAGCAGTGCATACGCGAGTTGAAGACTCAACATTTGCACCACCATTTGCCAAAATGCCTCCTCGTCGACGAAATCCAAGACCACAAGCACACCCACGACGATGCCGTAAGTGATATAAACCTAACTTTGCATTGTTTGATATATTTTTCATATTGTTTTGTAAGTTTTTTATATTCTTTTGTAGGGTTTTTACAAATTTCATTTAGATTTGTTTATTTATTTGAATTCAATTGATTTTTTATTAGGAAATGTTCATAATCAACCAAAAAATCCACAAGAACATCAAAACCCTCAAGAACCCCAAAACCAAAACCCTCCTCAAGAAGAAGAACAAATTCCACAACCCGAACCAATTGCAAGACCTCCACCAGGCACACAAGAAAATCTAAGAAATGAAATAGAGAGAGGCAAAATTGAATTAGAAGGAATCATTGCTTGATTATAAGAATTCGGACAAACCAATCCAATGAGGGCTCAATTGGCATCATCCCTTGAATCCATTAACACTCAAATAGCCTCAATTAGTGGTCAGTTAGATATTTGGTGGGCTAAGAGGGATGAACAAAAAAGATTTTATGCAAATAAATTGTCATATGAAGATGTTAAAAAAAAGGAAATACCAAAAGGTAGTATATGTGCATTATTTAGAAAACCCGGTGAGAAAAATACTGTTAGAGAGGGTACTAAATGATTCCCCATCCATTGGTGCATATATGATGCTATTAGAAATAATTTTTGGGATAGATGGTGGATGGTTTTTGATGCCCCTCCTTGCAACAATCACGAGGTCCCGATGCATTTTTTGAAGAAATTATATTGTGAGTTTGTCCTTGGGGAGATCCCCAATTATTTTGATATATTAGACTCCCAGGGTAGAGGTGGGGGGTCATCATTTGAGAGGCCCAGAGCACATCGTGACCCTAATGTAGTTAGGGCACCCGTGGTCCATCCACAGCGTGAGCATGTGATTATTCCTTCAGTTGTGAAGGAACATGTAGAGGCCAGCACTCTAGGGACCATTAATTCTTTGACACAAACCCTCATCCATTCCACAAGCCCATTAGTTGAGGGGGAGCCTTCTATACATCGTGGTCACATGTGCACTTCATGCGGATCCCTAGGCACATTTGGCACTCATGTCAGAGATGGTGTAGATGATGGGCTTTTCACCGATCAGTTCCTGAATGAGACATTTGGCATTGACACACAGGTAAATTACTAATTTGATCACATTTCATACGTATAGTGAATGATTAATTAATTAGGATTTATTGACATTGTTCAAAATTTAGGGTCAAAGTGTTCCTGGGCCTAGCAATGATCCTCCAGGCCCATTTTTTGTCCCTTCGATGAGTCCTGAGGTATGTATCAATTTAATAATTTTAATTAATACATATATTTATTAAATAATCATATTAAGGATTGACCAAAAAAAATATGCATGTGCATCAGTTCTCCACAGGACCCTCAACCTTCACCATAGACACAGAGCAGAGACATCATACGAGCTTCACACAGGTACAGTTGTTTCATGTTAATTTAATTCATTTGATTATATTTATTCCATGTTTCATGTTAGATATAATGTGTATTGTATGACGTGCAGCTCATGATTTCGGACACACCTCCTCATCTGCGACAGTCTATTGATAGTGGACTGGCCGCAGCTGTGGCTAGCTCACAGCCACTGACGGAGGTATGAAAGAATTTTCTTCATTTTAGTTGTTGTTTATAATAGTTAATCTCAAAATTTCTAATTTTATTTATAAGTGATTATATTTATTGAATTTTTGTAGGGTCTTGTCACGCCTGATTGTCCACGAGCATTTGAGGTGGACTTACAGAGTGACTATTTTTTGGTGGTAAGAAAATAATTGATTTTGTGAGTACATATATTTGATTTCAATGTATAATAAATATTGATTCATATCTACTTTCTTTGTATTAGTTGGACCTGGAGAAGAGCCTCAACAAGAGGTCAAGTGAGCATGTCAAGAAGGCCCCGTCATCTCCACTGTCTCCCTCCACACGACGGAAGAGGACGTCGAGAGACTTGTTTCCTTCCCCTCGTGGGAAGGAAAAGATGTAGTTGAGATATTTGAAACATATATATAGAGACTTGTTTCCTTCCCCATGTATATATATAGGCATCTGAGAGACATATTCGATACACATTTGATGTACATATGACATTCTATATTTGATGTATGACATTATTGGTTAATATATGATATGTTTGTTCATATACGACATTATTGGTTATCATAATATATTATGTGTTTGTTAATGTATATGACATTATTGGTTATCATTTTATATTATATGTTTGTTCATGTATGATGTTAAATTAGATATGTTCGTGTATGACATTAAATTAGATATGTGCATGTATGAAATTAAATTCAATTGCTAGAGAGTTGCCATTATGTCTACCAACTAGTAGATGTTATTTTTTGCTTTATTAGTATTTCTCAAAAACTACAAAGAAGCTATTTCTGGTAGTATCTACCATAGTCCTACTCAAATATGTTTTCAAAAATACTTAGTATGGAAAAGAAATGTCTATGGAAAGCTTGTCAAATAGGATATTGAAGAACTAAATGTGGATAGTCATTAGTACCCATCAATAAGAACACGGACATCTTTCTCAAGCAAGCCATATGACATTAGCAAGTAATTTATAAATTTCCTTTGCAAATAACTAGAAGATGCTATGAATCTTAATACAGAGTTAATCACAAACTCATTATTCCATCCAAGAAGCATATATCACCCTAAGCCAATTAACTAACAGGATAAAAATTAATTCAATTTCAACAAATTTTTGAGTATAACAAGCATCTTAGGGATTCTTACATGAATTAACACGATGTTCACAAGAGCATTACAAGTTCTTGTAATGCTATTTCACATATTGTAATCATATTCAATTTTGAATGGCCATTTGTGTTACAAGCATAAATGTTCTTTAAGGTCATTTAATTCTAGACATGAATTTTATTATGAAGCTTTTTTATGAAAACCCACTCAATGCATATATTGTTGTTCCACATTATGCTAATTTGACTTTCATTGGTTGATTTGGGTCTAGGCATGACGTTATTCACTACCTTTTTTATATATTATTTTTTTGTAGTGAGGTTTTGGCCTAAATGAATGTATTAATCATCGAAGTTGTGAACCTTGGTCAAGATCCTTACAAATATATTTTCAAATTGGACCTCAAATAGTTTTCTCAGTCACCCCCTATACACAGATACTAAAATTGTAGTTAATTACAAAATTAATACTGAATTAACACAAGTTTAATTGAGAAGTATTATGTACCTCAATAGGCTAGATTATTATTGACCAGGAAGCTTTATCTTAGAGCAGTTGGTTTCCTAAATCTTTAGCGCAATGAAAGTCTTATGGAATGTGGAATTAGGTTTGCTAGCTAAGGAATGTTCTTTAAAAGG
This sequence comes from Cupressus sempervirens, assembly GCA_028749045.1. Lineage (NCBI taxonomy): Eukaryota > Viridiplantae > Streptophyta > Pinopsida > Cupressales > Cupressaceae > Cupressus > Cupressus sempervirens. The sequence continues at coordinate 721,033,146 of CM053791.1, forward strand.
TAGAGGAAACTCAAGACTCACATGTTTCCAATCAATATAAATGTTTAAATTGCTTCTCTAATTTTTTCTATTTATGATCTTCTTAAAACTTAACTTTCTAAATGCATTGATGGGGAAATAAAGATCTTCTAGGAACTAAAGGCTAATCATGTTTAATACTTGCAATTCTCTATTTTTATCTAATAATTTAAAAAAGATTGTACAAGTGTTTTCAAAGAGCAACACTTGTCACTAACATCATAAGAAGGAATCTCCAAGGAGTCTTACCACTGATCCCCCACCACCAAATTCAAGAGAAAACAAAATTCCACTACTCAAGAGATAGTAACAATGATCATCCCTAGTCTCTCCCTTATCACAAAATAATTACCATCAAAATTTGCATTTCCAATTGTGTCATGTGCGTTGAAGTGATAGTAACATTTTCACTCTCTTACCTAATGTCTCCCATTTTTGAAACTCCTGGGGAAGGGCAAGGCCATCTTCTTAGTACTTAAAAATACAAAGAGTTCCATTTTTTCACATATTGATAATCGTTGACTTAAAGTATAGTCAAAGTATTGACAACCCATAGATATGCCCCGTCAAAGATCGTAGCCTTGTGGCATTTAGTGACCCTTAGGGACGTTCTGGTTCAGCGTGCCTGAGAATGTTTGAGCACTGAAGGGGATAGGAAGAGGTTGGGGATAGGGTTTACCCGGCCACCCAAAGCTAATGGAGTAGACAGTTTGATCCCATGACGAAAGATGAGAGAGATTTGGTAGTTGGCAACTTTGTACTGGCCAACACTATAAGTTTTAGCATCACCCGAGATGGCATTGTAGAATGAAAATGGAATGTGATCTCCAAAAAGTGAGAGAGGTTATTGTAGGTCTCTGCAATACAGTCCTGTAGGAATTGGAATCTCATCCATATCTCGCACGAGCTCCGAGATATGCCCCGTAAAACATCGCAGCCCTGTGGCATTTAGTGACCCTTAGGGACATTCTAGTTCGGCGTGCCTGAGAATGTTCAAGCATTGAAGGGGACAAGACAAGGTTGGGGATAGGGTTTACCTGGACACTTAGAGCTAATGGAGTAGACAATTTGATCCCACGACGAAAGATGAGAGAGATTTGGTAGTTGGCAACTTTGTACTGGCCAACACTACAAGTTTCAACATCACCCAAGATGGTGTTGTAAAATGAAAATAGAATGTGATCTCCAAAAAGAGAGAGAGGTTATTGTAGGTCTCCACAACACGGTCCTATAGGAACTAGAATCACATCCATACCTCGCACGAGCTCCGAGATATGCCTCGTCAAAGATCGCAGCCCTATGGCATTTAGTGACCCTTGGGGACATTCCGGATTGGTGTGCCTAAGAATGTTCGAGCACTAAAGGGGATAGGAAGAGGTTGGGGATAGGGTTTACCCAGCCACTCGAAGCTAACAGAGTAGACAGTTCGATCCCACGATGAAAGGTGAGAGAGATTTGGTAGTTGGCAACTTTGTACTGGCCCACACTGCAAGTTTCAGCATCACCCGAGATGGCGTTGTAAAACAAAAATGCAGTGTGATCTCCAAAAAGTGAGAGATGTTATTTTAGGTCTTCGTAACACGGTCCTGTAGGAACTAGAATCACATCCATACCTTGCACGAGCTCTGAGATATGCCCCGTCAAAGATCGCAGCCCTGTGGCATTTAGTGACCCTTAGGGACATTCTGGTTCAGCATGCCTGAGAACGTTTGAGCACTGAAGGGGATTGGAAGAGGTTAGGGATAAGGTTTACTCGACCACCCTGAGCTAATGGAGTAGACAGTTTGATCCCACGACGAAAGATGAGAGAGATTTGGCAGTTGGCAACATTGTACTGGCCAACACTACAAGTTTCAGCATCACCCAAGATGGCATTGTAGAATGAAAACAGAATGTGATCTCCAAAAAGAAAGAGAGGTTATTGTAGGTCTTTGCAACATAGTCTTGTAGGAATTGGAATCTCATCCATATCTTGCACGAGCTTTGAGATATGCCCCATCAAAGATTGCAGCCCTGTGGCATTTAGTGACCCTTAGGGACATTCTGGTTCGGCGTGCCTGAGAACGTTCAAGCATTGAAGGGGATAAGACAAGGTTAGGGATAGGGTTTACCTAGCCACTTGGAGCTACTGGAGGAGACAGTTTGATCCCACGACAAAAGATGAGAGAGATTTCGTAGTTGGCAACTTTGTACTGGCCAACACTACAAGTTTCAGCATCACCCGAGATGGCGTTGTAAAATGAAAATAAAATGTGATCTCCAAAAAGTGAGAGAGGTTATTGTAGGTCTCCACAACACGGTCCTATAGGAACTAGAATCCTATCCATACCTTGCATGACCTCCGAGATATGCCCCGTCAAAGATCACAGCCCTATGGCATTTAGTGAGCCTTGGGGACATTCCGGATTGATGTGCTTGAGAATGTTCAAGCACTAAAGGGGATAGGATGAGGTTGGGGATAGGGTTTAACCAGCCACCCAGAGCTAATGGAGTAGACAGTTCGATCCCACGATGAAAGGTGAGAGAGATTTGGCAGTTGGCAACTTTGTATTGGCCCACACTGCAAGTTTCAGCATCACCCGAGATGGCATTGTAAAACAAAAATGGAGTGTGATCTCCAAAAAGTGAGAGATTTTATTGTAGGTCTCCACAACATGGTCTTTTAGGAACTAGAATCGCATCCATACCTCGCACGAGCTCCGAGATATGCCCCGTCAAAGATCACAGCCCTATGGCATTTAGTGACCCTTGGGGACATTCTGGATTGGCGTGCCTGAGAACGTTCGAGCACTAAAGGGGATAGGAAGAGGTTGGGGATAGGGTTTACCCAACCATGTGGAGCTAACAGAGTAGACAGTTCGATCCCACGAGGAAAGGTGAGAGAGATTTGGCAGTTGGCAACTTTGTACTAGCCGACATTGCAAGTTTCAGCATCACTCGAGATGGCATCATAAAATAAAAACAGAGTGTGATCTCCAAAAAGTGAGAGAGGTTATTGTAGGTCTCCAAAAAGAGTGTTTAAAAATGCAAAAACAGTAGGGGGTCCTTTGTATGATTTGGGAGTTTGACCATTAAAACTAGAAATTGTCCTAGTAGTAAGTGCTGGTAATAGTTTTGAAATTTGATTGTTGAGTGTTGAGAAACCTCAAGTTTGGGATTTTTCTTGTTGGTTTGAGTCTATAATAACCATTTCCATCTGAAAATTTGAGTGTTGAAACCATTTAAGAAGTATTTGCATAGTTTTCCCTAAAATTTGAGTGCATAAAAAGGGGTATGTGACTACTCCCAAGGTGGATTTAGTGTTTTCTTCAAACAAGAGTTACATTTTATGTTTGAAGTCATCTAATATAACCAACGTGAAGGTTTTTGAACCATTTTGGGGTTCTAGAGACGTTGCAAAGTAAGAGTTCTAGAAAACCCTAGGGTAAAGGGGCTAGAAAGGAGGGTTTTGTAAAAACCATTGTAAAGTTGATCATGAGACCAAAAAAATAAAAGAATCCTTGCATTTGAGTCATGTCTTAAGACTTTTTTGGGTCATGGGAGTTCCAAAAGTCAAGGGATTGTGAGTTGCTTTGTAAATGGCCTCAAACTAGGCCTAGTTGGCACACTGAAATAGCCAGTTTTGAGTGATATTTTACAAAACAAGTGTAGTTGGTTTTGGAGTATATTTTAGAGTGAGGAAAAGGGTATTTTAATCACCCAATAGTTTAGGACTGGCAAGGGCTAGTTGGAACAAGCCTAGAAGAGGCAAAATTGAGAAAGTGTAAGAGATGAGTTGCAAGAAACAACTACTGTAGATGATGCAAATATTGGTGAGTTGTAAAGCGAGGGGGAGGAAATCACTATTGAATCCTTCCTAAAAATCAATGGCTTATTAGATGAACCAATTAACACTTTGTTGAGGAGTTATGGACAAAATATGAAGGGACTAGGTACAATTGCACCTAAAAATACCCAACCAGAAAACCTGAACCAACTAGTGGACTATTATAGGAGATAAAACCTTGAGCATAAAACAAACATTGATATTAGATTAAGCTTGCTAATGCAAGATTCACAACCAGATTGGTTGTAGGAGGTTGTCACAAACCTTGGGTAACCAAATACTTGTGGGGATGAAAATGTTTCCCTTTTAATTTCATCCCCACCACATGTTGACCCCAAGGATGTCATCTAATGCTTTGCAAATGGTGGCAACCATGATGAAATAAATAGTTAACAATTTTTTGATACCCAAGCCCAAAATGACTATGATGGAGATGTTGATTTTATACGTTACATGCCACTAGAAAAAAAATGACATAGTGGTTTACCCAGTAGATTCTTATAGCTACCAAAGAAAAGGATACAAAATTCTAAGGAACAAGAGAGACTAAGAAGTTATTTGAGGCTAATGCACTTTACATGAAGGAGAAGATCAGGGATAGGAAGGATGGGAGAGAGGAAAAGATTGCAAGAAATGAGATCTTATATGCTATAGAGAGGGGAAAATGAGTTGCGGAGAAGGTTGCACTAAAGGAATAGAAGAGGAAAGAAAGAGAGGATAATCTAAATGTTTGAAAGAGATATAGACCAAATATTGAAGGTGCACCTTCAACAACTATAGAAATTATATTTACAACACTAGTGGAAGGAGATGTAATTGCACTAGCCCTAGAATCAATTAGTATGCCCAACATACCTCTTCTCCCATAGCATAAATCACATTCTGATATGTTCAATGCTCTAATCCCTAGATTAGGAAATATTCTTACTTAATAAGTGTAACCCCAGGCATTGTCACCATAGTTGGCAACAAATGGTGAGAGTCCCAATCAACTAGTGAAAAAAATGACTAAGTTAATGGAGCTGAATCCTACATTACACACATCTCCTAGTAGTGGACAGGAGGATGTTGGGATTGGGTGCATAGCACCTATTCCCTTTCCTAGTTTTATCGACAATTGATGGGAACTCAAGTAGATGGGAGAAATTCCAATTTTTTTGAAGTGATAAAGTTTTGTGACGTATTTAGAATATCTAAGATAGACTTATTTTTTATGTGAACTAAACCATTCTTACATTACTATTTAAATGTATTTGTATTGTTATAATAGTTTGATTGTTGGTCATGGTGTAAAATATGTAAAGTTTAGAAATATAAATAGTTCATCATAGAGATATTATAGAATTAATTTATTTTAAATAATAGAAATAATCATAACAAATAGATAGAAATAAAAATAATAATTTTATACAAAAAGTTTTAACTTATTTTAAATAATTAAATAATAGAAACATCGTAGAATTAATAATTTAGTATAATCATAACAAATAGACACTAAACAATCCCAAATTCAAACATACGAAGGTCCAACTAGAATAATGACTTTAAATAACCAAATACCAAAGACAAACAAAGGAAATGGGACTTTTACCTTAAATGAATAAATTACATGAAGAAGGGTGGCTGGCTGTTTGGAAATCTACTTATTTTTCTTCTCTCCCTCCTATCATCCAAGAGAACATGCAATGAAAGAAAAATATCATCACAATAAGAAAATATGAAAAATATTGTTCTAGCTTTAAAAAATTGGAGACATCAAAACATAAAATCTAGATTCTAAACAAATCAAAACATAAAATCTATGATTTAAACTAAATCTCATCACTTACGCATCATAACAATACGGTCCACCTTAGTCATGTGGACAGTCTTGGGGAAGAGGTTGCAACAATGTATTTGGATCCAGTTGATCACTCTTTCTCTCTCTCCCTCTCTCTGTATTCAATCTAATGAGCCAACTGGATATGCTCGACATTTTAATGTCTCAAGTATTGCCTCGTGGTCTAACTCGCGAACTATCTAAAGATTCTTATTATGTGGTTTTCCACCATATTTTATCAAGTGGACATTTGATGCGACAACAAGATTTAAATAATGAATAATCTTCCTCTTTGTTTACCAATCCTCGAATAACCACAAGTTAGGGTTCTTCATAGAATATCGTCTAAGCCAGGTGTCGGTTACAACCACCGCACCGACATGGTACTCTAAACCTTCACCATCTATAACCAAATGATCCAATTTTTGTTTGGCTTGAACACAATGACACAAATAATAATCTGTCCCTTCTTCATTGTCTTCAGGTGCAATAACAACAAAAATATGGCCTGCAGTGACAAATGTACAAAATGTGGTCATTAATTCAGAAAATACTTGCATAAAAGTTATAAAGTTACATATTGAAATTACAAAGATATATAAATATATATATATTACCAGGTTGCACTAGATCAGACAAGCGGTCAAAGTCAATAGACGATTCCATCTGTACCATTTCTAGTGCTTGTGGGGGATGATAGATGTTAATTGGGTCCAAAACCCGTATATCCCATTTGTCCACCCATTCAATCGACTCACATTCATCCCAATTTTCCTCTGCACATGATGGACAATAGCATGCCATTTTTCGTGTGTGGATACTCCATGAACCTGCATTAGAGCTTCTAAAAGAGTGCAACTCACTTGATCCTGTTAGTGTGCAACAATCCTGATATGGTGCAATATTAGTATTATCTATCAACCAAAAAAATCTATGAACTGTAGACTCACCTTCCTTACCTGAACCCATTGTAGCGTTACACCACTGGACGATGGATTTTGCATCTGTCAATATTGCTCCATCTTTGTACTTTAGTTCTTCACGAGCTAAGGCTCTTTTGATGCATGCGCCTGCACCAGCGTGCTCTCCCTTTCCATGACCAGCTTCTATGAAATTCTACATGTATTGAATTCTACACAACTTTTGCATCCTGCTCAACCAATAGAACATCTGTGCATTCTTGAATTGAGATGCACAATTGTCTGACCAAATAATGTGCTGACAATATGTGATGCCCCTGTTAGCCAAATCTCCATAAGATAGTTGAAAAAAACTATGTACGAACTTTGTAGAATGTGATCGATCATCCCTGATGTAAAAATGGTACTCCCTCAAAATCTTCCTGTCATCCTCTATACTTGTAGGTGAATGCATGAATGTTATGTGAACAAATATGGAAACCTGTTGAGAAGTATAATACTTTTCTTGCACCTCATTTTGTGGTTGTAGTGTGTAGTTCTCTGCGAAATCTACAACCAAAACAATGGTATCCAGTGGAAACGTATCCTTGCACAACTTGAATTGTAAATCCAACCATTGAGCTCTATGGGTATGCCTTGCATACTCGTAAATAATTTTTTCACGAAAAATCTTCATGAACTCATACACTGGAATATTTTCAATGACTAAATCACATCTTTTACCATGTTTCCCATCTTTTAAAGCATATGTCGCTGTCTTAAATTTTCCATAATCTACTATTTCATTTCCAATTGCATGTGTACTATCCATATGTTGACAAGTTGATAAAAGTTGCAAAGAACCACAAAATAAGCACGTACCATCCAAGAATGATGTCTTGTAAAATTGTTGGCCATCCCTTATTTCACATAAAATGTTGGATATGAATTCCCTTGAAGATCTTGGTGGCTCATTTATGTCACAATCCTGCTAAAAAAATTGAGAATGCAAAATTATGCATATATGCCTAAAAATATCAAAATGGTTAGAAAATTCAATATGTATCCTACAATAACAAGTTGTGCGTGTGTGATTTATCTTCACATAAAAAGGTTTACCCATCTCAAAAAATCTTTGACTTATTCGAATTTGAGGATACATACCAATAAATTTTGCAAAAAATTATGTCTGAGTTGTGTCCAAAAAATGTTTTGCATGTGGCTCACGATTTTGGCTACCAATCCTCCTTCTTACAACATCTCTTTGATTAGGGGAAACACGTGTGTTATTTTTCCAAAAATTTTCGATCAATGATTTCAAGGCTTCACTAATTTCTTTATCCTTTCGTGGTATTCTACCGCTAAATTTCCATAACTCATTTTTTGTTAGATCTTCCAATTTCTCACGCCTTAGCATGGCTCTCCTTAGAGTACCTCTACCAATTTTTAATGTTTTGCTTATCTTTCTCATGAGTTGAGCTTTCTTCATTTGGCTACTTACTATTGTCGATGTAAGTACTCATCTTGTGATATTACTATATTTGGTGCGTGATTTAGAACCCACTTTGTCATAAGCATTCATTAGATTCTTTACAATGTTTTTTTCATTTGAATCATCCATCGTTCTTAGCCCAAGAATCTTCATGATAGGCCTAAATTTTAAATTGCTCATCATTTCAACAAATAATTGGCATTGACCTGTAATATTTAATTCATCAAAAAATAATCTCCACATACGATTAACTTTTCTTTGACAAGTACGCTTGCTAATCTTGTCAGACATTGATTTCAAAATGTTACTATCAATATCAATCAAATATTTTGGTCTTCTAAAATGAATTCTAGAAGGTGTTATAATCTCTTCAATTCTCTCAACATTTTGAACATCAACATAAGCTTGAGTTTATTGCGTACCTTGAACTGAAGATGATGTGCCTTGGCAATAAGATGCAAAAGATGGAATATCACCTACTTGATGTGTTGATGTTGTGCCTTCAACATGACATGATGGAGTGTGTATATCGTCGGATCTACAAATTGGTGTCTCTTCAACCTGAGAGGACGATATGACTTCAACATTGGAATATGGTGTAGCGGACGATATGACTCCAACATTAGAAGATGGTGTAGCTTCACAATTCAATTGTCTTCTTGAGTGTAACAATTTCATTCGTTCTCTTTGTCTTTCCAATTCTTCCTCTTTGTTTCTTGGCACCGGTGGTTCTTGATTCTCTTCGAAAGTCAATTCTTCATTATTGCTTTGCAATTTTCTTTGCTCACGTAGTAATTTTATTTTATCTCTTTTAATTGCCAAATCTCTCTCCCTATCTTCATTTGTTTTATTTTTCGGTTTCTTCCTTGGCATGATGATGATTTCTACATGTCAAATTATTCAAACATTTGAATTACTTAAAATGTGTAAATTACAAATTATTCAAATACATATAAAAATTATAATTATTTGAATGAATACACAATATATATATATAAAATGACTTGTCAAATTTCTAACCATTTCGAAATAACATTTCATTGAAACATACAAATTTCAATGAATTCACTATATATTAAACAACATGTCAAATTATAATCAAATTTCTATCTATATATCAACAAACAATATTTAAAATAGATTACACTAACCTTTTCTATACAAGGAATATTCAAAAATTCTTCAAATCATGTATCCAATGATTGAATTTGGTGTTTGTTAGCTTCCAAAAGTGTTTGCCACCTTGAAATAGTGTTTGTTATCTTGAAATAGTGTTTGCCACTTTGAAAGAATGTTTGCTGTGTTGAAACTCGTGATCTCTGTCAGGATAACAGAGTACAGAATAGAACAAAAGTAGAGAATGAATGAAACAGGCCCCAAAGTTGCTTTTTGACCATTTTTAGGTGATTTCACATAGTGCATACACGCTATAGCACATACGCACTATATGAGAACACATCACTCTCCACCCTCCCTACTCTCTCTCTCTCCCTACTCTCTCTCTCTTCCTACTCTCTCTCCCCTCTCCCATCCTTTACTCTTTAGATCTCTCACACACACTCCCATCCTCCCTCTCCCACTTCTTACTCTCTCTCTCTGCCACCTCCTACTCTCTCTCACACTCTCTCCCATCCCCTACTCTCTCTTACACACACTCCCATCCGCTACTCTCTCTCCCCTCTCCCATCCCCTAAACTCTCTCTTTTGCAGATACACACTCCCATCCCTCTCTCTCTCTCCCCTCTCCCATCCCTTACTCTCTAGATTTCTCACACGCACTCCCATCCCTCTCTCTCCTCCTCTCCCACTCCCTCTCCCACCACCTACTATCTCTCTCTCTCTCTCAAGTTCTCTCTCTCCCTCTCTACTCTCTCTCTCTCTCCCATCCCCTATTCTTACTCTCTCTCTTTCCAATCCCCAACTCTCTCTCACACTCTCTCCCATCCCCTACTCTCTCTGACACTCTCTCTCATCCTTTCACTCTGTCTCTCTCATCTCGTACTCTCTCTCTCTGTCACCCCCTACTCTCTCTCACACTCTTTCCCATCCTTTCACTCTATCTCTCCCATCTCGTACTCTCTCTTTGCCACCCCCTACTCTCTCTCACACTCTCACACTCTCTCCTATCCCCTACTCTCTCTCTTTCACAGACACACACACACACACACACTCCCATCCCCTACTCTCTAGATTTGTCACACACACTCCCATCCCTCTCTCTCCTCCTCTCCCACTCCCTCTCCCAGGTCACCTACTATTTCTCTCTCTCAAGTTCTCTCTCTCCCTCTCTACTCTCTCTCTCTCCCATCCCCTAATCTTACTCTCTCTCTCTCTCCCATTCCCAACTCTCTCTCACACTCTCTCCCATCCCCTACTCTCTCTCACACTCTCTCTCCCATCCTTTCACTCTGTCTCTCCCATCCCATACTCTCTCTCTCTCTCTCTGCCACCCCCTACTCTCTCTCACTCTCTCCCATCCTTTCACTCTATCTCTCCCATCCTTTCACTCTGTCTCTCCCATCTTGTACTCTCTCTCTGCCACCCCCTACTCTCTCTCACACTCTCACACTCTCCCCCATCCCCTACTATCTCTCTTTCACAGACACACACACTCTTATCCCCCCACTCTCTTCTCTCCCATCCCCTACTCTCTACATCTGTCACGCACACTCCCATCCCCCCTATCTCTCTCCCTCTCCCTCTCCTACCGCCTACTAGATCTCTCTCTCTCAAATTCTCTCTCTCCCTCTCTACTCTCTCTCTCTCCCATCCCATCCCTTACTCTCACTCTCTCTCTCTCCCATCCCCTACTCTCTCTCACACTCCCATCCCCTAATCTCACTCTCTCTCTCCCATCTCGTACAAGCTCTCTCTGCCACCACCTACTCTCTCTCACACTCTCACACTCTCTCCCATCCCCTACTCTGTCTCTCTTACACACATTCCCATTCCCCCTCTCTCTCTCCCTCTCCCACTCCCTCTCCCACTGCCTACTTTCTCTTCCCCATCCCCTACTCTCTCTCTCCCCTCTCCCATCCCCTACTCTCTCTCTTTCATAGACATGCACTCCCATCCCCCCTCTCTCTCTCTCCTCTCCCATCCCCTACTCTCTAGATTTGTCACACACACTCCCATCCCCCCTCTCTCTCCCTCTCCCACTCCCTCTTGCACCACCTACTATCTCTCTCTCTCAAGTACTCTCTTTCCCTCTTTACTTTCTCTCTCCCATCCCCTACTCTCACTCTCTCTCTTCCATCCCCTACTCTCTCTCATACTCTCTCTCTCTCTCTCTCTCACCCCCTACTCTCTCTCAAACTCTCACACTCTCTCCTATCCCCTACTCTATCTCTCTTATACACATTCCCATTCCCCCCCCTCTCTCTCTCACTCCCTCCCCCATTGCCTACTCTCTCCCATCCCCAACTCTATCTCTCTTACACACTTCCATTCCCCCTCTCTCTCTCCCTCCCACTCCCTCTCCCATCGCCTACTATCTCTCTCTCTCTCCCTCTCTCTCCCATCCCCTACTCTCACTCTCTCTCTTTGCCACCCCTACTCTCTCTCACACTCTCTCCCATCCCCTACTTTCTCTCTTACACACACTTCCATCCCCCTCTCTCTCCCTCTCCCACTCCCTCTACCATTGCCTAAACTCTTTCTCTTCCATCCACCCTCTCTCTCCCTCTCCCACTCCCTTTGCCATTGCCTACTCTCTTTCTATCCCATCCCCTACTCTCTTTATCTCTCTCTCCCCTCTCTCATTCCCTACTCTCTCTCTTTCACACACACCCATCCCCCCTCTCTCCTCTCCCATCCTCTACTTTTTCTCTCATTCGCTCTCCCTCTCCCACTGCCTACTCTCTCTCTCTCTCTCTCTCTCTCTCTCTCTCTCTCCCCCTCTCTACTCTCTCTCTCTGCTACCCCCTACCCTCTCTCACATTTTCACACTCTCTCTCTTTCTCTCTTACACACATTTCCATCCCCCCTCTCTCTCTCCCTCTCCCACTCCCTCTCCCATCACCTACTCTCTCTTCCATCCCCTACTCTCTCTCAAGCTACTCTATCTTCCCCCTCTCCCATTCCCTACTCTCTCTCTTTCACACACATGCACTCCCATCCTCCTCTCTCTCGCTCTTCCTCTCCCACTCCGTCTCCCACCACCTACTCTCTCTCTCCCCCATCCCCTACTCTCAATCTCTCTCTCCCAACTTGTACTCTCTCTCACACTTCCTCTCTCTCCCATCCCCTACTTTCAATCTCTCTCCCCCATCCCATACTCTCTCTTTGCCACCTCTATTCTCTCTCTCACACTTCCTCTCTCTTGCAGCTTGTACTCTCTTTGCCACCCCTACTCTCTCACATTTCCTCTATCTCCTATCCTATACTCTCTCTTCCACCCCTACTCTTTCTCACTTACTCTCTCCCATCTCTCATCCCCTACTTTCTCTCTATCTCTCTCACACACACAAATAGCCATTCCCTCACCCCACCCCCCCAGCTCTCTCTTGGTTTTGGTTTGCAATTTGGGTATCAATAGTGCGTGCACACTATAGCGTGTGTGCACTATAGCGCATGCACACTATAGCACGTGCGCACTACCTCAAATTCAATAGCATTTTAATAGGGTGTGCGCGCTATAGGGTGCACGCGCTATAGGGAACATGCGTTATTCAAAGCTTTGCATTAAAAGCAAGCCTAAGGCTTGGTCTTTCCTTGGAGATCCAACCCAAAGGTTTGGAGTTTATAAATAGGTCTGAGATGTGTTTTCCAGAAAACATACAAAAAATGATTGATTTTTCTTGTGTGCTCCCCTTCAAGATTCTTCGTGGTTGGGTATCGATAAGATCAGGTTACATAACATTATAGGTCTCTGTGTTAGCTATCTAACCATATAATTTATTTTTAATTTGAACTATTTTAAGTCTTTCATCTATAATTTCTTTTGAATGTATGTTCATTTTTTGTCAAAAACCACCATGTACTAATTGGGCTGTAGATTTTAGCTCATTCATCGAATTTTGTAACAACTTAGTTTTTTAGAAACTAGACTCCATTCTACACACTTTGAAAAAAAGAAGTTTTGATTTTAGATTAGTTTTCAATCATTTCTAGGGGGAGCACATAGATATTTCATGTTTTTGGGATGGGTCTAATTTAAAAATTCATTAAAAAAAAATACACATTATAAAATTACCCGAAAAATCTGGGATAAACTACATAGTGTTAGGTAACTTTTGACTGGAGCGATTAAAGAATTTTTAAAAAAAAGTTAAAATTTTAGGGGGGCCACACTTTGTACTATGTTATGTTTTTTTGGAATAAATAGTACCACTTTCTTTGGCCCCCTTTTTTGAGGACCTAAAACTAAACCATTTTGAAAAAAAAATTAGTAGTTTAGAAACTAGATTCAAAGGACTACGACTTTTGTTTTTGTCATATCTTAAAATTTTGAGCGTAACTATCTTCAAATTCTTGTTGAAGTCCAGAATTTGCTGATTTTAGGAAAAAGGTGTCCACTTATACCCCCTTTTGGCACCACAACTTGGTGCACTTACCCTATATCTTAGTTAGAAGATATAATACAAACATCAGAAACCACTTCTTACATAATTTGTCTCTATACTACTTTCTATAAATTAGGTACAACTTGCATACATCTTTGATTTAGTTTTTGTGCATTGAACCACATCATCAAGACATAGTTTAACACATGTTCATGACTATGCATCATTAGACAATCAAAACCTTTTACGTACAACAAAGATCTATGTATGCTACTCTATTAGTCTTCGCATATTTACTGCTATGTTGACATCAATGAAAAACACAGTCATGAATGCAACATGTCAATACTCTCTAATGCTTAGGATACTCCCCTAAAGGAATACCATAAAAATTTATGCTAACAATCTCCCCCTTTGGAATTGATGGAAACATAGATGAAAAATATATAAGTTCTAAGAATACCAAATAGTACTATGTTGATGTTCTCATATTCTCAATCCTCTTCATCATTCAAATCTGAAATTCTCTATAACACTACTTTGTTCTACTTATTCTAGATTGACATCATGATTTTTTCACTAAAAAACTTCTATTTCTTTAGGATGTGCAACAGTTATTCACATTAAACAACTTACCATACATTAGAATTCTTCATGCTACACATATACCCCATAGAGATATTCCTCTTTTGTTCTTACATGAATCTTTCTAGATCTCCCTAAAAAAATTCTCTCCCCCATTCATGTACATATATCCTCCATCCAAAATTAGGAGATGTTTCTCATGTATTCTCCCCGATTGAAATCAATGACAAAGGTCTCATTATGTCAATATTACCACTTCAATTTACAACTAACTCTAGTATCCAAAGACACTATTCAATAACAAATATTGAGAGTCCTCAATGACTCAACTCTACATAGATACTCCCCCATTCAAGAAGCATCAACATTCAGTCTAGTCTAACAATAGTGCTCTATACCACTGGACTGATGTACTCTCTACATCATCTACTCAAAAGTAGGTAGGGGCAAAATCCTAAGCATACCTCTCAATTACTCAAATGTATCTTTAGGTAAGGGCTTCATAAAGATATCTGCAATCTGATCTTTAATACTCATGTATTCCAATCTAATCTCTTATTTCACTACCTTCTCTCTTAAGACATGATACATAATAGATATATGCTTAGTCTTAGAATGAAATACAAGATTCTTATAAATACTATAATTATTTTATCACAATTATGATAACAAGTTCCAATAATTCAATTCCAATATCCTTTAGCATTTGTTTCATCCACATAACTTGATTACAATTATTTTTTGTTATGACATACTCTACCTTAGTTGTACTCTATGAAATACAATCTTGTTTCTTGTTTAGCCAAGAAACCAATCTTCCTCCAAGGAAAAATGCTCCACTACTAGCACTCTTTCTATCATCCATACTACTTTTCCTATTAGCAATAGTATAAGAACATAAAGTCAAATCACTTGATCTATTATACCATATTCCATAGTCAGATGTTCCTTTCAAATATCTAAATATCCTCTTTATTGTTGCATAATGATACTCCTTAAGATCAACTTACATAATGATACTCCTTAGGATCAACTTAAAATATAGCTATAGTACCAATTACATTTGTTATATCTAGTCTGACATGTGTTAGATATTTCAAACCTCCAATCATGGATATGTACTTCTTCTGCTCAACTATAGGCATCTCATCCTTTCTAGATAACTTGTGACTAGTTATCATAGGTGCACCAATAGGCTTACAAATTTCTAGTCCAAATCTCATCAACAAAGCTTTCAAGTACTTAGCTTGTGAAATGAAAATACCATCACTATTCTACACAATCTACAAACCTAAGAAAAACTTCATTTCTCCTATCATACTCATCTCAAATTCACTCTTCATCTCTTCAAAAAAAATATCATTTGCTTCATCATTACCTTCAAATATTATGTCATCAACAAATATTACTAAAATCAACAAACCCTTTTCAATTCCTCTCAAATACAAACTACTATCTCTCTTACCTTTAACAAATCCAAGCTTTGTCAAATACTTATCAAACCTTGCATGCTAGGTTCTAGGTGCTTACTTCAAGCCATATAGAGATTTCTTCAATATGCATACCATATTATTTTCTTTTTTCAGATTGAATCCTTTAGGCTGACCAATATATACCTCTTCTTCAAGTTCTCCATTCAAGAAAGTTAATTTTACATCCATCTCATATACTTTGAACTTCTTATTCATTGCATAAGCCAAGAACATTCTTACTACTTCTATTCTAGCTATAGAGGCATATGTCTCCTCATAATCTATTCCTTCTTGCTATGAATAACCTTTGCACACAAGTCTAGCTTTTTTCTCACAACTTAACCTTGTTCATTCATCTTGTTTCTAAATACCCATTTGGTTCCTATCACATTCTTATCTTTAGGTCTAGGAAATTACTCCCATGTTTCAATTTTCACAATCTCATATAGTTCTTCCTTCATTTATTGAATCTAATGATCATCTTTACATGCTTTATTTTCACTCTTAGGTTCAACTTGAGAAATTGGACATAATTCCTCATTAACTTTGTTTCTTTTCATAACACCTTTGTCTTTGCTCCCAATTATCTACTCTGGAGGGTGATTCTTTGCCATGTTCCTATTTGAGGTAGGATTTTGCATCCCAACTCTTGGTGTAGACCTATGTTCTCCTCTTTTCTCAACAATTTACACACCATTTTGTAGATCATTGTTACTCTCAAAGAAAACTTCACCATTCTTTCTAACAATTCTAGAATCCTCTTCTTCTTCATAATCATCAATGATAGTTACCAAAGTTTTTTCTTATAATACCTCCTCTTTCTTAGCCAATTCAATAATTTCCATACTTCCTTCAAATTCTTCACCATCATCAGAAAGTAAACTCTCTCTAGATTTTCTTACTCTCTTAGGACATCTAGATGAAAAATGACCCAACTCTTTACATGTGCAACAAATGAAAATTTTCATACCTTTTGGTTTCCATTTTCATAAGTAGATCAATACCATTCTTGATCTTCTTATCTTCTTCATGTATATATCCATCTTTGCTTCTATTCTATTGTATGCAACAAAAGCATTCTAGATCAGGAAACTCAATGTCTAGATCTTTACACATATATGATAATTCACCAAGAATTAGCTCTATCTTCTATGATACATAATTTCCTTCATCATACTTAGGACTAATCTTTCTCACCATGATCTCCCAGAGTTGTTAAGCTTATCCTTCAAGGACTTGATGCTCTAATCCTAATTGTTAGAATATATAGTTCTCCAATATAACTGAGAGGTGGGGGGGTGTGCATCAGTTACTCAACTAATATCACAATTATAAACCTTAATAAAATATAACCATATGGGCAATATAATCAATATCCACAACAAGATACTCATGCACAATAACACTAGATATATTAACGAGGGAATCCATTGATCAAAGGGAAAAAAATTGATGGGGATGGTAACCACAAGATGATGTATTAATGTAAATATTTCTTGTTAGAAGATGCACCATATTAGGAGTCTACAAAAAAATTTAGTACATATAAGTCCCTATTAGGAGACTATGAATCCCTGCTAGGAGATTTAAACCCTGTTAAGAGTTGTGGAAGACATCTAGACCTACTATCTAAACAACTTCAAGGGCAAGACCATTGAACCCACTATCCAAATGATCTCTATATTGTTCCTTGTAGAATAATAGAAATGAATTGTATTATTCCTTCCTCTTTCTCTATCTTGTCAACTAGACTTCTATTCCTTCTGATCTTGTAACTAGATTGCGAGTCTTGCATCCAATAATCCCTTGGATTGCTAATTCATATTCACTAAACACTCTACTCCTTTCTATACTTGACACTTGTTCAACACATTTGATACTTTTTACGAACAAAGAAAATATATTTCCTTTATACCATATCTTCAAAACAATTTCTTGAGTCAGACTTGAGGCTTTCCAAATTAATTATAATAGGATAATTAATTAATTCTTAATTACAATAGCACTCCTAGATCACAGTCTATACAACATCTCACAGGTTTGATACTAGGGCTTGTGCTTCCACTAACATCATCATCAGATAGTCATATGTCACCTATTAACCACGCATCAATAGATTATATCTCTATTAGAAGATATAATGTAAATATCAAAAATTGCTTCTTAGGTACTTTGTCTCTATACTACTCTCTATAAATTAGGTACAACTTTCGTATGTCTTTGACTTACTTTTTTTGCATTGAATCACATCATTAGGACACACTATAGCATATTTCCATGACTGCACATCATCAAACAATCAAAACCTTGTGCATAGAACAAAGATCTATATTTGCTACTCTATTAGTCTTCATAGATTTACTACTATATTGACATCAAGGACAAACATAGTCATGAATGTAACATATCAATAATCTTCAATGTTTAGGATACTCCCTCAATGGAATACCATCAAAATTCATGCTAACACATCCTTCTTTGGTGCGAGTACTATAGATATTGCACATGGACTCAGGTGCTCTAGAATTAGACCTTTCATCAATAGGTTTTGAACTTGTCTATTCAACTCCTCGGTCTTAGTAGGAGTCATCCTATGAGGGACTTAATATATGTGATGATTTATTTTCCTTACTAGCCTAAAACCTTATGTTACATTATTAGATATGAAATCTCCATACTCATTTAATAGACCTTAAACCTCAACTAAAACTTCACTACTACCTTCCTTATTCTTTCTAGGAATTTAAGCATAACACATATGCTCATGTTTCATACTATCTAGAAATTTTCTTTTATTAACAAGACATACCCTAGCATTACTACATACCTTTTCACCCTTCTTTATCAAGGGCTTCAACTTGTGATGGACTCCATCCTTCATTAGAGAATATGCATTTGCAAGACCATCATGTATAGCATGTCTATCAAACTTCCATGGCCTTCCAAAAAAAAAAATGGTTACATCTATCGGCATGATGTCACAGAGAACCTTGTCATGGTAACTCCCAATATTGAAATTTACCAAACATTGTTAACAAACCAATACCTTATGATCATCTGAAATCTAGGTAATTTGATATGGGGGTGTTTCTCCCTCTTCAAATTTAGCTTTGAAACCATCTCCTTTGACACCAAGTTGTCAATTCTCCCACCATCAATAATCACATCACGACACTTACCCTCACACTTGTACCTAGTATGAAAAGAACTCATTCTTTGTCTAGGTTTAGTCTCACCATTTAGGAAGACCCTTTCATTAACAAAAACTTATCCTCTTTCTACATACTTTGAATGTGATGACTTAGCTTCATTGTCCACATAAGTAACCCTTTCTTGACCATCAGCTCTCCTATCTATCCCTCTTTGGTGTTGAGGGCACTCATAAGTATGATGGGATTCTTTATTGTGGTGAAAAAATGATCCATGTAAGCCTCCTCTTCCCAAACCTTATTGACATCCTCTAACTATTCCTCTTTGGTCTCAAAAGTTTTGATCACAAGATCTATTGAAACCCTCATTCCTCTAGTTTTGACTAGCACCCACATCTTTATTTTTCTTCTAGTCCTTATTTCAACCTCTATATGACCTACCTCCACCCCTTCCTCCTTGGCCATGACCTCTTTTCCTTCCATCAAACTTTTATTTTAGCTTCTCCTCAACTTGCAAGGCAAATTGGTATGCCTCTTCAATGCTAGTCATTGTAACTAGACTTAGCTCCTCTTGAATGCTAGGTCTTAACCCATTAAGGTAATGGGATACCTTCTCCTTGCTTTCTTCTATATTCCCCATCCTAATAAGGACTCAATAAAACTCCTCTATATATATTCCTAGAGATATTTTTCCACTTCCTTTAACCCTTGCATATTCATGGAAAAATCAAGCTCATAGTTAACAAGAATGAACTACTTCTTTAGTTTGTCCACCATTAGATCCCATCTTGTGATTTTTTTCTTCCCTCTTCTATTCCTTTCTAATTGAATCTCTTGCTACCAAATTTTGGCATGGCCTTGTAGTCCATCCTTTACAAACATAACCCTATCAGGGTCCTCTATATCCTCATACTCAAAATATTCCTCCATCTCATTTATCTAATTGATCAACTCATCTAAGTTTAGATTTCTTGAAAACATTCTAATTCAAGTTTAGGTATTTTTTCCAACTTTGAAATGGCCCTAAAAGCTTCTATTCCACCTAGTTTAGTACTTATCCTTCTTCTCCTTCCTATACAACATTTCCTTTTTCTTCATTTTCCTCCTCACTTTCATCCCTTAGGACAAGATTCATCCGTCTACAAATCTCCTCTTGCAATGTTTGAACTTGTCTTTGGAGGGATCTAACCTTAGTGGGAACACCCCTAGCCCTTCCACCATGCTCTCATCATGGAGGCATTTTTTCACTATCTTAAAACCCACAACCACATAGTCTTGCTGCAAACTGCTTCTTAGTCGGCACTCTATTTGTATGCTTAGGAACTCCTACTCTAATACCATTTGATGAGGGCACAACCGAAGAAAAAATGAACAAAATAGAAAAAGGATAATTTTATTATCACATATGATATGTTATTACATTAAATTAAGAAAAAATAGACTCAACTACATGCCCTATAGGCTTACAATGCTATCAAATTTTGAAGAAAAACCCTTCTCATAGTACCTTCTCCAAAACTCCACCGAAATTACCTTTACAATGCAAGAAATGACCTTAAATAACCCAAATTAGGTTAAAGGTTAGGAATAAATTTTAGAATATGCCATTTTACATCCACCACCAAAGTAGAAGGTTCTAGAAGACATGTCAGAAGTTAGTGCAAAATTAGAAGAATCCAGAAATGGTTGTACAACTTTCAGGGGCATAACTTTTGATCTATGACTCTAATTAGTGAAAAATTTACATTTTTGGAAAGCTCTTCAAGTTCTCTATAGTTTTTTAGGCACATACAAGGTCATTTAGTGCCTCAAATCTAACTTTGAGGTGTTCTTAACGGGTCTCCAGGCAACTTAAAACTACAATAAATTTCAAATTGTAAAGCCTTTTGACTTGATTATTTTTCTAGAATGCTTTAAATTGCACGCAAAATAATTCCTAAAAAATTACACCCTCTAAATTATCATATTTATGGCTCAATTATAAAATAACCTATTTTTTGCACTAACACAATCCCAAGGTGCTCAAAAACACTAACCTAGAAAACCAATAGTGGAACTATGAGAGTTGGAATCTCCATTTGCCCATATGGGTATTTAGAAATAAAAAAAAATTAAATAGAAACTAACATTAAGCATATTTTTAGGTGATACAAGATTTCCCTTACACTACTGGATGCTCCTTCATCAACTTGGCCATCAATTTTCTCTACAAGCTAATCTTGAGTCTCCTCTTTGCAATGCCTCTGATCTAATCTCCTAATTGGATATCTCTATTTAGTGCTTCAATTCTTTAATTGCCCTCATTCTAATATGATTTTAGACTTAGTCTCTTCTCTTCACATGTGCATACACACATTCATTCCTTTATTCATGCATTTAATCATAAATACCTTCATCCATATTGATTCTAGGGTTAGAATCCTTCTTAAATAGACATTATGTGAAACTTCTAGATCTTGATCAATGGTTTACAACTCACCATATTTTTCCATTTATATATAATTTTTGATTGGTTGAATTGCATTCTTCTAGATCATTACCTCCTTTAATTACATGTGATCAACTCCTTAGTTGGCTATTTGAATATTAAACATTATATAGAAATTAGCCAAAATGGTTTACATATGTGGTTGTACCATTACAAACTCATATAACAAAACTAAACTATTTTCCACTTGAATGTTCTAACACTCAATCATCTTGACTCACTGATACTATCACTCACCTTCTATATAATTTCTTGCTCAAAAATCATTAACTTGTCAATGCGATCAATTCCAACTATATCATGTGGTGCATACATGTGCTCCATCTTAACTGAATAGTCAAGATTCACTATCCTACTCAGTATGAGCTTTGAATACTTAGCCTTTACCAGATGAATTGATCATAGTGATGACCATGTAATCTTTCCTAGTAAATGATTAAGTGTTTGGACACTAAAAGAAAACATAGGCTTAGAGATCAACAATCTCCCCCTTTGAGATTAGTGGCAAAAACAATATTTCATGAATAATCATTTCCTTCAAAATGAATACTACCCTAAGACCATAACTCAGATGCTCATTTGATCATCTGATGTCTTTTAATGTTGCTCTATTCTATTTTGGTGCCTTTATCACTTTACCTTTTGATTTTTTACCACACCAATATTTCCCCCTTATTTTTTTCATGAATGCCTTGGGGCTTCTAGGGCTAATTTTTTTTATCAAAGATTTTTTATGACTTGCCACAGTATATGATCTGATGGATAGATCAAGACTAATTGCAGTATTGAATGCTTAAAAAAAAATCAAATTAGCAAAAGTCTTAATACATTTATACATAATTGAAATTATGCATTAAAACTTAAAAACTTAAGGTGAGAATCCGAACATAAGAGAGGAGAGAAAAATGCAAACATGTTTGATTTTGGAGTTTGCGACAAACATGACTACGTCTCTAGGTTGACTCCAATAGAGTATGATCGATCTGATTAATCTCCAAAAATAAATTACAATTATGCACCAAGACTATTTCTTCTAGCACTTTGATGGCATAACAGTTCTTCGAAGTACAAAAATGGCTCCAAAAATCCCCTAGAAAAATCTCCCTATTCCTTTGAAAAACTTCACCAAAATCCTACTCAGAAATTCCCTATATTTTTCCCCCCCTTGAAAGGGTCCAAAAACCCCCTTTTTATACAAAATATTAGCCCATAATAGGCTAAAAAAAATTATTTTATTTTTAGGACCTTACCCTTTGAAAATACCCCTTAGCCATTTTATAAGATTCGATAAACAAAATTGGGGTTAAAAATAATAACATCCCTTAACAAAATGCGTTTTAATAAAAAGGAAGGTGGGATTTAGTTAAGGGTTACATAAAATATGGGCCAAATATATTAAAACTGATATTAATAGAGCAATGGCTAAATATCATTTTTGGATGTCAATGGTTGGGAATTCAACTCCTACCGACTGTCCTTCTCTACCATTGGCAGCTAAAATAGTTTAAATTAAAAATCTTGCCTATTCATAGCAAACCAAACACATGGTTTAGCGGCAAAGTAGGAGGTTTTAGTTGAAAAGGGTTATGAGTTCAAATCTCATAACCAAAAACTTTGCCGCCCAAATTTCAAATATGCCACGTTATTATGTTGATGTCACTATTGATTTTTTCTTTTTTGCCTCCAACTTTAAACAAACATAACTTTCACATATGAAGTCCGTTTTCAACAAAACAAACATCGTTGGAAAACTTGTGATGAGATCTTTGCTTTGACATCAATTGTTGACCATTTTTGAGATGGTCTAATTTTGCCTCTTATCTAGCCCTCTAGTCTACCTATTGACCAAAACTTTGACCAAGCATAACTTGCATGAATGGACTCCTTTTTGCTTTGTTCAAGTTGTTTTGGAATTAGGATGCCGAGATCTTTCTAATGGTGCAAAAATCTAGAGATTTGAAGACACTTCAATTTTCACTAAGAATATCCATCGGATCAATATAGGCATAGCCTTTATTCCATCTCTCCTTGACTTGTTCCAAAATTTGAAACTCAATTATAGCTCGACAACTAGATGAATAAAATATGAAATGTGTGAAAAATGTGTTTCTTCTATTTTTTTTAGCAAAATATATCTCCTTTTGAATAATCTCTATATGTGGTAGTAACAAAATTTGAATTAGTGTCAACTTATTCTTGATTTTTTTGTATTTAACTATGAGCTTAACTAACCTCTTGTGAAAAAAAATCAATTCATTATATGAGGATGAGCTTGAACTTGCATTCTTTCCCACTGTAATTATACTTTCTCATGTTTGCATGTAGCATTTCTAATGAGCATTTAGTATCAAGTGTAAAAGAATTTGTATCACACAATTTCATATACAATAAATAAATATTTTATACAAATCTACTAGGAATTCATGTTCCAATTCCAAATCATGTCAATCATATCTTCTTCAATCTTAACTTGATCAACATTATTCAAAGACTCATATTGAATACCTTTGAATCCTATAAAAAAATTTGATTCCCTTAACTTTTCTCATACCTAATCTATAGTCATTGGATGGAGTCTCTTCACTATTTGAATTTTTTTAGGTTCATCAAACTCTATTTTTGTATCATCTTCCTCCTCCTCTTATGCTATGATCAATTTTCTCCTTAGCTTCTTTGGTGAGATTTGCTTTGGTATTGCAGTCAGATTCCTCTTCTTTGATATACTTTCTTTTACTTTCTTAGTAGGGGGCTAAGATGTATTCAACTTGGTGATAATCACCTTTCCCTTTTTCTTTTAAGGTGTCGCCCTCCCTTGCACATCCTTCTTTAAGTTAGTCTTTACCTTAGGCTCAATGATAACAATATTTTTCTGATTGGTTGACTTAGGCTTTACAACAACAAGTTCATTTCATTTTCCTTCCATGACCTATTTAGGTTATCTAAACCTTTCTCCTTTCTTCCTTTTCTATTGTTTCTCTACCTTGGGTGTGTTAGATTCACCTATCAGCTTGACAATTATTGTTTCATATGTGCCAAATTGCTTGGTACCTACATCTATCTCTTTAGCCAAAAGTGTGGTGACTATTGTGATCTCATCTATATTTACTTCATATGGCATTGACATTAGTCATGCTACCCTCAACAAACATGTTTGTGCATAAAAATATATATCTACAATAAAACATATTTCATCGTAATACTTATCTACTATAGACTTGAGAATTCTCATCCCATTCCTCATCTTTTTTTGAATTCTTCAAAATATTTATCCATTACTACAAAATTTTCTCCCAATTTACTAATTAAATCATTTATCTTCTCCATTTATGTTTGATTCCTATCCAATGTTATTATTCCAATAGTACAAAAATAATTTTGAATATAGAAAAATTTACAAACTAATAAAGATCCAAACTTATAAGAGGTATCCTTTTATTTCCGTATGGCCTCTAAATTCTCTATAAGTTGATGAAGGTATAGCTCAGAATGGTCACATATTTGATCCTTCTTCATAATATTGTAGCACAAATCCACTACTACACATGGTACACTATTCAACTTGTTAGATTGATAAAACTTATGTGCAATCACATGAATAGAAAATTCAATTAATGGGTCCTCAATTCCATCAATTGACATTCCTCAACCATTCTACTTTTTCTTGGTTAGATTATCAATTTTGTTCTTTTTTGCACACATTATACTTTTAGGTTGATTTGAGGTAGGATAGCTAGTTACCTTGTGAACGATGGCCTTTTTATCTTGATAGGTCCACCTTCTAACCATTTTTTCTTGTCATGAATGTGGCTGAGCACAATCTTTATCCATTTGACTTTAAAAACCTTTGGAAAACCTAGGAAACAAATAAGCCCTTTCTTAGAAATGATCTTGTGTACATCCTTCAAAATTAGATCAAAATAGCTTCTTATAAGCTACTCTAATATCAAAATCTCTAATTTCTCCAACTTTGTATAGGTAATAGGATCTGGCATCCTAAATAGTCAAGACTTTGGGAAGAATTGAGGATAAAGCTCCAATATTATCTACGATTTTTTGAAGGTTTACAAAATTTATGAAATTAGGTGGACAAATTTTTTCATTCCTTACAATTTGTGCATTATTTTCCTTAAAAATTTCTCTTCTAGATGCCATTATGAACTAGGATTTTTTCCTAGCAACTCTCTCTTTCAATATATCTACTGAGAAAACAAGCCAACACTGAGAGTGGTACTTGTTTGACAAATTCACTAGTATTATGTTATGATTCTCTTGCATTGGTCTTTGAAATTGCCTTGATCACCTTAAAATCTCTCATGATCTCTTTTATTTCCTAGTGATTGAAAATGACTGCCTAAATTAGATATATACATTCAAATTTTTGTTTTAGGTCTGCAATAAATGTTGTCATGATTGGTTGCCATATGACAACTAGTTCATCCCCCATACTTGATCAACCAAGGTTACCTTACTTAGACAATACTAATTGATTTAGTCAATACATTAACTTCCTCAATCACTCGATCTTTACTCCAAAGCTTGGTCAATATAGACTATACCATTGATGCTTGGTATCCTATGTAATAAATGATTGTAGTTTTCTTTCCTTCTATGAATCCGATCTTAATGAATCTTTACCTATGTTGTTATGAATTTTTCATACATCTATACTAGGAACTCATGTAAAATATATCATTGAATATATAGCTCCTACATACCTTCTTTATTTAGTTCAATGTGGGGTGATCTTAGGTTTGCTTGCTTTACTGCTTCTAGCTCTCACTATCTCTATCCATGTCTTCTTTCACTCAACTTTGTTACTTCCATTAATTGGTGTTGGTGCTCTATTTTTTTAGTTTCTACTAATATTTCCAACTTTGAGACAACTAAAACATATTATTTCTCCATTTAGCCACTTCTTGTAATTTCCTCTGAAATATGTTTTGATGTAAATCTCTAGAATATGTCTATATTCTTCACAATAGTGATAACTATGTCATGTATTGTAATCCCAATTGTAGGAATTTCCTTTTCTTGATGCATGAACCTAATTCTTAGATGTCTACTTATGTTTTTTCTTGAAATTGAAAATTATAGCAGTGTCCTTTGAATATAGTGAATGAATCATTTTTATTTGATCTACTTTCATGTGCTTGATGTCCTAACTTCTTGCATTTAGAACAATTAGGTTTAAATGTTGCATACCTTGTTTTTTTTTGCAATTTTTTTTGTATGTCCAAATTTACCATATTGATGATATGTAGGCTTTCCTTTTGATTTGTAATTCCTTTGTTCTCCACTCTTTGATGAATCCCCTTCTTCAAGAACTAAAAAGTGCTTTTGTATCCAAGTCTAGAGGTCCAACTGATTGTTTGTAAGCTTCTATACATCAAATGATTTTTTTCAAGTCTGATAGCCATCTGTCTTTTTTCTTCTTCAGCCATGACATCATCTTCCATTGATTTCTTCTTTCATTCCATTTCTTCACATAGTGTAACTTATTGGATTTCCTATTCCCTCAAACTTGTTTACTTATCTTTGTCATGCTAATGCAAATTACCCTAAATTCTAGAAGGTTGACCAATTGTATCTTTGACCCAATTGACCATACTAAGAAATTTCATTTTGCACTACATTCTAGAGGTTAGAAACTTACTATGTTTCAGTTTTCATCCTATGAAAAATCCATTTGATTAGTTTTCAATTGCAATTCCAAATGCAAGTTATAAAGTTTTATTGGTGTAATAAAGTGTAGATTGATTGGTACCCCCTATTCAAGATGTCATAATTCTGAATCCATGAATAATGAGATTAAAAGATTTGTACCAATGTGTTCTATTCTAAAAATTATTCAAGTGTCTCATTTTTCAAGTCTTGAAAAATCCATCTACATGCTTTCCCAAGCCCATTCCATTTGTGAAAATCATCGTCCTGCTGATGTTTCTAGTTTTGCAAGTTTGAGTGCCCCACTTCGATTGGTTTCTAAATGCACTCAGTTATACATCATGAACCCAAACCCAAAAATTATATTCTTCTCATGATAGTAAAATAATTCCCCTACTTTTGTGCTTCCAAGTATCCATTTGATCTCTTTGCAAAGCCAAAACCAAATGCATTTTATGGTTTTTTGAAATATTTGTTTGCAGATAGTTTCAAGTAGGCAACTTTGACGATCAATATCTTTTGGCCCTAAATTTTTCATGAGACAAGATCTAACAAGGTGCAAGGATGCATAACAAAGAATCAAAATGTCAATTTTTAGATCCCAATTATCTATTTTAATTAGTTTTCAAAGCTAGCATGTTGGCCTTCCTGTTAGTTAATCACAATTTGTAAATAACATGGTGGACTCATTTTTTAATTATCAATTAGTAGTCAAAGTTGATTTTGATCAGTATGAGATATTAATTGGATAAAATTCTAGGAATTAGGTGTTTTAGTTTGATTTTTTTTTTGGTCAGACCTACTTTGGGGTTTGACTGACTTTGCTAGAGTGTTAAAATTTGAGGGAACAAAAGATGTTTTCAAAGATGAAAGTGGTAATGTTTTGAGTCATTAAAAGTTTTGAAACATATACATGATATTTCCAACTATACCTTGCAAGGGTTTTTTAGTCCTTCCCATTATACTTACACAAATATTACTTCAAGTTTTGTAAAAGGAAGTGACTGGTAGATGGCATGAGAAAATCCATAGACACATAGAAGTAGAACATCTTAATGTACCAAGAATAGAATGTCAAGTTTACTAGAATGAAAATTGATTATGTATTTTGGGATGAGGGATTGTGTACAGAAAAGTGGTGAGTTAAACTCAAATTTTATGAAGAAAAAGATACAGATGGTTTAAAATAAAGAGCTTGGCCAAGTTGGAATTTCCAATGGGTGGGATTCGAGAAATTAAAGACCCCTATTACTTTTGATTTGTATCACCATAGAAGTCTCAAGATTTTTAAGTGAACCATTACTATCATCCTAGTCAACCTCTTAAAAGTCTAATGAAAATGACACTGAAGATGTGCACTAGGTTCTTGTGGAGGCTTTGTTGAGTAAGGATTTTCTTTCTTAGGTGATGGAAAGCGTAGAAGTGTATTATGATAAGGAGTAATGTTGAGACCTATGCAAATAGAAAGCCATTATCAGGCCATATTTTTTTTTCTCATAGTGTCTTTACAATTTCCTAACACTAGGAATTGTCTTCACCAAATGAAGAAGACCCTTGGACATTTTCATTGACACTATCCTAAAGGAGAATCTTATTGGGTAGTTGGGGTGTTATGAAGGACATAGTAAAAGAGACACTTCGAGATTATATTTTATTAACTTGCCTCTTCTAGATGATGTTCATTCTCATCTTAAAGGAAAATTTCACATTGTTAGCTTACTGTTGCCTAGGTAGCCATGATCCAAGGCTGTTAAATTCAACCTTTCATAACATTTTGGATTATATAGTGATGCCCAAATTAACAGTGACAACAATTACGTTGTATCCTATTAGAGAAGAGGAGAAAAATAGTGCTCCATGTCATGATAGAGAGGAACACTCATGATAAAGACATAAGGTAGAACACCATATTAAAATAAAGTGAGAGTATAATGCTCAATGAAAAGAAAAAGCATGCAAAGGTTGTTTAAAATTTTTATAGATTTTGGCACATAGTGAAAAGAGTGATTGAGATGAAAGTTCTACCAGAGGTCTAAGATAAAAAAAAATTGAGGGGGAAAATTTAGCTTCACAAGATGAATCCACTGAATCAAAATGATTTTTAATGGTTGCAAACAATGTTTCTTTATCAGGTGCAATTTTTAGCAAGAGACATTTTGGCAAGAGCATTGTTTTTTATGTAGACTGTATAGAGTGAAGGGATGAATTGTAGATTAGAACCCGATGAATGAAGTTTAAATTTCAAATAAAAGATAAATCAAGGACATGAGTCTCATCATCCCCAACTACCAATATAGATATGTTGTTCCTAATGTGAGAGAGTACTTGGTCTCTATGTTTTAACTTCAAAAAAATCCATTCATTGGGCCCTATTTGACCGAGTATTACCAAGCTGACCTTAGTAATTTTCTATGGTCTATGGCTGGCACACCTTGGTGGATTTCTTTTTTGTGATTTTTATTTTGTAAATCTAGTGAATTCGGGGAAATACACCCACTTACGCATCTTTTTGCATGCATATCCCTTGAATTCATAATGTAAAGAAAGTGATTCAGCAAGCAAGTTGTTGATCTAGCCACAGTGCAAGTGTAGGAGGAGTGAATCATATTATCTTATATTTCTTGTGGGATGGGAAATTTTGGTGTACAAAACACAAAGGGTACAATAGACAAATATCTTAAGCACTTGGTGTAAAGACAAGAGATGCTCTCATGGTGGATGTAGACACATAAAATATTCTAAATCCCCTTTTCTTGACCAATTAAATAAATATTTATTATTTATTTAATTACCTTACCTTTAATTAAATAAATTTGCATTTGTTTAATTATATTCACCTTACCTTTATTTAAATAAACTAAGGTTTATTTAAATCCTAACCCACTCACTTTAATTAAGTACTTCATTTACTTATTTAATCCTTGCCTAATCCCCCTCGTTAGCCTAAGAGTGTGCTCACACATGTGTGAGAAGGCATGCCTACACACTCCCCTTTGCATTCTTGTCTCCCATTCCTCTTCTCAAGTTTTCTCACACAAATGTGAGA
This sequence comes from Cupressus sempervirens, assembly GCA_028749045.1. Taxonomy (NCBI): domain Eukaryota; kingdom Viridiplantae; phylum Streptophyta; class Pinopsida; order Cupressales; family Cupressaceae; genus Cupressus; species Cupressus sempervirens. The sequence goes on from CM053791.1 coordinate 721,063,105, forward strand.
AAACTTTGAATTCTTGACCATTTGCATGGCTTTCATGTCACCTTATGTGGCACCTACATGGATGCCACCTCACCAAGCCCTCTCTTGAGCCTATAAATAGAGGCCTTGTCTCAAGCATTAATCATCTCTCATTATTGGATTGTTACCATGTTGGTTTGAGATTTGAGCTTGTATTCATAGTTTGAGCTTTCATGGTAGTTTGAGCTTGCATTAGTAGAGTTTTCATGGTGATTTTGTAGGTGCATACTAACCATTTGGTAGCTGGTTTAGCTTTGCATTTGCATGGTTTAGCTAGTTTTCCTTTACATTTACATTTCCTTTGCATTTACTTGTTGATTTAGCTTACATATCTAGTTAGTTTCTTTGTTGCATTTCATATTTTTACCATTGAATGCTTTCAAGTATGGCTTTCTCCATAGCCATTTCTTGAAGTATTCTTCATCTCATATAGTTTAGGTTCATATTGCATCATCACTCACATTTGCACATTCACTCAAGAGATTCAACACTTTGTTGTGTTTGGGAGAGCACACCAAACATACACCCTATCTTAACACACCAACAAGGCCTCTCATGGGTGCCCTTGTTGAGTTGTAGAGGTGGTTGGAGGACTTGATTTGTTGGCTACTTTGATTTACAAAACTCAAGCAAGCATTAGTTTGTTTCTTTTATTTTGTGATTATTTGACACATATGTCTTTGCTAATGTTTTCTTGTTTATTCATGCTCCCAAAAGGTCATTTATTCTAGAACATAGTTGGTCCTAGCTTGCTAGAGGAAAGAATTAAAAAAAATTGAACTAGTGCACAGATCATAGATGCAATTGTGGACAAATGATGTGGATAGATGAATGAATTAGAACATGCCATGTGGACCTTAGGGAATGAATCAAAAAATGACACATGGTAGACATTTTAGAGCCTCGTCCAAAAATTGATGTGGTGATCTAGTGAGAAGGGACATGTGGTGTAATGTCACCATCTTGCTTGCGATGTGGTAGTGGTTAACAAGGATGGTGATATAGTGACAGTCTACCATGTCACAAAGGTGATGACATGGATTTGGTGATGTAGTATTGTTGACATAGTGGTGCCATGGATAGGTGTGCCATATGTCATGACATTGTTATGTTGTAATGACATGGTAGAATGGCTAATGAAGATAGTGACATAGCAACATCATTAGACACAATGATCAAGGCTCAAGTGGCAATTACAAGATTAACACAATATATTGCACCACATAGCACAAGATCGAAAGTTGTCACTAGTAGAAATAGGGATTAATAAGGGGGGTGAATCAGTAATGTACAAACTTTAGTCACCAACTAGATATTATTTCTTACTTTAAACCATACATAACAAAGTAATAAATTAATGTTGAATATTAATAGTAACCATGCACAAAGATAACTCATAATACCATATTTTTTTAACTAGGGAAACTTTAGCGAAGGAAAAAACCCCAGTAGGTATGATACCCACCAGATAACCTACTGATATATAAGTTCCTTGTTAGAGGATGGACCATGTTAAAATTTGTGCCAACCCTGTTAGGAGTTTTAGTACAGTAGATGGAAGATGAGCCCATTGCCTAAACATGTACTTCCAACTACAAGAAGAGCTCACTACCCAAACAAGTAATCAAACTTCTAGAATATAGATATTGTAACTTCTTTCTTGACTAATCTTTGATCTTCAGCTTGATCTTGGATCACAAAATAGCTTCACAAAACTTCACATATATCACTTTAATAGTAAGTTCACATACCTCAATACTCATACAAATTACATCATAATTACACTTCTCATCACAAGATGTCCTTTGCATAAATACCATGCCTTTAGAAAAATTGTTGCTAGGTTTTCCAAGACCACAAAAAACTTTTCCAAGTTACAGTAAACATCTAGGATGTTGGCCCTATTTGGACAAGTAATTGTTTTGTAAACAAAATAATTCCTTTCCTTTAATTATGTTGTCCTATTTCATTGGTGAAACATGAATATCTCATTTCTATATAGTCTGTACTAACTTTTGAGGTTATACACTTCATCATCAACATGTATACTATCTCCATGTAACTTTTCTAGTCATAATATGACATCAACAACAATAGACTATTGTATACCAAATTCATACTTAAACAATCTTTGAATTACCAAAAGCTAAGTATCTTTATTTCAGAGGTTTCCTATAAGCATGTGCATCATGTGTTGCCATAAATGACAAAAATTACATATCTTCATTAGCTAATTTTAAAAAATCTCCCGCCTTCACATTAATAGCAACAAAATAGGGAAAATTAGCTAATTATCAAAAATTTAAAATAAATAACATATTAACCTTACAATTTTTCCATCTTACATATGCTCCCCCTTACAATATATTTTACAATATTATTTTCTCCTCTTTACCTGATTTAATTATAATTTTCTTATGTACTTCTCCCCCTTTGACATCAATGAAAAAGGTTAAGATATCAAAAATTGTCCATCTGCTATTAAAAATTTATGTAAACATCTGCCTTAAACTAATAGTATCTTCATGCAATCATCAAAATTTTCTTTCAGACTATCCATACCTTTTTTCCATGTTTCCTTGGCTAATTCAATAGAGGTGATAATTTCACAAAAGGCATATGATGAAATATCAGTTGCATTAAGGTCGGATTATAAAAAGTTAGAATAAGTGTCCTTGGCCTTGACACATTCCTACGATTGTTTCTCAACAAAAGACATTTTTAGAACAATAGACTCTCTAAAATACAATACTCTTTTCAAAATTTTGTTCCTTCCAAAGTTCTAGTTTCCTGATATTACTCTTAATACTAGCCACTTGTCTTTCAAAAGCATTAATTTTACTAATAGGATGTTGTAATTGGCTAGATAGAGCCTCAACCTTGCTCATGTTTCCTCCAACCTGACTATTAATATCCTTAGTCCTCTTGTGAGATAGAGTACACTTAATGTACAATATCTTGCCATCTTTTTGACACTTCCAAAGTTCCTTGATACAAGTATCAAGACTTATCAAATCATTCTTAATATTTTGGCAAATGGTACTAAATTTTTTAGCAGCCTCTTGACTTCTTCTTCATCATTAGTCTTGCATATTGTTCTTAACATGGACTTTTGAAGTCACGTGTCCTCTTCTCTAGCTAATGCCTTCTTTTCTATAAGTTTGGCATAGACCTTTTGGTTGATTGTGCCTTCAATATCATTCAATTCTGATTATTAGCTATAATGTATCTCATAGTAGAGATATCAATCTAATCTTTCTCAAAGTTCTTATACAAATCATAGAATTTTTTCATTTGAACAAAGTTTCCTTCATTAGCAATAGCTAAATTTATCTTCTCTATCTTTGACTTCCTAGGTTGCCAAGATTTTTTTGCTAACTACTTAGAAGTTGTTACCTTATTGATTTGTTTGACTTCTTGTTCTACACTAGATTCAACAATTGTCAACAATGTCTTTTGTCTCTTTCCTAGTCTAGTGGCTTGTTGCTTGACCCTTTTAGTCATTGTGGTCATAGCTTCCACTAATCTCTCAATTTTTCTCTTCGGTTCACTTGTCTGAACACTTTACACTACTACATAAGGAATGCTCTATTTTGAAGATATCTCTACAATAGATAATGAGATAGGTTGCACATTTAGTATACCTTTCTTCATGGTTTCCTTGACTACTTTTGACTCACTCTTGGTCATACTGGTCTCTGATAAAGCTTTCTTCATTATAGTTTCAATCTTCTTGTGAGATTCCTTCTGAAAGGATGTCTAATGAGTTGACTAGGTAATCTCATCATAAGTTCCAAATTTTTATTCTGCTTAGTCCTTCTCTAATTTCAAAAGTAAATCAATATATCCAACTACTATTTCATCACTCAATTCATAACCTAAGGGATCAAGAAATGTTTCCTGAGGTTCTACTGCTTGAATATAAGTAAAAACTTTATCAACCATAACACAAATATCTTCCTTAAATCTATTTACAATTGTACATGCAATTTTGAATCTCTACCTTATTTCATTTTGAAATGTTTTCATAATTAAATTTCCACTATCCAATATCTTATCTACTGAGTTTCTTTTGCATACTTTTATGATCTTCTCCATTATACACCTCTCACTACTCATAATCTCTCTAACTGATAAATATGGAAATATTTTAAGCACATAAAAGAATATGTGATTAATCAATGACTGAAATCTAAACACATCATGCTTAGTCCTCTTGATCTTTTCTAGGTTTTCAAGAAGTTGCATTCTTATAATTTCACTAAGATTAACTTGTTCCTTCTCAATACATATCTTGTAGGCTGGATAGATGAATCTAGCTAACAATTCATCAATCTTTGAACTTTCACATATAGAGTAGGTAATGATTCCACTCAGGAATCTTACATCATTTTGCTTAATGGTGTTGATCACCATGGCCTTTCCATTATATACTCAGTTGGTGTAGCTCCCAAATTTATTCTTAACCATTTTCTCACCTATAGGTACACTACCTTGTTTACAAAGACCACTTACCTCATGAATAAGGTCAATTGAAATATAAACTACACTATCTTACATTCATAGTTTCCCATCATGTATTCTACTTAGTATGATTTGTGTCCACTCATTTGTGTCCAATTCTTAGTAGAATATAGTCTTGTTCCTTCAAGTATTCAAATCTAGGTTTCACGGTCATATCATGATTGAAAACTAATTCCATATCCTTGTTCATATATTCACTCCCAATAGATTCAAACTTACTGGTAAGTTAACTTCAGACATCTTCTAGATATACTACATTGTTTCAGAGTAATGGATAATGTTGAGTTAGGGTTTCCTTTTATGGGTTTCATAGAAACAATATTTAATTTCGATCTCTCCTCATTCTCAACATTGTGAACTTCTGATATATCCATGCTTCTATCAAATATGAATGTTTACAAAATAATATTTTTAGAAAAATGATAAAATAGCTTTTTAAAAAATTGGGTTTGCTTCAAAATTGCCTTGACAAGTCACTTCTAAATGCTCTTTGCTTCTAATTTATTCGTAATGAAGTGGTAATCAAGTCAGTACTCAATTTATTTCATCAACTTGAACTTGCATTAATTACATACTTTGCAAAAATGAAAAAGATGTCAATCACATTCTTAAATCAAATAACTATTCAAGATCTTCTACCCAATCTTTAGATGCTACCCAAGGTCTATTATAGCTTCCTCTCATCATGAAAATGCTCCTCAAGAATTTGCTTCATGAAATTCTCTATGAAAACATAGTTTTCATCTTTTGCTATAGAATTAACTTTCTCTGTAATAATAGTAACTCTTAATTCCCTTATAAATTTTTAAGATAAGCTCCAAATTACAAGTGAGCTTAGGTGCCATCTAAACTTATCTCAACTTTACTACCTCTAGCTCAATTTCTAGATAAAGTTTTCAAATTCTGGTGTTGTGAACAAGCTCAATTCAACTTAATTGAATCAAAATTGATAAATAACTTTGATATTCCTATTTCACCATCATATAAATTATCTTTTGATATGTCTAATCCTTTTACAAATTCCTCATTGAGTTCTTCTTAAAGCTCATTTACTATATTTATTTGTTTCTCATTGTCTTTGTTAGTTTCAAAGTTCCTCTCATGGTTCCTTTTATCATTTCTGACATTCCTTACATCATTCCTTCTATTTTCAAAGTTTCTTCCATTATTCCTTCTATCTCCAAAGTTTTCGTCCATTGTGCAATACTTTTCTATATGTCCAAAGTTGTTGCATAACTAACATATTGGTGTTCTGCTTCTAGGATTCTGTTGATCATCAAGTGCATGATGGTTCCAAGCTACGTGTCCAATTTTTACACTTATAGAAGATGATCTATCTTCTTTCTTCATAAGGTCTTTCTTCTCTTGATGTCCTTTCATTAGATCATCTTCTATCTCTACGGTTAGTATTTCAAGACATTCTACTATTTGTTCTATTATTTTCATATTTAGGTTTTGTACAATTAATTTATTTATGATCTATACCATGATGATTATGACAATAAAAGTCTTTAACATGATTAAATGACATATTTCTATAATCTTTTTTCATATGACCTATTTCATTACATGAAAAACACTTACCTCCAAATTCATACGTAGTTTCCTTAGGAGATTCCACTTGTTTTGGTTCATCCAATATTTCAACTTCCTTGTCTTGTCCAACTTCTTTAGGTTTATCAGAAGATTATATAGATTCAATCATATCATCAAATTTATCTTTTTCTTTCAAATCTGATCTAATCTTAGGTTTCTATGTAGACATGTTAATTAGATAACCAAGACCAATCTTATCATAAGTAGGTCTTTGTATTGACATTGAATCATCAAGCTTTTCAATGCTAGAATAAAGCTTCTCAAGTTGTTCATTGCACTGAGTTAATTCACCTTTCACAATAGTATTATATTTTTGAAGGTCTTCATGATGTTCTTTCAACATTTCAAGCTCAAATGTCTTCCTTTCTAGACTTTCTCAAAGATTTTCATTCCCAATCTTCAAATAAGTTTCAACTTTGCTGGGATCATTCCTCAAAGTTAACTTCACATTCTTAATCTTCAATTCATGCTTCAAGATCTTGTACTCTATCTTGAGATTCAAACAATCATCACTAGTTCCAGATTTGGTAGATTTAGTCTTGGATTTGCAATTTTTAATCTTTTCTTTTAATTTTCCAATGTATACTTTGGAGTCTTCATATCTATCTTTCAGCTTATATCTTTCTTCTAGGGTATACTTTAAGAAACCCCCCCCCCCCCCCCTCCCCCCCTTTAGAAAAGGTGTAAAAACTTGGCGAAAGGTGTAAAATACCTGACAAAAAAAATTATTTTTTGTGGAAAAAAAAAAAAGTTTACAAATAAAAAATAATAATCTTCATTGGTGAATCATTCATAGTCTCTCAAACAATGCATAAAATCTAGGCAAATTGAGTTATTTTAAAACCACAAAAAATATATACATTGGCATACAAAAAATAATAATCATAGTAAAATATTAATTTTTTGGGCGAATCATTTCATTGTATTAGATGAAAAATATATACATTAGCGAATAATAATAATTTCAAAATTAAACATAAATTTTGTGGGCGAATTAATTCATTGTGCTACTACTAGACATATAATATATACATTATAATTAGATGGTTAAATTTTATAATAATATTTCTCATCTTAGCAATTCGCAATTATATTTCTCATCTTAACATTACTCTCATAAGGCATAAGTTAATCTTTAGTAAGAGGATTTGATACTTTAGGAACATAGCATTTATTTTACAAATCCAAAAATCAAAGTGGACTCCATTTCTATCTGGTAAGAGCTTTTTGGAGATCTGATAAATCAATGTCTGCTACAAGCATTTTAATATCAGATTGATGTATGTGTGGTATAAGCTTTTTGATATTTGATGTGAAAATGCATAGATAATCACTATTGTAAACAATTTGATTTTAGAGACTTAAAAGAATGCACTGAAATCTTTCATGATCTGCTTTTTGGAAGTTTTTTCCTTTCTTCTTAACAAGTAGGACTCCTAAAAACAACTCTTTTTGTCTTATACTTTTAAATAGCTTTAGGGCAGCTCTCACATATGTAAAATTCAAGGAGAAGATAAACATTATGATTAGATATTTGTTTTTATTGATCAAAGTTTCTAGATATAACATTTGAGTTTAACATAAACCTATTAAAGCAATCATAATTGTTTCCACAAAATTTTTTTAAAAAAATTGTAAGAAAGTAATTTTAGGGGATCCATATCAAATATATTTTATTTTTAGTTTTATAATAGATATTATGTAACTAGAAAAATTGACAAATTGCAGATTTTTACCTTTCCAAAAAAATAAAAAATGACAACAGTTTGCAATTTTTTTTTGGAACAACCTAATACTAAATTCTAGACTAACAATGTTTTTCTTCCTATTCATTAATTTTTTTGATCTTTTAGTTTGCCAATTATATTTTTTCCTAAATGATCCAAATATCTACCAATCATCTCTTTGAAGTAGCTTTGTGGGCCAATGCTACTATTTTTTTACATCCTCAAATATAGTTGTAAATGCTTTGGATGCCTTTGCTGCTATTTTGCCTAGTGGATGGGTGGTAGGGGTGAAACATTTAATACCTAAATTTTCTAGATTTTACTAATTTTTTTACCTTGCATAGTGAAACTTAGTGATTATAATTGAAGAAGAGGTATATGGGATTCCTGACCATTCTCTGGCTCTAACTGTATGCTTGTAGTGCACTTTGGGAAATCTCATTTGCTATTATTTATCTTATCACCCAACATCTATATTTCCCCAAAGGAAACAATTCAAACTCTATTTGTTTCATTTTGTTGCTTCACCTAGTTTATGTCCCCTTCACCGTAGATATTAAAATCTATTCCTCTATTTTCTATCAAGTTCTTTCTTGTGAGAGTTTATATTGTGTCTCCTTATCTCCACGCCTAAGTTGGTTGGCTTGACTACCCATTTTTTGTTCAAATATGATTCCTTCTTAACATGTATTTGTTTTATGTTTAAGTTCATCTACTCAACTATTGAGTAGGTATCTATATCACTACAATTTCCACTTGAAGATCTACTTTAGCAACCATCTTTTCACAATTCAAAGTGAGAAGCTTGATCGTCATCATTTTAGATACAAGACCTCTAATTAGAGTAGGACATTGGTGTTTCCACCTAGCAACATTTACATACCAAGATTTGTAAATTAGTTTAGGATCTAAGTGACCAATTTTAGTAATGTTTTGGGTTTGTATTTATGTGTTTGTGTGGAGATTTGGTTACAAATTTTGAGCAAAAATTAGAAGTAGATATACATTTGGAGTAGTAATCATGTTTGTGTAGCATAACATCATAAAATAAACAAAACCACAATCCTTTCCTAGGCAAGTATTGATGACTTGTATATGTTATATGTTACAATTGACCTTTCAAATCAACTATATGATTTTGAACCCCTAATATCACACTCATCACAAATACAAGCACAATCCTTACTACTTGAAGCTTGTACACAGGATAATGTGGCTTTGATTTGATGTACAGTGGTCAATAGATTTAAAACTCACAGCCCTACTAGAAGCCCTTTGGAAACTAGGTTGATAGACAATAGATTTAAAAAAAAACAAAACAAAACCATCTAATTAGAAACCAACCAATTTAAAAAATTTATAGCATATGCTATAAATTCATAGAAAAAGAAAAAAAAAAGACAAGAGAGTTTAATTTATAAATCAAAATTTTAAGAAAGAAACCTACCTCTTCTTCAAGAGTCTTCCTTTAGGATATAGTGGTAGTGATTGGGCTTTACATGCTCATAGGATTACCAAATCAAATACATTATAACCTTCTTTGATCAATCCTTTACTCTATCCAACAATAAAAGGCAAGAATGGATGATTTTTATGTTTTGCAATTGCACAAAGAAATCTACTTTCTTTTTTGCCATTCAATGCTTAAGAATGTATCTATTAGATAGAAATGCTTAAAAATCAAATGCATTAAAAAATTAAAAAAAGAAAAATATATTTAAAGTTATCATCAATTACAACTTTGTCATGTATTCTTAGAAAACTATCCTGGTTTGGTGTGGGTAAGTTCTCCTAGATCTCTCTTGGACAAGCTAGACAAATCCATAGAGGTTGGGTGCTCTTGGATTTGTCTACACTAATTTATGGTTTGACCTTAGTCCAATTATTTCAAGTAAGAAAAGAAGTTTTGTGAATGAGTGTTTGGATGGTGAGTCCTTGAGGCCTCTTGCAAATTGAGTGCAACAAAAGAAATTGAAAGACTTGGAAAATTTAGATGTTTTGACAAGATGCTTCCACTTTCTCAAAGAATCCTTTCAGCTTTAATTGCTGAAGAAGATTTCGGGGAAGTAAAAAAAAAATTCTATGATGGACCACAAGTTGATTGCATTTAGTACACAAATAATGGTTCTCCTTGTGGCAATTGTAGTCGTATTAAAAGTGAGACTGAGAATAAAAAATAATGGTTCTCCTTGTGGAAATTGTAGTCATATTAAAAGTGAGACTGAGAATAAATTTGCAAGTGAGGTACTCCTTCCAAGACATGAAGAATTGCTAAACCTTAGGCATTGGGAAGGCATGGAAGAAATTGATAGATTGAAAGGTGAAAACACCAAACAACTAGAAACATAAGAAGAACAACTATAAAGAATTAGTTAAGAGCATCAATTTGTTATAGGAAAGATTGAGATCCTACTATCTATATGGGAATGAAGGTCCTAGTTCCAAAATCAGAGGCGAAAAGATGAAAGACTAAATGACAAAGGAGGGGAGGGATACATTTTTTTGGAACATCAGCTTGACTTTCGGAGGAATGGGAAGCTTTAGTGACATTTAGATTTAATTTTTGTTCCCTTGAATTTTAGAATTGTTGATTTCCATTTTTTGTACTATATTTTTTTGGGTTTCTATTGGAACACATTAAATCTATAGTCAATGTGTTTTTTTCCCAACTTCAATTGTAACAAAAGATAATTTCATCTTTCAAAATGAACAATATGGGGAAGAACAAATGACTGAAATTAAATAGCATAACTTGTGCAAGTTAAAAAAAAATGTAGAGCAACACCATGAAAAAAGACAACTTATCATAGATGAATTTATTATGGATAAAAACTTGAGCTAAATATGTGAGCACAAACTCATTTGGTACTTCAAAATAGCAATACAAAAAGGTGGCAGCCACTAGACTTGCAACACACATGCTCCTAGACACGCTCCCCCTACTCTATTCACTGTAGAGATTTTTTTAATGATGTCACAAAATAACATGATATGATAAATTTATGTTTGGTGGAAGAACTTCCCAAACATCATGGCAACCATACCTAAGAAAAGAACTGAAATCCATGTTTTCATGAGATCACTAGTTACCTCAATTATCAATTTAGGTGAAATCCCTCATGGCAACAGTTTTTGCAATGCCCAGAGGTAATCTTAAAAATTGATCCACTATTTTATTAAACAAAATACACAAGATGAGAATAATTTTTCATAGTTTACTTTATTTAGGTGTTGTTTCCTATTTAAAAGGGTGGATTTCTTAAAAAGAAAACATGTTTTGTATCAGAATTGTTGTTTATGTTTCTTGCACAAATAAGAAAGTTTATTGGTATTGTAGTTAATGTACAATTGGTTTCTAGATTTGATTGTGTGTGATAGTAAAAAACATACACACAATCAAATCCAGAAACCAATTGTGCATTGAAATGGATTGTGGAAATCTGATAATGTTATTAATGTATTTACCGAGTCTACAACTCTCAGTTTTGACTGGGTGCTACTAATATTCTTTTAAGAAAAGGAATGTAGTATGACACAAAATTAGAGAATCAATTTTCCATAGAAATCTCCTACAAAGTACAAGAACCTTAAACTTCAATCTTTAACAATGCCTCTTAGTTGCTGATTCCCATAACAAATAACTAGATTTATGGTTATTTTTGGAATCTGAATAGATTCGATTATAGATTAAAAAATGGAGAAATGGAACATCATTAGATGCACAAAACCTTTTAAAAATGCATCTAAATTCATAATTTCGTAAGTAGATTTATGGACATATTTGAAAACTGAACAGCTTCAGAAGAAGAGAAGGGCTTTGAGAGTTTTGAAGTAAAGACCCTTGCATATTCTGCCCAAAAAAAAAAACCATTTCAAAAAGAGTTTGTAAATTATTTTCCATCTTTGTAAAAGCATTCACTCATTAAGAATTTCAAATTTGTGACATAATTCTCTTATTTTTGTAAATTGTAATTATAAAATGGCTAAATATGGAAGAACTAAAGTAGAGTATAGCTATAAATACCTTAGAACTGAATGCCAAATCACTTAATTGACTCAGTCTCAAATGCAATGCTTCTATATCCCATATGGATTCCAAATCTTGAAACTAAATAGTACTAATAGGTTGCCCTTTATTTTGAGTCGGGTACTCAAAATCCATAAAATCTTCATCTTCATCTTCATTCTGACTCTGAGACCTAAATTCATCATTTATGTCAAAATTAGCAGTAGCACCACCATCTTTTGAAGTGTTGCAAAGGCCTCATCTTTCATGCATGGAATTTCAAATGGCCAATGACCTATCATAAGGAAAATCTCTAACATTGTATTGAGTTACAAACAACCTCAAGCAAGTTTCCAAATTTTTGTCTAGTTTGTTTCTGACCTTTGATTTCAAAAACCCCAATGCACTAAAAACTCTCTCATCTTCCACTGACCCTTATATCATTGTTTGACATAAATCAAAAAGTTTAAAATATTTTGATATTGAAGTATGCAATAATTCACTCTAAGTTATCCTTTTCCAGAGCCTTGTTATTACACCAAGATCAAATGGATTCTCAAAGTTTTCCATCCAGCATTTCATACATAATGCAAAAATTTTACATTGTTTTTTAAGATTATTTGAATCTAAGATTCCTTGTATTAGCTATCCATTGCAATATGTATGCTTTGAAAATTATGTTATCAATTCATCAAGTTTATTATGAAAAAACTTTGGATCACTTGGATTATCTCCGAAGTGTTTCCAAAATTGAGGAAACATACAACTCATGGTTTTAAGAATTTCTTCTTGAGGGAATCTTTCATCAATATCACTTGAAATTTGGTAGGAAATAGACTTCACATTTTCCCTAATAAATTTAACAATCTTATCAAAATCATCCTTTCTAACTAGTAGTACTTTGCCACTCTTGATTGTTTTAGATTGGTGCATTGGTATTTCAAATCCTTTCACAAACACACATAGCTCATTTTTTGCATTGAATCATAAAAAGTTCTCAACATGATTCAAATATGTAATTATCTCCCACCTTGAAAAACTTGGGTTATGACCTGTGAGATCTGAATACAAATAATCTAGAGCCATGCATGTCATTTTACATAAATCACTATACTCATGAATATACATAGTTCTATTTTGGGCTTTCTTAACAAGTTTGTTCATTAAATCCAGCATGGGGAGAAGACTAGCTAAAGTTAATAGGCTCTCTATATCACTTAACTTATTTAAAAAATTAGGAGCTTTTTCTACTATAAGACGTTGCTCATATATAACTCCAATTAAGGATTGATATTCTGCTAGAACTCATTTTGCTGGTTCATGCAAAGATATCCATTTGGTCTCAACATCCTTGAGAATCTTATTTCCTATTGTTACTCCCTCAGAGAAAATCTTAAATTTTGCAAAATGTCTAGGACTTCTACAAAAGTAGGAGTGGAGCTCATGGATTAGATCTTCAACTTTTGACACTGTAGGAAAACTACTTACAATCTTATATGCTAAATTCATTTAGTGGGCCATGCAGTGTATGCCAAGCATGTAAGGTGCAATACTAGTTTGTAATCTAGCACAAAGACTGGTCCTTTTCCCTTGCATTACTATAGCTCCATCAGCTCCGACATACACTAACTTCTTGGCAATTGTCAAGTCATCCATACCAGCAATTTCATTCAAAGCTTTCTTAACTTCTAAATATAAATTTTCTATAGTTGAATTGGCCCTCATTTTACGAACACAAAGTAGATGAGCTTGATGGACATGTTCTTTTACAATATATACATGCATACAGACCCAAGCAATGTTATCTACCATAGTGACTTCATCTAAGGATAATGCAATGAACTTGGATTCTTTTACTCTCTCTTGTACATTTCTCTTTTCCACCTTAGCAAGATAGCTTGCCATTTCCCATCCAACATATATTGACCAATGTGACATAGGATAATGAGAAACTCTCAAAAAATATAATAAATTACTATATTCTTAAAAGTCTCTCATAGGACACCCTCTAGATAGAATATGAAAAATAACACTCATCTAAATGGTCTTTGCCAAGTTGGCATCATTGGCTACATGTTGAAGCCCATCCTTGATTGGATTGCCACTACTGCCACTACCAATTACCACTATTTTCTTGAAATGCTCTTCATATTCTATGGCATACTTAACATGAAGGCAATCTTCCTTTGATTTCCATCTCACTACTGCTACTTCCTTTCCATCTAAGATTTTTTTTCATAAACCTTACCAATATGTTTTTCTATAGTGTTGAGCTTTAGCTGGAACTTTTTCTCTCTTTTAGTTTTCCAAGTACAAATCTTACACCTACATTCTATTGGTGGTTCATTATTGTTTGTAACTAGTTCAATAAACCAATACTTTGCTACCCAATCAAACTAGAAATTCCTTTTCAATTGCCACGCTTGCCCCATTTTTACATTCCGTTTTCTTTTCTTCCTACCAACATTAATAATATCTTCAAGTACAACGTCTTCTATTGTTTGAACATTGTTATCCTTGTTTAATGCATTTTGATTTAACTGAATAACAACCCCATCTTCTAGTGGTGGTGAGCTATTGTGATTTCCTTCTACACTTGTAGTTGCACAAGTTGGTGGACCTAAAACATTGTCGATTCCAAAGAAAGCCTTTATGGTAGTATCTCTAAGTTCTAGGCATTTTGATGTAAGATTAATCCCTTCACTACCATTAGGGGTCTTACCCTTGTCAACATGTAGCCTTCCATTGACAACCCCTTTAATTTCACTTCCCTGAGACTTAGCAATATTAGTTAGAGACTCATCCTCTGCTTACATCTCAATCCACTAACAATCCATTTACTTCCTTGAGAATAAGCAATATTAGTTTCAGACTAGGAACTAAAATTAATTAATAATAACAATACTATGAAGTGTAAAGAAATTATTTCCTACCTTGGTCCTTTACACTTTCTTTAGAATTCTAATTTCTATGTAATGTGTTGTGAGATTGTAACTCTAGTCTCTCACCTACCCATTGTCTACCAAAATATACATCAAATTTTTTGCATAAACCAAAATATACAATCCAACTAAAATTAGAAACCTACAAAGAGCTAGCCCACCATAACTGGGATAATTTTTAAGGGATGTATAAAATATTAATCTAAATTAGAATCATATAATCATTTACAATTCTACCCATGTGGCATGTTGTCAATAATCAGAGGATTGAGACTGCATACTATATTAGTACAAGTGATGATAAACAAAGGGTATTTGAGTCAAGTGATGAATCAAAAAGTGTAAGAGATGAGTGTTATGGTTATGAGGAAGATGTCATGAAAAAAAGAAGTCAACATATTTTTGATGCTATGTACAAAGATATCAATGGAAGTCATGTTAAATTGTGTTATGTTGAGACAGTAGAGTGCACTCCAAGGTAGATGACTAACATAGAGAGTATAGGTGTTAGGGAGGGATATGAAAATAGTAGGAGCCTTGTTGAAGAAACAAATGTTTGGAGGAGGTACATCATGTCCAAATGCTATATTTGGGACTTCAAAAACTATGTGGAAAGAAGGTAAATGCTAGATGTATGAAAAAAACAAGTGTCTTCCATGTCGTGGGTGAAAAAGTAGCGACTAATACTTCTCATGAATTTAAATTAGAATCTCCTTCAAGATTCTTTAGAGAGGAGGCAAGTATATTTCAAGAGGCACCAAAAAAGAGGTGGTCAATGAATAGTAAAAGGAGAAATGAAAATCATCTTTTAGCAAATGAAAAGGCAAGAAAGAAAATGTGGAATCTCTCCCAAGATAAGATAAATGCCACCATCCTACCTAACAGTCATTTCATGTCAACTCATGGAAATAATTTTTCACATCACATAGATATAAATGATAAAAGCTCTGGTCAAGGTAGAATAGGTGCAATTGCTGAAATTGAAGGGTGGAATTGCACTTCTAATGAACATGAGATAGGTACACCTAGGAGGAAATATTCACATGAAATTTTTGGTGAAGAAAGATCAAAATTCAGAGGCAAATTTTAAAGAGTGTATAGTAACAAACAAAAAAAGAGGAAAACTACTAATCTAAATAATTCTAGCCATTTTGTTTCATTTCCTGAAAGCACACTAGATGGAGAAGAAATTACAAACTCATTTCTTCATAGTAGTTATCAGAGGAAGAATTTTGGACTTCACAAGGCACATTGATTACATAGGTGTTTATCATAATGGAAAGAAATTTCAATCTATGTACTATAATCTTATGGAGAGATTAGAGATGGAAAGAAATTTCAATCTATATACCATTTTATATGATGGAGAGATCAGAGATGGATGGAGGTAGGAATGGCTTGAATAAGAATAGGGATATATTCAGCCACATAAAAGGCTCTCCCCCACATAGACTAGCATAGAAGGAAGATATATATTATAGATACATGATGCATCTATTCTTGACCATTGGTCATTGTGGACTACTAGCAAAACAAATGACACCAAGGAAAAGACTCCACATTGAGTAGCATAAAAGGAAGATATAGATGCACAATGCATCCATTCAACCATTGATCACCATTAACTACTAGCACAATAGATGACACTAAGGTGAAGATTATGGTAGGAATCAAATAGGAAGGAATATATCCCCTATCAAATGAGTATTGAATGAATTTATAAGAAACCCATTGAATCGAGTAAGGCATTAGCAGATAAGAGTTAATACCAATAGTTTTGGATCATCACTAATCTCCAACATCTCAAATTACAAGGATCTATGAGTAAAATTCATGACTTGTTTTCATCCTTAAGCTATGACAATAAAGCTCTAGAAAAATAGAGGAAAACACTTGAAATAATGCAAAATTATGATAAGAGGATTGAAGCATCTAGTAATCAAGGAGAATAGAGAGACATTGAATTCAAAAAATGATTCATTATTTTGCAAATCAATCTATTTGAAGTTGACTCACATCTATGATCTGCCAACTTTTGGAACAATCTAGCTTAATTATCTACATTACTTTGTATTGTTGGAAAAGTTAAGAAAACTTGCATGAGCAACTTACTCTGTTAAAAATTGTGGCTGTGGAAAATCATATCTTTAGACTTAAATTCTTTTTGACAGTTGCCTTCTTGAAGTTGGGTTGTCAAAATTTAGAACTTAAAAAAATATTTTCCTCATCTTTTAAGCTTTATTTTGTCCTTTGTTTGGAAATATCTACATTTGAGACATTCTATTTTGATAATTCTTGAAGTAATATTCCTTTTGAGAGAATATTGGCTCCTAGATAAGTGAATGTTAGAATAAAATGAACAAGTTCTATCTCTAAGTTTGCATGCCACTGCTAGATATAGATCTAATTGTGCAATTTCTATAAATGAGAAGTGGTATTGTTTTGTTGGTTCAGAGAAGAATCAAACCATTAGTACGAGCAATTTTCATTTTGATTCTTAGACTATTATCCTTTCTTATTTTTCTTTAGTGGTCTACTTTGGTCAAGCTTTATAACTTCTTTCCATTTTGAAACCAAATTCCTGCATATCTTCAAAAAGCCTATGTCATGTATGAATACATATAATATATGTAATAGGTAACAATATAATTTACCAATTCCTTTGTAATTGTCCATAATTATTCCTAAAATTTGAGCTTATCTTGTTACAATCTTAGAATTCAATACCTTTATGTTATTTTATGTGTAGGTCAAATGTTCATGACCAGAATCATGTAGTAAGCCACAATTACAAAGGGAAATTCTTCTTGTGTACCTCCCTCAAGCTCAGGTACATTTTGGTCTCACCTAAAATTGTTTTGCATAGCCACTATACTTAAGATAACTAGAATAGACTTCAAATCTAAATAATCAGACCGTTGGCTCTAATAGTCACAAGATCCTTTTTTCAATAGTATCTTCATCAATTTCTCTTATCCAGTGGGGTAACCAAAAGCCACCAAAGCATCAACGTTCAAAAAGAACAATCTTAGTACCACTAGTTTCAAATAGCCACAATTTAGTGGAGAGGTTTTCAAATTCTAAGTTAGTTACTAAACCTAATTCAATCGCAAGGAGTGGTCAAGGTTTTCTAAGACACTCTACTACAAATAATGTTCTCCAATAGAGTAGATTGACATCTAAAACTTGCCAAACCATTTCAATCACAACAAGTGGTCAAGGTTTTCTAAGACACTCTGCTGCAAATAATGTTCTCCAATAGAGAAAATTTACATCTAAAAAGATCTCTTATTTGGTTGAATTTTGTGAAATTGAGGAAAATTGAGGAATCAAGAGGTGGTGATAAGTTTAAGGACAAGTAGAAACAAGTAGATGCAAATGAAAAAAATGCACCTCTTTATCAAAACGTTGAATCGTTGGTGTTGCTTCCAAAGAAGACAAAAACTGTCACTAAAGAAGAAAGTGGGAGGTCTAGAACTCGCTTTAGAGTGAATGCTCCTCCAAATGAAAAGCTTGAAAATCCTACAACAACAAATCATCTAAAAAAGACAAAATCTGACATTGAAAAATTGACATGGTGAGCAGTGTTATATATATAGAATTCTAGTTTTTCATGATTAAATGATCAAGAATCATTGAAAAGAAATGGCTATTCTATGAGCATGAGTGATTGTAGCCTGTTGGGCTCTTCAGTAAGATAGGTCGATATTCAACCAAGAAATCTCCATTGGATCAAAATCTTATTACATGACCAACCAATCATGTGAATGATAGATTGTTAGACTGTACAAGCATGCTATTTGTATACCCTAAAAATTGAATATTTTCTTTCTGTGGATCTTTAGAATCATTTTTGTATGGTGGAATATGATGTTAACATTTGGCTAGCGATCTTGTACCAGAATTGATTGACGATCATGAAGAACTGGTGGTAGTTGCAAATGTTGCTATTAATATAAGTGGTATGATTTCCAGTACTATTGGATTAGGATCAAAAAAATGGAAATGGCTTAGAATTCTTGATACATAGCTAGACTCAATTTGAAAACATTAATTGTTATGATCCAAGATTTTGTTAAAAGTTTCTTTTTTCTAGAGGAAAGTAAAAGCCAGATATGAGATCATGTTTCAATTTCTAATTTTCTCAATAGAGTTAGTTTCATTGAAAATTTTGAGGAAGTTTCATCTCATTATTGTAACATGGTGTTTGAGGTTAATACTGTCATAATTTGCCAAAGTTTTTGAAAGTCAAATCTACTATTTAGAATAATTCTATTTGCAGTTTTCTATTTGACCTATTAGTACTTCTAGCAAATTTTGCATGCCAGGGAACCTTTTGGAAGCAAGTGGAACCCCTTTTTGCATTTCTCATTCAGGATGACATGATTGAGGAGCCTTATTCTATGCATATTAATATAATTTATTAGATTGGAAGTTGGTCTTAACTTTTTATTATTGAACATCAAAAGTATACAGATAGATATACAATAAAAGATTTCTAGTGGGCATTTGTGTAATAAATTTCAATTTATTATATTGTTTGGTAATTAGTTGGTGGATATATTATAGAAAAGTTATTAGCATTCCTCTTATTTGCATATTAAAATAAATGTTCACTTTGATTACAACTTATGTCATTTTACTATATTTCTTAAATGCAGGTATTAGGAGATATACTAGAAAGCATTTTAGGTGCAATATTAGTGGATACACGACTAAAACTCGATGTTGTCTAGAAAAAACTAAAACCTATGTTGTCTCCCATTATTACACCTAAAAACATGGAATTTCAACCACTATGGGAATTGCACAAGCATTTCTCTTACCACCATTATGTATTCAATGTGACCACCACAAAAAAAAGAAATGTTCATGTGGCCATAGTACAAATAAAGGTGAAGGGATCCATTATATTTGGAGAAGGATCAAACATGAAGAAGAGGTCTACAAAAACTAAAGCTACCAAACATGCATTGGCATAGTTAAAGGTATTTTCAAACTTTTTTGTCATTCTATTTCTCAGAGACGGTTAGAAGCCTATCATAATCGAAAGATTAAGTTGTTTAATTGGTGAATCTAAATTTATTTTCACTGACTAATAGCATCACATGGACAAGCCTTATTATAATTGGGAGTTCCTAATCCTAAAATGGTGGTTTTGTAAATAAGGTAATGGGAATATTTCATGGACATTTAGTTATCTATTTGACCTATTAGTATTTTCAGTAGATGTTGCATGCCAGGGAACCTTTTAGAAGCAAGTGGAACCCTTTTTTGCATTTCTCATTTAGGATGACCTAGATTTTCTCAATCAACTAGTAACTACTGCCAATACATATATTCAAGGGTTACATTTTGAAAATTCACACATTTATATTGTTTCCTTTGATTGGATTCTTTTTCAGCTACTGTTCATGATATATATGGGATTGGTTCATGCAAGTCAGAAAGGTGCACATACCAGCAATTGCGGAAGCTATATCTAGAGTTTGAGTTGTGCCTATGATTTTTCCTACCTAAAATTTGAAGGAGTGCTAGCGGTATACTGAAGTATTTGTTTCAATGCTTGGGTGAATTTAGATTTATACAAATCAATTACCAGGTGAAACGAGCTGACTCCTCCACTTTCCCTAAGATGAAATGAACCAACTCCTCTATAGAAAAATGAAACTATGTTGGAAAATTCCCCCATACCACATGAAAATTCAATGTTGAAACTTGGTGAATGTTGCCCCATTACCATTAATGAAAATGCAAGATTTTCCTTGGCAATTAATAAAATTGACAACCCTAGGTGACTAGGTAACCCAAACAAAGCTTGGCAACTAGGTAAACCATGGAAGGGCTCAGAAATTGCCAAAAAAAACACTAGCAAAACCTCAAATTCACCAAAATATGAAAAATTTCCACTATATTATACCTTTTATTATATAAGTTCCTTTTTAGAGGATGGACCCTATTTAGGAGTCAATGAGAAAATTTAGTATATAGAGTCCCTGTTAGGAGACTTTGAATCCCTGTTAAGAGATTCCAACCCTATATGGAGTTGTAGTAGAGTAGATACAATATGAGCCCATTGCCTAAACATGCACTTCCAATTACAAGAAGAGCTCACTACCCAAACAAGTAATCAAACTTCTAAATTATAGATATTGTAACTTCTTTCTCAAATGATCTTTGATCTTCAACTTGATCTTGGATCACAAAATAACTTCACAAAACTTTACATATATCACTTTCATAGTAAGTTTGCAAATATCAATACTCGCACAACTTACATCACAATTACACTTCTCATTGCAAGATGTCCTTTTCATAAATACCATGCCTTTACAAAAATTACTGTTAGGTTAGCTAAGACCACAATAAAATTTTCTAACTTAGAGTAAACATCTAGGATGTTGGTTCTAATTGGACATGTAATTGTTTTGTAAACAAAATAATTCCTTTCCTTTAATTTTTCTATCCTATTTCTTTGGTGAAAGACATGTTGGAAGATTGGAAGATTGCTTTGATGATGATATGTTACATTCATGACTAAGTTTTTCATTGATGTCAACATAGCATGTTTAATGTCTTCTATAGTATCTGACAAAAGAATAATGGAAAGATTAAGTTGGTATGGAAGGCTAGTTGAGCATGATAACCATGTGAGGGTATGGGAGATACTTTGGAATATCTAGTATATGTAGTTAATGTCAAAAGTTGAAAGGATATGTCTAGAAGAAGTTAGGAAAGTTTTGGTGATGTTTTTTCTAAGATAGAGTTTATAGAGGCATGTTCTGGTAGACTTGTTATATCTCTTAGTAGAGATTATATCTAGAGGATTGAGGTTGAGGACATGAAGAAGACATGTTCAAGATGATGTGGCTAAGCTCACTCATTATAATATTGTGTGTATGGAAAGTTATTCAAGTTGCAAGGTGAAAGATTTGGGTTATTACTAAGTGTAACATGTTCTTAATGTGGTCCTATAATAATTAATTAAGAAGGACTAATAGCCAAATCAAGGAATTTTTTAATGGACTCAATATAAAGGAAGGACATTTTCCTTTATCATGGTATCAAAGGAATGTATTGTGAATGTTTGGCAAGTAGCAGAGAGTGTAGAATGAAAAATTGAGTAGAATAATGCGAAACTAAAGGGAACTTCATTACTTTGGTTTTGCTAAGTGATGCAAGGTTTGGTATTTGGATTGAAGGTTCATGGATTGATCTATAAGGTTTGACAGTGATTGATTTGGTTGAAAAGATAGAGAAAAGAACAAAGGAAAGAAGAAGATGGCAATAAATTACGTGTTTCAATAGTGAGATCTTATTGTAGTTGAAATTGCATGTTTGGCCAGTGGCCTCTTCTTTCATATATTATACTACAACTCCTAATAGGGTTGGAATCTCCTAACAGGGATTCAAAGTCTCCTAACAGGCACTCATTGTACTAAATGTTGTAATAGACTCCTAACAGGGTACATCCTCTAACAAGGAACTTATATATTAGTATATCATCTTGTGGACTTCATTCCCATCAGGGTTTTCCCTCTGATTAAGGGTTTCCCTAGTCAACATATCTAGTGTAATTGTCTTTGTGCATCATTTTATGGTTTTTGTTTAATTTGGTTGAATTGTTAAGTTTGTTTAAAGAAGATAAGTGTTTTAATTATTGGATAATTTATTTACCACCCCCCCCAAGTTATCTTGGTGGATTATTGTCTCTAACAATTAGTATCAGAGCACCAGGTCCTTGAAGAAAAAGTTTAACAACTTTGGGAGATCCACAATAAACATGTTTAGGAAAGATAGTCTAAAGTTTAATGGAACAAACTATGATAGTTGGAAGGAAAATATGAAGACACATTTCTTGTATATGGGTCCAAGATATTGGATCTTGACAAAATCAATGAATACAATTATCAAAGAAAATGAATTGGAAAGTTTCTTTGAAGCAAAAAGAGATCTTTTCCTATGTGACATGAGAGCTAAAGAAGCACTATTAACTACACTTCCTAAGATTGAGTACAATCAGGTAAAATCACTTCTTACTTCACATTTGATTTGGAAATCTTTGGAAAATAGTTTTGGAGGTGATGCACATTCTAAGAAATTGAGGCTACAAAGTTGGATTTGTGCATTTCAAGATTCTAAGATGATGGGAGATGAATCTATAATAACATATATATGTAGGATATCACTACAGGTCTTAAAGATCAAGGAGGAAACAAAGAAGATGATGAGGTTATATGGAAGATATTAAAGACCATAACACCACTATTCAAGTCAATAGTTTAGATGATACAATTGTTGATATCATGTACCAAAGATTTCACTAAGGAGTCATTACTTTAGAGACTTGAAGTAATTGAGAATGAACTTAGACAATCTAGAGAGTTGACCAGAATAGAAACAACTTTTAGTTCCCTAAATATTTGACCTAACCTATCAAGGAGCACAAGTGCTAGAGGATATTTTGCTAGCACTAGCAGATCTGAAGAAGACAGAAAGATTGATGAAGTAGTAGCCCTTTTGGTAAGAAGAGTGAAAGGAGGTAAGAAAATATTTAAGTATTGGACTTGTGATGAATATGGTCATTATGCATCTAAGTTTCCTAAAAGGTAAAAAAATTATAAGGGAAATTATAAGTCTAAAAAGGATAGAGAATGTTTGTATTCAAATGAAGATGATGATTCTAATGAATAAGCATTGAGTGTTAGTGATGATGAAATTGGATCTGTGGCAATTAAAGAAGAAATTCTAGAGTAGGTGGCTTTGGTATCATAGGTTGAGAAGAAATCTAATTAGATAATTGACAATAGTTGTTGACATCATATGCCTAGTGACATGAACAAGTTTGTTGACTTCAAAAATTAGGATGGGGGAATTTTTAGAGTTGGAAACAATGCAACATACCAAGTAAAAGGTATTGGATCTATAACTCTTGATGGTAAAACTAATACTGAGGATGTATAATTTGTTGATGGTTTAAAGCACAACCTTTTAAGTGTAGGAAAACTAGTAGACAAAGTTTATTAGCTTCAGTTTAGAGAAAGGACATGCATGATCAGAGATAAAGATGGAAAGATAATTAGAGCATGAACTAGATCCAGAGGTAATGTATTTCAATTAAATTCCATTGAAATGACATTTTTGGTTGCAAACGTAGATGACAGTTGGTTATGGCATAAGAGATTCAACCATATAAACTTTGATAGTATTGTGAGGGCTAGTAAAATGTTCATTGTTAAAGATTTGCCAAATATTGTAGAGCCTACTAATACAAATTGCAAGGAGTGTGTTTTGGAAAAATACAACAAAACTTCTTTTTTGAGAAAGAAGTCTACTACTACAGTGAAGTTGGAGATTCTACACACAAATCTTGATGTAGGAGTATCTAGTGGTGTAAGGTCAATCTTGTATCACCCAAAAATATGCTTAGTTTTAGTTTATGTTTAAAGTTTTTTCAATTTTGGATACCCATTTGGGTCAAATAAAGAGTCCAACTCTCATAGTTCAACTACTGGTTTTTTGGGTTAGAGTTTTTGAGCACCTTGGGATACATGCCAATGCAAAAATAGGTTATTTTGTAATTGATCCATAATTATGATGATTTAGAGGGTTTAAGTTGGATGGATAATTATATTTGTAATTTAAAACACTCCAAAAAAAGAATTAGGTCAAAAGGCTTTATGGTTTGAAAGTTATTGCAATTTTAAGTTGCCTAGAGACATCATAAGAGTGCTTCCCAGTCACATTTGAGGAACTAAAAAATCTTGTATGGGCCCAAAAAATGAGGGATGAGAAAATCTGGTCCATATGGCTATAGTTCACTTTGAGAGCTTTCTAAAAATGTAAACAGTTTGTCAATCAGAGTCCCGAATCGAAAGTTATGTGTCTCAAAAGTTGGATTACCATTTCTAAATTCTTCTAATTTTACACCTACTTCTAACATAATTTCTAGAAGCTTATGTTTTGGTGGTGGATGCAAAATGGAATAATCTAGACTATATTTTGAACCCTAAACCTAATTAGGGTTTATTTAAGAACATTTCTAGCAATGTAAAGGTAGTTCTTGGTGGAATTTGAGAGAAGGTATTGTGAGGAGGGCTTTTCTCCAGGATCTTACCATTGTAAACCCATAAGGCATTTCTTTGAGTTTTTTTACATGTACTAAATGTAGTAGAAAATTTTACTAATAATTATATTCCCCTTTTTTCCTATTGCATTCATTTTGGTTGTGGCTTGTGCCTTCATTAAGTGGTATCAAAGCTAGGTTTTCCTAAGTCAGTAGATAGTGTGCCGACTATGAGGTAGTTTGCACCAAGAATACATGGTTGTGGGTTTGAGACAAGAAGATTTCTCCATGAAGGGATCATGGTGGAAGGGCTAGAGTTGTTACTCCTAAGGTTAGATCCCTCCAAAGACAAGTCCAAGCATTGCAAGAGGAGATCCATAGAGGGATGAATGTTGTCGTAGGAAATGAAAGTGAGGAAGAAAATGAAGAAGGAAATATTGTGAAAAAAGGGGAAGGAGATAGAGGCGTCCTAAACTAGGCAGAGGAGAGGCTTTTTAGGGCCATTTCTAAGCTTGGAAAAATACCTAAAATTGACATCGGTATATTTTTGGGAAGTCTAAACTTGGATGAGTTGATCAACTAGATCAATGAACTAGAATAATATTTGGAGTATGAGGTTATCAAGGACCTAGATAAGGTTAAGTTTGTGAAGGCCAAAATGAAAGGCCATGCCAAAATCTGGTGGCAAGAGATTTAGCTAGAAAGAAATAGAAGAGGAAAGGAGAAAATCACAAGATGGGATTGCATGTTGGACAAACTAAAGAAGTAGTTCATTCATATTTATTATGAGCTTGATTTGTTCAAGAAAATTCAAAGGTTAAAGCAAGTAGGAAAATCTATCTAGGAATACATAAAGGAGTTTTACTAAGTTCTTTTTAGGGTAGGGCATACAAAAGCAAACAAGGAGAAGGTTTCCTATTACCTTAGTGGGTTAAGACCTAGCATTCAAGAGGAGTTAATTTTGGTTAGAATGACTAGCATTGAAGAGGCATACCAATTTGCCCTACGAGTTGAGGAGAACCTAAAAAAATGGTTGGATGGAAGGTAGAGAGGGTGTGGTCAAGGAGGAAGGGGTGGTGGCAAGTCATTGGAGGCTGAAATGAGAACCAAATGAAAAATGAAGATGTGGGTACTAGATGAAACCAAAGGAATGAGGGTTTCAATTGCTCCCATGATCAAAACTTTGGAGATCAAAGAGGAAGAGGTAGAGGAGGCTTCTATGGTACCTATTTTCATTTCAATGAAGAAGGTCATCGTGCCTTTGAATGCCCTCAATGCAAAGGAAGGACACATAGGAGAGCTGATAGTCAAGCAAGGTTTCTCATGTGGATGAGGATGCACAATCATTGCATTCAAATTATGTAGAAAGAGGAGAGGTTCTAGTAAATGAAAGGTTCTTACTAAGTGGTGGGACTGAACCTGGACAAAGGAGGAGTTTGTTTCTTACCAGGTGCAAGTGCAAGGGTAAATGTTTTGATGTGATTGTTGATGGTGGTAGCACTAAAAACTTGGTGTCAAAAGAGATGGTCTCAAAGCTAAAGCTCAAGAGGGAGAAACACCCCCAAATCTTTTGGATTTCCTGGGTGAAGGATGATCATAAGGTCCTGGTTAGTGAACAATGTCTAGTGAAGTTCAAGATTATGAGTTACCATGATGAGGTTATCTATGACATCATTCCAATGGATGTCTACCTTTTATTCTTGGGAATTTCATGGCAGTTTGATAGGCATGTTGTACATGATGTGCATGAAAATACATACTCTCTAACAAAGGATAGAGTTCACCACAAACTAAATCCCTTGATAAAGGAAGGTGAAAAGGTATGCAGTAGTGCTAGGGTATGTCTTGTTGATGGAAAAAAAATTTTGGATGGCATGAAACATTATTGTATGTGTTATACTTTTATTCCTAGAAAAGATAAGAAAGGTAGTAGTGAAATTCCACTTGAAGTCTCAGGCCTATTAAGTGAGTATGGAGATGTCATCTCTAATAATGTTTTAGAAGGGCTGCCACCTATAAGGTAAATTAGTCATCAAATAGATTTAATCCCTGAAGCTAGTTTTCCTAACAAGCCTGCTCGTAGGATGACTCCTACTAAAACTAAGGAGCTAAATAGATAAGTTCATGAGCTATTGAGGAAAAGTTTGATTCAAGTGAGCCTAAGTCCATGTGTAGTACTTGCACTACTAGTACCAAAGAAGGATGGAGAGTGGAGAATGTGTATAGACTCTCGAGCTATAAATAGAATAACCATTAAGTATCAGTTCCCTTTACCAAGAATGGATGATCTTATGGACTGTTTGAGTGGAGCTCAGTACTTCACAAAAATAGATCTCAAGAGTGGCTATCACAAGATACAAATATGAGAGGGAGATAGTGGAAGACTATATTCAAGACCAAGAAGGGTCTATTTGAGTGGTTAGTCATGCCCTTTGGATTGACCAAAATGCTAAGAACCTTCATGTGGATTATGAATGAGGTACTAAAGAAATTCTTGAGAAATTTTTTTATTGTCTATCTGGATGATATTTTAATTTTGAGAAAGTCTTTGGATGAACATTTATTGCACATTTTTAGTGTCCTTGAATGGTTTAGGGAAGAGAAATTGTTCATTAATTTGAACAAGTGTAGCTTTGTCAAAAAGGAGTTAGTCTATTTGGGGTTTGTTGTATCCACTAAGGGTCTCAAAATGGATACAAAGAAGGTAAATGCCATCCTATAATGGAGTACTCCAAGGTTTTCTATTAAGGTGAGGTGATTCCATGGTCTAGTTAGTTTTTATATGAGGTTCATTAGAAATTTTAGTGGCATATGTGCACCCCTGATTGAAACAATGAGGGGGAATAGAAAAGAGTTCAAGTGGACTACAAGAGCTGCAAGGTGTTTTGAATTATTGAAGAAGAAGGTGACAAAACAACCTACGTTGGCACTTCCTAATTTCAATGAAGTGTTCTAGATGGATTTTGATGCTAGTGGTAGTGTTATTGGGGTTGTATTGAGCCAATAATGTAAGTCTATTGCCTACTTTAGTGAAAAACTAAATTATGCAAAGAAGAAGTATTATGTTTATGATTAGGAGTTCTATGCAATAGTTCAAGAATTAAATAAATGAAGGCATTATTTATTTCCAAAAGAATTTTTCTTGTATACTAATCACCAGACATTGCAGTAATTAAATATCCAAGGTAAATTTAATCAAAGACATTTGAAATGGGTAAGTTCATGCAAAGCTATACATTTGTGTTGAAACATAGAAGTGGAAGGTCTAATAGGGTAGCAAGAGCATTGAGTAGGAGACAGTTGTTTCTGAAAGTAATGTGGCTTGAAGTGGTTGGGTTTGATGAACTCTAGAATCTGCACCCTAAGGATCCTAAATTTGTTGAAGCATGGAAGGATTGTAAAGAACTTGTTACTCTAGATAGGATCAAGTGGCTAGATTATTTGATTCAAGATGGTATGTTGTTCAAGGGAAGTCAATTATGTATTCCAAGGAGTTCTATGAGGGAGAACTTGATCAAGGAGAAACATAGTGGAGGAATGGAAAGACACTTTGGTCAGGATAATACTATTTCCATCATTAGAGAATATTATTTTTGGCCTCAATTGTCATAATATGTGAAAAAGTTTGTGTAGAGTTGTTAGGTATGTCAAGTAGCCAAAGGATTTAGTCACAATACCAGACTCTATCAACCATTGCCTATCCTATCAAAGCCTTGGGAGGACATAAGTATCAATTTTGTTCTTGGATTGCCAAGGACACAAAGGGGTAATGACTCAATATTTTTGGTGGTTGATAGATTCTCCAAGATGGCACATTTCATTCCATGCCACAAGACTCATGATGCAGTACATATTGTAGATTTTTTTTTCAGAGAAGTGGTGAGACTACATGGTTTCCCAAAGAGTATTGTTTCTGATATAGATACTAAATTTGTGGGGTATTTCTAGAAGACTTTGTGGAAGAAGTTGAGGATAGAAATGAATTTCAATTCTACACATCATCCATAGGCTAGAAGAAAAATAGAAGTGGTAAATAGAAGTTGGGTAATTTATTGAGGTGTTCAGTGGGATATAAGCCCAAGGGATGGGATTTGATTCTACCACAAGAAAAAATTTCTTATAATAATTTTGTAAATAGGAGTATTGGTAGATCACCATTCCAAATTATGTATGGGAATAGTCCAAGGACTACACTAGAGCTAAGAAAGATGGAGCAAGGGGAGAGGAAAAATACTGAGGTAGAAGAATTTGTTGAACATGTCAAGAATCTACACAAGGAGGTACATGCATAAATTGCTAAGATGAACCAATAATATAAGGCTAGGAAAACTAAAAAAAGGAGACGTAAGGAGTTCCATGTAGGGGATCTAGTTATGGTATACTTGAGGAAGGAACGATTTCTAGTGGGTACCTACAACAAGCTGAAGATGAAGAAATTTGGTCGTTGTAAAATTTTGCAGAAACATGACTCAAGAAATGCATATGAGGTGGAGTTGCCTAATGGAATTCCCATTTCTCCTATCTCCAATATTGAAAACTTAGCAAAATGTCATGATGATGGTGCAGATGAGGGGTTGATGCTAGAGCCATGTCCAATTCCTACTTTGGTGAAGGAAGAGATTGAAGATATTCTGGATAGTCGTGTGGGTTGGAGTACCATAAACAACCCGTATGAAGAAAACTTGGTGAAGCTGAAACAATGACCAATAGAAGATTCAACTTGGACATTCGTAACGGAGGTTGCCCATTTGGGTTTCCCTCTACTAGCTATAAATTGACAAGGTCACTTTTCAATCTACCCTAGGTGTCTGATGCAGGAGCATCTAGTGGTGTAAAGGCAATCTTGTATCACCCAAAAATATACTTAGTGTTAGTTTCTATTTAAAGTTTTTTCATTTCTGGATACCCATTTGGGTCAAATAAAGAGTCCAATTCTCATAGTTCCACTATTGGTTTTTTGGGTTAGAGTTTTTGAGCACCTTGGGATACATGCCAATATAGAAAATAGGTTATTTTGTAATTGATCCATAATTATGATGAATTAGAGGGTTTAAGTTGGAGGGATGATTATATTTGTAATTTAGAACACTTTAGAAAAAGAATCAATTCAAAAGGCTTTACGGTTTGAAAGTTATTGTAGTTTTAAGTTGCCTAGAGACCTCCTAATAGCACTTCTGAGTCACATTTGAGGCACTAAATGACTTCGTACAGGCCTAAAAAATGGGGGACAAGTAAGCTGATCCATAAGGCTATAGAGTACTTTGAGATCTTTTCAAAAATGTAAATAGTTCATCAATTAGAGTCCCAGATCAAAAGTTATGCCTCCCATAAGTTGGACTACCATTTCTGGATTCTTCTAATTTTACACTAGCTTCTAACGTGATTTTTGGAACCTTCTATTTTGGTGATGGATTCCAAATGGCATATTCTAGAATTTATTCCTAACCCTAAACCTAATTGTGGTTAAGTTAAGAAAATTTCTAGCAATGTAAAAGTAGTTCTTGGTGGAGTTTGAGAGAAGGTACTATGAGCACTTTTCTCTAGGATTTGACCATTGTAATCCCATAAGGCATGTCTTTGAGTTTTTTTACATGTACTAAATGTAGTACCAAATTTTACTAATAATAATATTCCCCTTTTTCTTGTTGCATTCATTTTGGTTGCAGCTTGTGCCTTCATCAAATCTCAGCAATCCTCCAAAAAATGGAGGATTACACGGTCAAAGGTATTTTGTGATTTTAGTTGATGTTTTTTCTAGAATGATGTGGGTTAAATTTCCTAAATTGAAATCTGAGGCATTTTACAAGTTCAAGATATTAAAGAATAGAGTTAAGAATGAATTTGGTGTGAAGTGTTAGGATAAACCACGAACAAAAATAAAAACTACATGCAAATATAACCAATAATACAAAAATAATAGATCACATAGAAATGAACACAAGGCACCAAGATTTAATGTGGTTCACTCAATCCCTAGGCTATGCCCACCAAACCACAAGTCCAATCTTATTACAATCCAATAACTACAACCTGATTACAATCCGTAATCCCTTACAACTCAATACCGCTGCAAGAAGCAATTTTGCATCACAACATAATGAAAATACCTAACACTAAACCCTTTTATAGAAGTATTAAACAACTTTAGGGTTATAACATGTCGGCCATAAATTAGCCAAAATTTTAGTGGTGAATCTATGAATGGTGAATCTACAAATAATACCAAATTTTTATTTTTCCAAGGTGATGCCCCGAACCCCACTAATTATGAAGAATGTGCAGTACTTTCCTAATTAGTCACCATAATCTAACAATCTCCCACTTGGGGACTGATCAGGCTCCACACTAAACAACAATCTCCCACTTGGAGACTGATCCAATAGCAATACCACTACCACATGGGGCTCCCATTGGATCAAACCACCCTAGACTCTACTGTTCTTTTATTCATGTTCAGTCTAAATGACCAACTGAAGCTAAAGAGGAGTTCAGCTTCTCCCTTTTTAGAACATTTGCCAACATATCTACTGGATTATAATTTGTATGTATCTTCTCCAGCTTTAACTTTCCATCCTCCAAAACTAATCGAATGAAATGGTACCGCAACTATATGTGTTTGGTCATAGAATGCAAAGCTGAATTCTTTGCAAGATGAATGGCACTCTGACTATCTATGAACAAATAATTATCCTTCTGAGGATTTCCCAATTCTTCCAAGAAGAATTGAAGCCATATCATTTCCTTGGCTGCCTCTGTAGCAGCAACATACTTTGCCTCTGTAGTGGATAGAGAATTAATCTTTTGTAACCTAGAAACCCATCTCATAGCTGCCCCACCAACAGTAAAGACATAACCTATAGTACTCCACC
The DNA here is from genome assembly GCA_028749045.1 of Cupressus sempervirens. Classification (NCBI taxonomy): domain Eukaryota; kingdom Viridiplantae; phylum Streptophyta; class Pinopsida; order Cupressales; family Cupressaceae; genus Cupressus; species Cupressus sempervirens. Next base: position 721,094,853 of record CM053791.1, read on the forward strand.
TGGTAACAATATCCCCTGCCAAATATGAGTCAACATAGCCCTGCAAATTAGTAGTAGAGCCCCCAAAGTGTAAATACTTATTGGATGTTCCTCTCAAATATTTGAGAATCAACTTTACAACATTCTAATGCTCAAATCTTGGATGACTCATATACCTGCTAACAACTCGCATTGCATGTGCAATATTTGGCCTAGTACATACCATAGAATACATCAAGCGTCCTATAGCTAAAGCATAGGGTACCTTGAAAATCTTATCCTCCTCTTCTTGTGTCTTAGGACACATCTCCTTAGTCAATTTCAAATGACCAGGTAAAGGTGTGCTAACAACTTTAGCATTCTCCATAGAGAAATGTTGCAACACCTTCTCAACATAATCAACTTGAGATAGCATTAATGTTCTATTCTTCCTATCTCTACAAATCTTGATACCAAGGATTTTTTTTGCTGCCCACAAATCCTTCATATCAAATGCATGTGCTAACTGGCATTTTAGCCCCTTAATGATCCATGTTAGACCCAACTACAAGCATATCATCAACATATAAACATAAAATAATGTAGCTATCATCATCCAACCTCTTAAAATAAACACAATAATCTAAATGACACCCGCTATAGCCATGCTCATGCATAAACCTATCAAATTTCAGATACCATTACTGAGGTGCTTTCTTCAAGCCACATAAACTTTTCTTTAATTTGCACACTAAGTTCTACTTACCTTTGACCTCAAATCCCTGTGGCTGACCCATATATATTTGTTCATCCAAATCACCCTAAAGGAAGGTTGTTTTATCATCTAGCTGCTCTAAATGCAAATCTTTAGTAGCCACAAGACTTAAAATAGTACGGATAGAAGTCATTTTAACAACAGGAGAAAATATCTCATCAAAATCAATTCCCTTTTTCTGTGCAAATCCTTTTACAACTAACCTGGCCTTAAATATTTTCATACATCCTTCCTCTTCTTTCAACCTATAAACCCACTTATTCTATAAAGCCTTTTTACCTACAGGCAACTTGCACAAATCCCATGTCTTACTCTTTAGCAAAGAGTCCATTTCATCTTTCATTGCAGACATCCACTGAATCTTAGTATCCACCTGCATAGCTTCATCATAGCTTTTAGGTTCACCAGTATCAGTAAGTAAAATAGAATACAAAGAGGGAGAAAATATTTGTGGAGGTCTAATTTGCCTCTTTGACCATCTAACATTCACTGGTGTGTGTGGTATTTGTTGTTGTGGTTGTTGCACATCATGAGGAATGGTTGGAACATCAGCTTTTGGAGTATCATCCATCACTATATAATCATCTTCTTTCTTCTCATATTGCTACAACAAATTTTTGTACAACACTTTCTCATTGAATATGAAATCCCAAATTCTAACAATTTTATGATTTTCAAAATCCCAAAGCCTATAACCAAATTAATTAATGACATATCCAACAAAGACACATTTCTTTGATTTAGCTTCTAGCTTGGTTCTATTTTCAGAGTCTATATGAGGAAAAGCTTCACAACCGAAGGTCTTGAGAAAAGAATAACTCATCTTCTTACCAGTCCATGCTTCTTCTGGAATACCATAGCCCAAAGGAGTAGAGGGACCTCTATTAATCAAATATACTATAGTATTGATAGCCTCTACCCACATGTGTAAGGGCAACCCAGCATGCCACCTCATGCTCCTTGCGCACTCCATTATAGTCCTGTTCATGCGTTCAACCACTCCATTTTCCTGTGGAGTCCTTGGAATATTTTTCTATCTATGAATACCATTAGTGGAGAAATAATCTTCAAATTCATGACTACAATACTCACCACCATTATCAAATTTGAGACATTTTAATTTCTTACTATTCTCATTTTCAACCAAGCATTTGCATTTCTTCAAAGTTTGAAATACATCAGATTTTTGTCTAAGGAAATAAACCCATACTTTTCTAGTTTCATCATCAATAAATGTAACATAATAATGAGAGCCACCAAGCGAAGAAATCCATCTCTTTTGTTTTCCATACACACAACTTTCATAGAAATCCATATTAACACATTTTAGACTTGGTAAAACTTTTTTTGAATGAAGTACTTTCATACCTTTCTCACTCATGTGCCCAAGTCTATTGTGCCACAATGTTGTATTAGAATTTACAGCAGCTATTTGTTCTCCTTGCTCAACTGTAGCAATTGTTTCTAAACATTCATTTTTCTCTGAAATAATTAAAGTAGAAGGAACAATATGATGTGTACAAAGATATAAGGTGCCTACTTTCACACCTTTTGCTACTACAAGGGAACCTTTTGAAACCTTTCAATTTTTATCATTAAAAGTAACTACACAACCCTCATCACCGAGTTGCCCTGCTGAAATTAAATTACTACTCAGCCTTGGAACATGTCTTACCTCATGTAGTAGCCAATGATTCCCATTCTGCAACTTAATCTTAATTTTTCCCTTTCCAACAATTTGATAGTGTTCATTATCCCCCAAATAAACAAGCCCAAAATCCCCTTGGACATAATCATTGAAATAACCTCTATGAGATGTAGCATGAAATGAAGCACTAGAATCTAAAACCCATGAATCATCAACACTTTCTAAAGATAGAAGCAAAACATCCTCTTTGAATTTGTTACTTACCACATATGCCTCCTTATCTCCATCTAATTTATCTCCTTCATTTTTATTTCAATTCTAGCAATCTTTCTTTTTATGACCTGGTTTCCCATAGTACCAGCAATTGTTTAGTCCTCTCGATTGAGACCTTTTCCCCTTTGACTTTCCTCTTGATTTACCACAATTTCCAGAGTTACTTCCTCTCTCAGTTGTTCTGCCCCTGCTTTGTGCATTCAAAGAACTTCCTGATGTAGATCCACCTGAGGATTTCCTACGAGTTTTCTCACTCAAAAAAACACTGATCACATCATCATATTTTAGGGTATTAGATCTAGGAACAAAATTACTCACAACCATTACCAAGCCATTCTAGCTTTCAGGCAAAGAACACAAAATCAAGACAACCCTAATTTCTTCATCAAAATTGATACCCATAGAAGATAATTAAGTAGTAATAGTATTAAACTCATTTAAATGATCTACAACAAATCCACCTTTTTCCATTTTCATATTAAATAAACAATTCATGAGAAATACCTTGTTTGAAGCAGAGGGCTTTTCATATAGTGTCACTAGGGTTTTCATCAATTCTTCTGTCATCTTCACTTTTGTAATATTAAATGCCACTGATGGTGCCATGCATAACCAAATGCTTCCAAGTGTCTTTGTGTCCAAAATATCCCATTCAAAATCTAACATAGATCCCTAATTCTTGGCTTTGCCTTCCAATAGCTTCCATAAATCCTTTTGATAAAAATTTCTGGCCATTGCTCCCACTAAACCATGAAACTTTCCTATAGAGGATAACTAAAAACAACTAGGCTTTGATACCACTTGTTAGGATAAACCACGGACAGAAATAAAAACTACATACAAATATAACCAATAATAGAAAAAATAATAGATCACATAGAAATGAACACAAGGAACCAAGATTTAATGTGGTTCACCCAATCCATGGGCTAAGTCCACCAAACAGAAAGTCCAATCTTATTACAATCCACCAAGAAGCAATTTCACATCACAACATAATGAAAATACTTAACCCTAAACCCTTTTATACAAGTATTAAACCACTTTAGGGTTATAACATGCCAACCATAAATTAGCCATAACTTTAGTGGTGAATCTACGAATGGAAAATTTATGAATAGTACCAAAAAATTGGGGCAATGCCCCAAACCCCACTAATTATGAAGTATGTGCAGTACTTTCTTGATCAATCACCATAATCTAACATGAATATTAAATGTTTAAGATCAAACAGAGGAGGAGAATTTACTTCAAATGAGTTTAACATGTTTTGTGAGGAAAATGGAATTAAAAGACAACTATTAGCCCCAAGATCCCCTAAACAAAATGATATTTTAGAGAGAAGGAACAAGTCTATTATAGAAGCAACTAGAGATATGTTAGAAAAAAATGATGTATCCAAGAAATTTTGGGGAAAAGTTGTGAATACAACAATCTACACTATGAACAAAGTGCAAGTTAGGAAAGACATAGATAAGACACCTTATGAACTATGGTTTGGTCACTCACCTATAGTTAAGTACTTCAAAATATTTGGAAGCAAGTGTTACATAAAGAGAGATTATGGCATTGGTAGTTTGATGCTAGAAGTAAGGAAGGTATGTTTTTTTGGTTATTCATTGAAAAGGAAGGCTTATACAAAGAACTAAAACTATTAAGGAAAGTGTAAATGTGAGAATTGATGATAAATTTAGAGTACAAGAGAGAATAGTTGATTACAATTTAGATAATGATGTTGTTACTAAGCCAAGGAATTATAAGGAATTTCTTGAGACTATCAATGATTTTTAGAATGAAGGAGAGCAAATATAGGAACAAAGCTCAGAACCTTTAGTAGAGCCAAGAGATGAGATAACAACCCTTACTTCAAGAAAGAAAATGATAAAGAATCACCAATCCAAATATATCATTGGAAGCAGAGTTAATGAATAACTATGCTTGACATTTTAAGTTGAGCCAAAGAATGTAGATGAAGCATGTAAAGCTGACTATTAGAAGAAAGTTCCGAAAGAGAAATTAGATTAGATAGTAAAGAATGAGACATGGGAACTAGTCCCTAGATCAATAGACAAGAATGTGATAGGAACTAAATGAGTATTTAGAAACAAGATGAATGAGAAAGGAGTTGTAAGAAACAAAGCAAGATTGGTATGTAAAGGTGTTAGTGAACAGATTGTCTTCCAAATAAATACATACAAATTGACCCTAAAACACCTAGATAGGAAGACTTAATAAGCACTAATAGTTGGGTCACTTCACTATTGAAAGAGTTTAAGGGACCTTTGAATTTATCCAAGTATAGCTCCATGTGTAATATTTATGATGAATTCATATAAATATAAACACAGAAGCTTTTAACTACAAAATACAAAAGTTTTAAAAACATCTATCTATAAACATGATATAGATGTGGAAAAACTAAGTGACTAAAAGGAAAATGAATAGTAAATGACACAAATTTCATTTAATATAATGCTACATTATATTAAAAAAATAGAGAAAAAGAGGAATGGTCTTTTCTAACCACACAAACAATTAAAGTAAAAAGTCAAAAATATAATCATGATAGCAATCATATGCATCAAATTGCATTCAAAGATAACCAATGCAATACAAAGATCAACATTGACTAGAGATTTAAAACACAAACACAAAGTTTTGATGACTTAAAATACTCCTCCTTTGAACACAAAAGAATAAAATTGACTTTGTTGTTTGATACCTACAAAAACCAATATCTAGAAAAAGAAATATCTTCCTTCTTTCCATGTATTCATAGCCCCTAATTTTTTTGTTGCTCAAAGTATCCACCAAAAAAATTAAGAAAAACTAGACCCCCTTATCTTTGTTTCTATAATTTATTTAACATCTTCTTTTTCCTGTAATATTTCAGTTACATAATTGATTCTTTGGGAAGCTCTTATCTGCCTATCCTCATATGATTTTAAAATAACATTACATATCTTATTGTTGAGGAAAGATAAAAGTGTGAAAGGCCATCATAAGCTTTAATAAAACCTTATAATAATTTTTGATTCTCTCCAATTTTTCCTTCATAGACACTTGTCACTATCAAGTTGAGTCATTTCCTATATGACCACTGTGTGTAGACAAGAACAATGATGTTGCCAAATGTATCGCAGCCACCTTATATGTTTATCACTATCAATAATTAGATCATCTTGGAGAGAATTAGGTGTGGAATCTACTCACACATCTCATCTAACTTATATTTGATTTCAAACTAGATATATCACCAAGAGCCTATGCTTTGTTCCTTCTTCTTGTGTGCCATAGTGTGAATTTCATTAAAAATTCAAATCATTATTGATCAGGTTTGGATTTTACCATTGTTATTGACTTCCATATTCATTTTGACCCTTCTCCACATTCATTCACAACATCATTTGCTATGATTTGGGCCAGTGATGTTTGATATTGGATGCAAACACCATAACCTTGTCAAACTGTTAGCATTTGTACCTTTATGTATCTCGATATCTTAAACATATTGGAATTATTACTTTATTTTAAAGTATTGTTCTATTGCTATGGAAAGTTTAGACACAATATGTATTCAATCTATCATGAGATTGAAATGTTGCATTGACATTTTTTTGACCACTTTGTGTGTAGCCTCATGTATCTCTACGCCATTTCAAATTTTGAAGCCAAAGACATCCAATGCAAATGTGTAGGTATGCGGACATCCCTATCCTTCTTTGCTGAGAGGAGTCATTGGTTTCATTGAAATTGTTAATTATGTGATCACATACAGACCTATGAGTTCCATCCTTCCTCCTTGACTATCACAATTGAATCAACTGAAGAGAAGAACATTCAAACAACCATCTTTCCTTTAGGTTATCATTCGGCCTTTTCTTTCCATATTTTTTGTACAATGAGAGGTCATCTCTTACATATACTCATACCTAAGACATGTTTTCTCATAAGAGACTCAATTATGTGGTGGAAGCTTAGATTGAAATATGCCACCTTGGAATTGGATAGATTTTTGCAGGCTCGATGCATGAGTATCCATGATCTATGCACACCCACACTATGATGAAATTCATACTTTACCAAACAGTTTACATACATGACCTTCTTCAATGAAAATTTTCTATGGTGGAAGCCTACAACATTTATGTGAAAAGGATGCCATGAAATCATCAATATCCTCATAAGACCCAAGTGTGAGATATGTAGAAATCATGGTATTGGAATAGATGTGGTATGGTAGAGTTGGGTGACCTGTCAAACATGTGATCAACACCATACACCAACATCAATTGTGTTTCCATACTTCATTCTGACATTTAGTATCTAAAATACCTTTCTATGGCTAAATCACATCATCTTAATGCAGTCACCTTCAAAACACATGACTCTTCATGCACTCACAATGACTCCAATGTTTTTAAAGGATCCTTGTCAATTATGAGAGCTCACTAACATGTATCCAAGGTGCTATCTATGTGGCTTCAAAGGTAGTCATTATTTAGGAATCTCAATTAACTATACAAATTTCAAATTTATTCCTTGAATTCATGAATCACATGCATTTAACTTTCAAATCGGCATCTTTGTCTTTCAATTGAAGATCTCTACAATTGGAAGCCTTGTATTGAAGGGAGTCATGTTCTGACCATGCCTAATGAGGAAAACAAAAAGATTCTTTTGATGTAGACCTGTGTGTGGTCTCGCTGCTTTAGATAACTCCACTTTCATAGGGGTGACATTGATATTTCATTAATTAAAGGGATTTTTGAGTTAAATCTTCCTTGATGGAGAAGAGTGCATGTCATGTGGGATCTTTATAGCTAAGGTAAGTTCAACACAAATCTTTAATCATAGATTGTTTCAAAACAATTTGAGCCTTCCAATATTGCATGAAATTAGATTTTGACCCTTAGATTTGGATTTTAACTTTAAGAATTTTGAAATATATCCATTGGACTGCTTGAAATGCTAATCTTGAATCTATATACCTAAACTTTACATAGCAAAATTGTGAATCCCTTCTAGACCAATTAGTGCTAGTCAAGTTACTGAACTTCATCTTTTAAACCTAAATTTTTGAACTACTGAATTGCAAGATGAACTATGTAAACTATTTAACCACTTCAAATTGCTTTTAAACTTAGTTCAAAGGGGTTCAAGACCTTACATTGAGAATTTTAAATACTAGGTATAAATTGGGTACCAACAAGGGCTCTAACTGTGGGACTAATTTTGATGCAAAATTAGAGAACTTTAGCAATCTCTTGGAAAAAAACAAGTGCCTTATCCATTGGAAAAATAGAGTCACTAAGATAAATAAAACTAGGAGTTTCTTGCAAAGAGGGTAGAGGGGAGCAAGGCAAAACCCCTAAACTAACAACAAGCACAAAGCTTGCATATTATTCAAACTAACACTATGCACACCAAAAGAATATTTACAAAATATATACAAAGGTAGGAAGAGAACCTACCACAAGGAATAGACAAGAAAAAGAATCATGTGAAACCATTTATTGACTAGGAGAAGTAGGAGCCATTCCATAGTAGTCGACTATTCTTTAATGGGGCTACTATAGACCACTGCCTCCTACTGATCTCTTTAATGCTGAAGGTCAAACTCATGGTATAATAAATTTTGGTAACCAAATACTTTTTCTTGAACAACCAAAGCTCATTGTATTATTCTTCATCTTTCGATGGCTTTTCTACATCATTTTTCAAATCAAGAAAGATTTCAAATTGGTGAGAACAATATTCAGGAAGTTCTTCATTAGTCCTCCAACTATTATCTATAATGACCCCCTTATTATCACAACCATGAGAATCATGTTTCACATCATCAAATAGAGATAATTTATATAACATGGGATCAAATTTATCAAAAGCAATTTCTCCAACTTTATGAAGAATCGGTACATCATAAAATATGTAAAACATTTGATCTTTCTTTTCTCCCAATGCATCTTTAGAGAATAGCACTCAAAAGAATGAAATGAATTACCAAACAAACTTGTGCAACCTATTTGCTTTGTATTCATAACTTGACTATCCAAAGAGGGATCTCCTTGACCAAGAGATATATCTTAAAGAGAATAGCACCCAAAAGAATGAAATGAATTACCAAACAAACTTGTGCAACCTATTTTCTTTGTATTCATACCTTGACTATCCAAAGAGGGATCTCCTTGCCCAAGAGATGACAAAAATATGGATATGATGTCTATTTCTTCCTTGTACATGAGAGTATCACCCAATGTTCTAATTGAGATGCCATTAGAACGAGATTTAGTTCCACCCTTTTTCCCTTCCATCAAAGTTTCAGCACATTCTACTATGGAAGAAATGAATAGATTTTCATCATTTAATGGTGAGTCTTGAGGCTGAAATAGAGGGTTTTCTTTTACAACAACATTTTAACAAAACCCCACTAGCAAGAATATTGGATTGAGTTTTCTCTAGATGACTTTACCTTCCAAATTTTTAGAGTTTTCTTCAAACTCTTTTTCTATTTATGTATTTGGTTGAAACCAGATTGCCTCCACTAGAAGTACAAGATGATCATCTTCTTGAAAACTGCCCAACTCAGAGGTGTGCAGATCTATCTTTGTTTCAACATTCTTATCATTTTGAGCGGAAATCTCATTTTGAAACTTATCATTTCCAAAATTAGCTAGTAATTGTAACTTCTCAAAATAGTGGGAGAATCTTCTCCTCCCTCATCTTCTATACATTCCAAAAAAGATCTTAGCTCTTTACTTTCAACTGGATCTAGATCAATAACTGGAACATACTTAAAGGAAATCTTTTGATTACGATCATTTTCCACTTCTTCATCAAGAAGGGTAACCTTTAACATTCCTAATAGTTTTTCCATAGGTTGGAAGTTGGTTTCAAGATTTCTTTCCTTCTCTTTGTTGTCACTATTGCTAGGATTCTCACTCTTAGCCTGAGTGTTCTTGTTCTCTCATGTCTAGTTTTCTTGTGGATGGATTATGGCTGTTTGGATTCCTTTCTCAGCTAGAATGGAATAATTGCATGAGATGAAATGTGAAGATATAACTAGAGCTTCATCATAATCTACCTCTAAATGTTTCTTCAATCAAAACATTTTCTCCTTAATCTCCTACAAGTCTTTCAACTTGTGAAATCTTGCACATAGGCTTTTCCATAGTAGCCAAGACATGGCATCATCTTCTATGCTTATGTTATTCCTAATAGCCTAGGAAATGCTTTCTTCACAATTGTCTACAAATTCTTGTCATACTTTATCATCCATTTGATAAAGTTTTGGGAGAGATAGGTTTGGCATTAATCCTCTTATGACTTTTATAGTTGGCATGATCTTTGCAATAGAGTCACTAATCTCCTAAACATGAAGATAATCATAACACTAAGGAAACAAATATTAATATTGATCTTTGTTTTTGGTCCCTAGTAGAGTCACCAAAAATATGTTAGTGAATAGATTGTCTTCCAAAGAAATACATACAAATTGACCCTAAAACACCTAGATAGGAAGACTTAATAAGCACTAATAGTTGGGTCACTTCACTATTGAAAGAGTGTAAGCAACCTCTAAATTTATCTAGTTGTAGCTCCTCGTGTCAGATTTACAACGAATTAATAGAAATACAAATATGAGTGCTTTTAACTAGAAAGCACAAAAGGTTTACAAACATCTATCCATAAACATGTAGATAAACTAGGTGACTAAAAGGAAAATGAATAGTAAATGACACAAAGTTCATTTACTAAAATGTTGCATTATATAACAAAAATAGATAAAAAGGGGAATGGTCTTTTCTAACTGCACAAACAATTAAAGCACAAAGTCTAGAATATAATCATAACAACAATCATATGTATCAAACCGCATTCAAAGATAACCAATGCAACACAAAATTCAACATTGATTGGAGATTTAAAATACCAAAGAAAATTTTTGATGTATTAAAATACTCCTCCTTTGAACACAACAGAATAAAATTGACTTTGTTGTTTGATAACTACAAAAACCAATATCTAGAAAAAGAAATATCTTCCTTCTCTCCCTGTATTCTTAGCCCCTAATTTTGTTGGTGCTCAAAGTCTTCCCCAACAAAATTCAAAAAAATTGGACCCCCTTATCTCTATTTCTACAGTTTATTTAACATCTTCTTTTTCTCGTAATATTTCAGTTACATAACTGATTCTTTGGGAAGCTCTTATCTACCTGTCCTTGTATGATTTTAAAATAACATTACATATCTTATTATTGAGGAAAGATAAAAGTGTGAAGGGACATCATAAGGTTTAATAAAACCTTATCATAATGTTCAATTCTCTCCAAATTTTCCTTCATACACACTTGTCACTATCAGATTGAGTCATTTCCTATATGATCTCCATGTGTAGACAATAAAAATGATGTTTCCAAATGTACCACAGCCACTTTATATGTTTATCACTATCAATAATTAGATCATCTTGGAGAGAATTAGGTGGGTAATCTACCCACACATCTCATTTGACTCATATTTGATTTAAAACTAGATATACCACTAAGAGCTCATGCATAGTGTGAATGCCGCTAAACATTCAAATCATTGTTGATTAGACCTAGGTTTTACCACTTTTATTGACTTCCATATACATTTGGACCTTTCTCGACATTCATTTGCAACATCCTTTGCTGAGATTTGGACTGGTGATACTTGATACCTATTGCACCTTGATGTCTGATATTGGATGCAAACATCATAACCTTGTCCAACTGTCAGCATGTGTACCTCTGTGTCTCCCAATATCTTAAACATATTAGACTTCTTACATTATTTTAAAGTACTATTCTATTTCTATGGTAGGTTTAGGCACAATATGTATTTAATCTATCATGAGATTGACATGTCGCATCGGTATTTTTCCAAGCACTTTATGTGTAACCTCATGTATATCCATGCCATTTCACATGTTGAAGCCAAAGATGTCCAATGCAAATTTGTAGGTATGGGGACATCTCTATCCTTATTTCTTGATAGAACTCAGTAGTTTCATTGAAATTGTTAATTATGTGATTACATCTAGACCTGTGAGCTCTATTCTTCCTCCTCGACTATCACAATCAAACCAACCTAAGAGAGAAATAGTCAAATGACCATCTTTACTTTAGGTTATTGTGCATCTTTTTCTTTCCATACTATTTGTGCAATGAGAGGTCATCTCTTGCATATAATCATACCTGAGCTATGTTTTCTCACAAGAGACCCGATTACATGGTGGAAGCTTACATTAAAATGTACCACCTTGGAATTTGATGGAGTTCTATGGACTTGGTGCACATGTATCTATGATTTGTGTACACTCACACATTGTTATTACACTCATACTTTACCAAATGGTTTACGTACATGCACTTTTGCAATGAAAACTCATGTTATAGGGGAAGCCCATAGCATTTATGTGTGAAGGATGCCATGAAATCATCCATACCCTCACAAGACCCAAGTGTGAGATATGTAGAGATCACAATATTAGAATGGAGGTGGTATGGAAAAGTTGGGTGACCTATCAAACATGTGATTGACACCATACACTAGCATTAGCTATGTTTCCATACTTCATTCTAACATTCAACATCTCAAATACCTTTCTATAGCTAAATCACATCATCTTAATGCAATAACCTTCAAAACCCATAGCTCTTCATGTGCTCACAATGACTCCAATATTTTTAAAGGATCCTTGTCAATTATGAGAGCTCACTAAAACATATCCAAAGTGTTATCTATATGGCTTCAAAGGTAGTCATTAGTTAGGAATCTCAATTAACCATAAAAATTTCAAATTTATTCCTTGAATTCATGAATCACATGCATTTAATTTTAAAATCTACATCTCAATCTTTCAATTGAAGATCTCTACAAATGGAAGCCCTCTATTGAAGGGAGTCATGTTCTGACCATGCTCAATGAGGAGAACAACAAGATTCTTTTGATGTAGACCTATGTGTAGTCTTGATGCTTTAGATAACTCCACTTTCATAGGGGCTAACATTGATATTTCATTAATCAAAGGGCTTTTTGAGTTAAATCTTCCTTGATGGAGAAGAGCACATGTCATGCAGGATCTTTATAACTAAGGTCAGTTCAACATTAATCTTTAAATATAGATTATTTCAAAACAATTTGAGCCTTCTAGTATTGAGTGAAATTAGATTTTGACCCTTTTTTTCTGGATTTGAACTTTAAGGCTTTAGAAATAGATCCATTAGACTACCTAAAATCCTGGGCTTAAATTTGTATACCTAAACTTTACGTATCAAAATTTTGAATCCCTTCTAGACTAATTAACATGAGTCAAGTTATTGAACTTTGGCTTTTAAACCTAAATTTTTTAATTGCAAGATGATCCATCTAAACCATTTGAACCATCAAACCACTTTGAACTACTTTGAACTTTATTTCAAAGGGGTTCAAGACCTTACACTAAGAATTTTAAATACTAGGTTTAAATTAGGTAGCAACAAAAGGTCACTCATAGCAAGAAGGAATAGACTATGAGGAGACTTATGCTCCAGTGGATAGAATAGAAGTTTTAAGATTATTCTTAGCCTATCAAACATAGAAGAAATTCATTGTATATTAGATGGATGTCAAGTTAGCAATTTTGAATGGAGAACTTAAAGAAGACGTATACATTGAGTAGCCTGAAGGATGTCCTTTGACAGATGACAAAGACATAGCATGCAGATTAAGGAAAGCATTGTATGGATTGAAGCAAGCACATAGAACTTGGTATGCAAGGTTGAACAAGCATTGGAAAAAGCTTGGATATAGCAAAGGTATGGCAGATAATAATCTATATTGGAAAGAAACTGATGATGGTTTGATGATTTTGGGAATATTTTTTGATGATATCATATTTGGAGGAAATGATGAAGAACATAAGAAGTTTGTAGAAGAAATGAAGAAAGAATTTGAAATGAGCATGATAGAAGAGATGAAATATTTCCTAGTATTGTAGATTATACAGAATAAAGAAGGAATCTTTATTTCTCAGGCTATGTACTTTAAGGATTTACTAAAAAGGTTTGGTTTGGAAACATGTAAACTTGTTGGAAAACCAATGATAACTGGAAATAATTTATTTACAAAGGATGAGGCACCTACCATTTAGCAGAAGAAGTATAGATTTATGATTGGAGGTTTGCAATATCTAACTCACACATGACTAAGTATAGCAGAATTGTTGCAAGATTCTAGGTTGATCCCATAGAACATGATGCAACAATGATAGGGATATTAAGATATCTGAAAGGAACTTCAAAATTTGGATTATGATATGAAAAATCTAATGATTTTACTCTAAGTACTTATACTAATGTAGATTAGGTAGGCAATATGGATATTAGAAAGAACACCAGTGAAGGAGCTTTCTTTCTTGGAGGAAGACTGGTTTCTTGGTTAAGCAAGAAGAATGATTGTACATCTCAAAGTATAGCAGAAGTAGAGTATGTTGCAGCAACAAATAATTGCAATCAAGTTATTTGGATGAAGTAGATGTTGAAGCATATAATGATAGAAATTAGTGAACCTATTTTTATACATTATGACAATACAAGCATGGTAATGATGTGTAAGAATCTAGTATTGCATTTGAGGAATAAGAACATTTCTATTAAGTATCATATGTTGAGAGAAAAAGTTGCAGAAAAGGAAATTAGATTAGAGTATGTGAACACAAAAGAGTAGATTGCAGATATATTCATGTTATGCCTCTTCCTAAAGAGACTTATGAGTATTTGTGAGGTATGCTTGGGGTTATGCCCCTTCCCACATCAGAGTAGAAGATGCAAGAGTGCATTAGTCCAGGGTAATAGAGCACCATTATTTCTCTAGAATGGATGTTGATGCTTCCTGCATGGGGGAATATCTATGATGGATAGAGTCAACTAGGACTCTTGTTGATATTATTTTGACACTCAAGTTAAGTATCAGTTTTTATAGAGTTTGATGTAGAGATGTTGGTTGCAGAAAACTTTGACATTGATGTCAATGGGGGAGAGTTTGTCATGAAAAAATCATAGTATGAGGGAGAAGTATTGTATAAAAAAGAGAAATAGTTTGGCATGAATTTTTAATAACAGTTTGGTACATAGTACATAGAGGTATATCAATGGGGAGTATGATTGATGAAGAGGATTTAAGGACTGTCTATCTTTTGTTGGTATTCTTAGAACTAGGTTTTTTTCATCTATGTTGCCATCAATGCCATAGGAGGAGATTTTTGGAAGATTGGAAGATTGGTTTGATGATGATATGTTACATTCATGATTGAGTTTTTCATTGATGTCAACATAGCATGTTTGATGTCTTCTATGGTATCTGATAGAAGAATAGTAGAAAGATTAAGTTGGTATAGATGACTAGTTGAGCATGATAACCACATAAGGTTATGGGAGATACTTTGTAGTATCTGGTATATGTAGTTAATGTTGAAAGAAAAAGGGATAAGTCTAGAAGAAGTTATGTAAGTTTTGGTGATGTCTATTTTGGGATAGGGTTTACAAAGGCATGTTCTAGTAAACTTGTTATATCTCTTAGTAGATTTGATATCTTAAGGATTGAGGTTGAGAACATGAAGAAGACATTTTGAGGATGACATGGCTAATCTTTTTCATCATAATATTGCGTGTACATAAAGTTATTCAAGTTGCAAGGTGAAAGATTTGGTTTATCGCTAAGTGTAATGTGTTCTTAATGTGGTCCTACAATAATTAATTGAGAAGGACTAATAGCCAACTCAAGGAATTTTTTTATGGAATTGATATAAAGAAAGGACATTTTATTTTACCATGGTATCAAAGGAATTTATTGTGAATGTTTGGTAAGTAGCAGATAGTACAGAATGCAAAATTGAGCAGAACAGTACAAAAGTGAAGGGAACTTTAGTGCCAAGGTTTTGCTAAGTGATTCAAGGTTTGGTATTTGGATATAAGGTTGATGACCTAGTCTACAAGGTCTAACAAAAATTGGTCTAGTTGACAAGATAGAGACAAGAACAAAGAAAAGAAGAAGATAATAGTAAATTACTTGTTTCAGCAATAAGCTCTTCTTGTAGTTGAAATTGCATGTTTGGGTAGTGGGCTCTTCTTGAATACATTATATTACAACTCCTAGCATGGTTGGCACAACTCCTAATAGGGTTGGAATCTCCTAATAGGGATTCAAAGTTTCCTAGTAAGGACTCATTGTACTAAATGTTGTAATAGACTCATAATAGGGTCCATCCTCTAAGAAGAAACTTATATATTAGTACATCATCTTGTGGGAATCATTCCCATTGGGGTTTTCCCTCTGATAAAGGGTTTCCCTAGTCAACATATTTGGTGTACTTATCTATGTGCATCTTTGTGTGGTTATTATTTACTTTGGTTGAATGGTTAATTTTTTTTACAGAAGATAAGTGTTTTAATTAATGGATAACTGATTCATTGCCCCCTCTCGGTTATCTTGGTTGACTATTGTTTGTAACAAGACAAATATCTCTTTTCTATATAATCTATACTAAATTTTGAGGTTAAACATATCATCATCAACATGTATACTATCTACATCTAACTTTTCTATTCATAATTTGATATCAGCAACAAGTTACATACAAAATAATACACTATTGTATACCAATTTCATATTTAGACAATTTTCTCAGTACCAAAAGCTATGTATTCTTATTTTTGAGGTTTCCTGTAAGCATGTACATCATGTGTTACCATAAATGAAACCAAATACATGTCTTCATTAGCCAATTTCCAATAGTCACCATGTCACCAAGGAAAGATGCAAGCAGGTTAAGCATGGTGACATGGTGACCCAATCAGAGGTCATCATGAGATAGTTGGCCAAGTCAAATGTGGCAGAGTGAGGACCAATGGGGTGGCACCAGGTGGTGCTTAGGTGGGAAAGATACTAATAGGACATGATGATGGTGCAAAGGCTAGCCAATTACATGATGACCTATCTCATGGTTGGTCAAACCCATTTTGACCCTTATCAATATTTTCATTATTTTCTTTCTAAAAGCATATATAAGCACCTTTTTAAATAAAAAAAGACTATATTCAAAAATTTTACCTTTAGAAATGGTTCAACTTTTGGAAATGAAATGTAGACCTCAGAGCAATGATATAAACCTGATCTTCAACTAGACATCCTAGACATCTTCAATAAACCAACAAAGGACTATCATATATTGCTAGAACTAGGAGAAATTGAATTTTCCATTTTTGTAGTCAAATTTTACATAGGTCTTTAATGGAAAAAGAAATAGGTAGATTTATGTTACAAGGAATTCTTAGCATTACTACAAATTTGTTGTTTCAGATGAGATAAGATCAAATTATGATCAAATTATGATAGGATTATATGCACTAACGACAATCAAGGATGAAATGAAGGTCTTTGAGAGTAGTTACAGGAATGAATTTTTTGTCATTAGAGGTAGTTGAGATTCACAACAAGGGAAGATGCAAACAAACAAGATCAGATTGAAGACTTCTCACATCTTATCTAATATCAAATTTTCCTTAGAAAAATGTTTTTCTCATTTCTTTAAGGAAGATATTTCAAACATCCTAAAAATAGCATTAATCAATTTTGATTACTAGTAGATGAAGGAAGAGGTAGTTTCACTGGCAATAGAAAGAAGAGTTTTAATAGGACACATGTCAATATCTAAATCTAATCTGGGAGCCTTCTTCTTCTCTATATATTCATTCTCTTTTCTCATTGTAGAGGTTCTAGTTTTGGAGAATTTTTTGAACTATGATACCACGGTTGGTTCTAGTCTTGGATATTTTTCACTATTGTGTGACTAATTCATTGGTGCCAGTTAGATTGAAATCTTCATTCATGACTTTGATACATTCTCATTAGTTTCTCTGTTATGAACAATAGTTGTATTCTCTTTGAGTAGTAAGCTAATATAGTCATCTACTGTGTATCCTCTGAGATTTTTTGCATATCCTTGATGTATTGATTTTAAGGAAATGAATACAGAGTTTCATTGAAAAGTTCATTCTATAATTTGTCTTCTTTTTATGGGTCTATAGTTTTTTGTTGATAAATTCCCAAAGTGTGTATTATCTAGTTGTAACTTTTTTTTGAAGTTGTATGTCATTGTATATCTTTTTTTTTGGGTCAAGGACCTAAGTGAAATTGGTTGATATGCATTGACAAAATTGCAAGGATCATAGGAGGATATGATAAGTATGAGTTCAATTTAAAGATAAATGCTTATTTGCAAGGTAGAAAGATAGCTCTAATATCTAGATATATTAGTATATTTTAGGTATCTATGTGTATGCTCTAACTTAGTTTATGCCCAATGGATAAGGGACTGGTCAGCTTAGAAATTACATGTTTTTGTTGTTGCATACCTAGGTTATGTTGATTCAATCATTAATCAAATATATTTTATCTTTATGTTTAGGAGTTGAAAAGAGTTACCCTCACTTAGTTTATTAGATTCATGTGCCCTTTTATTAGCTATTTCATATCCATGAATATTTGTATAAACATAGAAGATTCAAGAGTTTTATCTATTATATAGATTCAATTATATACCTTTACACTAGTACCATATAAAAAATCTGAGGTCCACCCACCTAGGTTTTGCAGAGCTTAAAGAAGAAGAAGGAGATTAAATAGCCTTATAGTTGGCCCTAGTGTTTGAATAGGTGCATTGAACATGAGAATTATCTACCACTAGGTGTATGTTTTCTTATCACTAGGTTTTTAAAATAATGTTAATTTAGAAGCTAACAAAATCTAAGATCCACCCACCTAGGTCTTGCAAAGCCTGAAGAAGAAGGAGATTAAATAGCCTTATAGTTTTCTCTGGTATTTGAATAGGTGCATTGAACATGGGAATTAGTTTACCCTAGGTGTATGTGTTATTATCACTAGGTTATTAAAAAGATGTTAATTTAGGAGCCAACAAAATGATGACTCTATTGGTTTGGCATGGGTGCAAACTAAAACTCTTTTACATCATTGATCAAAACCTTGTAGAGCTACCACCTCCTTAAAGAGGAAAAATAAGATCACAAATGTGATTTACTTCTTGACATTCAAATTTCTTATAACAACAGAAGAAACAACACTCAAAACTATAAAAGAATCATAACCTCTTTCCAAGAATGATAGTCAAGAGCTCTAGATCTGTCGATACAACCTAAAAGTCCTTCAAAATTTACAAATGAAATCAACTAGGATACACTGATATAGAGATACAGAGTCACCATTCACAAATAGGAGAACAGAAAACAATTTATCACTTGACAAAATTTGGACCATACTTTCAACTGTAGGAAAATGGAAATCATGAAACCACTCTTTTAGATTTACAATCTTGAAAAATAGAACAAACCATGTTGTTCATTCTTGATTCTAAACACTACAACACTTTGAAAACAATGCTCAGCTAAACTGATTGATGATTAAAACACTAATAACAATGCAATTTTTGTTCAACCTTCAAAGATACTATTGTCCTAGATAAAACACTACTCGGAGACATCAAACTTGAGCATATCTTTGCTATTGATAACAAAATTTGAACATGCCTTTCTTCTAATCATATTGAATCACCTTTTAGACTCAATATTCCCTAGTAGAGTTGCTATGTTTTTGGCTTCTAAATTAATAGATTTTTAATAGCCCAATGATAAGAAAGCATACACCTAGGGGAAGCTAATTTCCATGTTCAATGCACCTATTCAAACACTAGGGCCAACTATAATGTTATTTGCTCTCCTTCTTCTTCTTCTTTAGCATCTACAAAATATAGGTGGGTGGACCTTAGATTCTTTATATATTACTAGTGTAAAGGCATATAACTGAATTTATATAACAAATAAAACCCCTAAATCTTCTATGTTTATGCAAATATTCATCGACATGTAATAGCTAACAATAGGGCACATGAATCTAATAAACTGAGGGTAACTCTTTTCAACTCCTAAACATAAAGGGAAAAGATATTTGATTAATGATTGAATCAACATAACCTAGGTATGCAAAAACAAGGACATGTAATTTCCAAGGTGATCATTCCCTTATCCATTGGGCATAAACTAAGTCAAAGTATATACATGGATACTTGAAATATACTCATATATTTAGACATAATATCCATCTATCTATCTTGAAAATAGACATCTATCTTCAAATGAAACACATACTTATCATATCTTTCTATGATCCCTACAATTTTGTCAATGCATATCAAGAAATTTTACTTAGGTCCTTGATCCAACAAAAAGATATACAATGACATACAACTTCAAAAACAAGCTACAACTAGATAATACACACTTTGGGAATATATCAACAAAAAACTATAGACCCATAAAAAGAAGACAAATTATAGAATGAAGTTTTTAATGAAGCTCTATATTCATTTCATTAAAATCAATACATCAATTATATGCAAGAAAACTAAGAGGATACATAATAGATGATTATATTAGCTAGTTGCTCAAAGATAATATGACTATTGTTAATTATAATAGAGAAACTAATGAGAGTGGTATCACAATCATGAAAGAATATTTCAACCTAACTAGAACCAATGAAGTGGTCACACAATAGTGAAAATATGTCCAAGACTGGAACCAACCATGGTATCACAATTGCAAAAAATTCTCCAAAACTTGAACCCCTACAATGAGAAAAGAGATGAATATATAGAGAAGAAGAAGTCCCCCAAATCAGATTTTGATATTGACATGTGTCCTACCAAAACTCTTCTTTCTCTTGATGTTGAAACTGTCTCTTTCTTCATCTATCAACAATCAAAACTAATTAATGTTGTTTTTAGAATATTTGAAATATCTTCCTTCATGAAATGAGAAAAACATCCTCTAAAAGAAAATCTAATATCAGATAAGAAGTGAGAGGTCTTCAATTTGATCTTGTTTGTTATTATATGCCCTATTAAAAATAGGGAATATTGAGAGGGGGGTGAATTAGTATTCTAAAAAAATTTGTCACCAAGTGGATTTTATTACTTTGAACCATGCATAAGAAATTAAACAAGTAATATTGAATAGTAAAAGTAAGCATGCATAGATAGAACTCATAACACCATATTTTGATAACTAGGGAAACCATGGCAAAGGGAAAACCCTAGTAGGGATGATACCCACAAGATGATGTACTAATATGAATGTTTCTTGTTAGAGGATGAACCCTATTAGGAGTCTATAAACTCATTAAGTACATATGAGTCACTATTAGGGGACTTTGAATCCCTGTTAGGAGATTTCAAACTTGTTAGGAGTTGTAGTAGAATGTGTGCAAGAAGAGATCACTACCCAAACATGTACTTTCAATTACAAGAAGAGATCACTACCAAAATAAGTAATTAAAGTCCCTTTAATATAGAACTATGGATGTTGTACCTTCTTTCAGATGAACTCTAATCTTAGTTTGATCTCAGATCACAAAATTAGATTATCAAAATTCACTACTGCACATGATACAAAACTTCACATTCATAACTTTCGCATGTTACTTCACAAAAATCACTACTTAATCACACAATATTTCTTTCCATAAATATCATGCCTTTTCACAAATTGTTGATAGGTTGGTTATGACCACAATATACTTTTCTAACTTAGATTAAACATCTAGGATGTTGGCCCTAATTGGCCAAGTAATTATTTTTTCAATAAAATAATTCATTTACCTTTCACTTTGATGATCTATACAACTTAATTACATTTCTTCTATACTATCCATACTAATGTATACTTCTCCTATATATCTTCTCTCTTAGGAATGACATTGTATAAACAAGTTATACATCAAAATGATATAGTGTTGTAAACATGTTTCATACGTAGACAATTTTTTGAGTACCAAAAGCTAAGTATCTTTATTTTTGAGGTTTTCTACAACATGTACATCATGTGTTTCCATGAATGACAATAATTACAACACTACATATAACCAATTGTCAACAATCTCCCCCTTTGGAATTGATGGCAACAAAGTAAGGAAAATTTGCTAAGTAACAAAAACCTTATCAAAACTTACAATACTTACCTATTACATATACTTCATATTAAAAATGCTCCCCCTTTCAATATGATTACTACATACATATATTATTACAATTTTATTCTACAACTTCTCTCCCTTTGACATCAATGAAAAAAGTTAAAATGTCAAAAACTATCAAAAAATTTCTACTAAGTGTTGTCCAAAAAAATTATCAAAATATATGTCTCACTACCTCAAGCTGATATCATCTTTATACAATCATCAAAATTTTCCTTTAGACTATCCATACCTTTCTACCATGTATCCTTGACTACTTTGGTATTAGTGAGCATTGTACATAAGGCATATGATGCAATCTCAACTACATTAAGGTTAGAGTAGCTGAAATTGGAATAAGTGTCCTTTGCTTTGACACATTCCTCCAATCGTCTCTCAATAGTTGATATCTTTAGAGAAATAGACTCTCTGAATTTTGATATTCTTCTTAGAACTTGCTCTTTTTCAAGTTGTAGTTTCCTCTTGATGTATGTGTGAACATGGACAACTTGTCCTTCAAACTCATCAACTCTACACGAAGGTTGTTGTATGTGACTAGTTATAGATTCCATCTCACTTAGCTTTCCTTGAATCTTACTATCCAAATATTTGGGGAACCTATGAGCTAAGGTACATTTGATGTACAATACCTTGCCAACTTGTAGACATCTTTGGAGTTTCTTAACACAAGTATCAAGACTCAAAAAATCATTTCAAATGGTGCTAAAAAGATTAGCATCATATGAAATTTGAACCTTACACTCAACAACACTCAAAAAATTTTTAAACTCATCATCAAATGATTTTGCAACATCTTGAGCTCTTTATTCGAGGTCTACTTTAGTATGTTTGGCTGGGAGGGTGTTGTACAATCTACCAACCACCTCCATTAATGATCTCTATAGACTCTTGACCATTCTATTCTTGTCAATTAACTTGTTCAAAGATTAGATCAAGTTAGATTGATCATCATCATCAACTGTAATGTTAGCAAGAGATATAGGAGTTGATGAGCTAGATTCTTTCACCTCATCTTCCTCTTGTTTGTTCTTTGTTGCCTTCTTTGATTTTCTCTCTTCTTCTTCCTTCTCCTCTCTTTCTTTTCTTTCTTTTTCTTTCTTTTATATTTCTTTCCTTTCTTCTTCCAATTTCTTTTCTTTTCCTTCTTTTCTCCTCTTATCTTTTTATTTCTGCTTCTTCTCCTCTTTAAGCAATTTCAACTTGGCTTCTTCAATTTCCTTCTTTTCTTCTTCTAACTATATTTTCTCTTCTTCAATAAATCTCAACTAATCCTAAATATCTTTGAAAAGGTGCTCAGGCTGATTAAAGCTTTTAAAAGTATTCTCATCAATGTTAATAGTAACATTAGTTTGATCAATTTGCATGGCGTCACCACTTATTGAAACTTACAAAGCTTTCTCTATAGTGGTAGGAGCTGCCTCTACTTTAATCATTGTTTTATTGATAGTTGAAATAGTTTCACTTCTAATTACATTCTCATCACCACCCATAAATAGAATTGGCCTCATTTTGTTCCGTAGATAGGGTGCTAGTTTACCCATCAATTTCTTTTCTTCTTCTTCATCTTTAGTTTTGCACATAGTTCTTATCATTGATTTCCAAAGTTCTATATCTTCTTCTTGAATTGGTTCTTTCTTTTCTATAATTCTATCATAGACTTAATAATTTACAAAACCTTTATTGTCTTTGAATTTCAAATTTTTAATAAGCGTATATCTCATAGTAGAGATATCAATCTATTCTTTCTCAATGTCATTGTACAAATCATAAAAATTATTCATTTGCACAAAGCTTCCTTCATTAACAACAATTGTGTTAATTTTCTCTATCTTTTCTTTCCATGGTTGCCTTGTTTTACTTTTTGGCTAGTTGGAAACAATAACCTTCTATGGTTGTTTGTCTTCTTATTCCTCTTCTTTTTCATCAATGGAATCTGTAATTCTCAATGACTTCTTTCTTTTGTTTGGTCTAGTAGCTTGCTAATTAACTCTCTTTGACTTATGAGTTTCAACTTCTACTAACCTTTTAGACTTCCTTTTAAGTTCACTAGGTTTCTCAACTAATACATATGCATATGTAATCCTCTATTCTATAAGGGCTTCTATAATGGATACACTGGATGCTTGGCTAACTAACAGAGGTGTTACATACATCGCACCTTGTTCACTAGTTTTTTTCAGTCCAGAGATTGTTTTTCTAACTGCCTATGATTCTTCTTTTGACATACTAGCCTCAAATAGTGCTTTCTTCATTATAGTTTCAACCTTCTTGTGAGATTCTTTCTCTAATGATGCTTGGTAAGCTGAGTGATTTATCTCCTCATACTTTCCAAAACTATATGATGCTTGATCTAGTTTGGATTTTAACATTAAATCAATGTAACCAATACATACATAATCACTTAATTCATAGCCTAAGGGATCAATAAAATTTTCCCTTGGTTCTACTTCTTCAACATAAGTTAGGTATATATCCACCATAAAACATATATCATTCTTAAATTTGTCAACAATTGTAGGTAGAATTTTGAATCTCTATTTCATCTCATTATGAAATGTTCTCGTGATTAAATTACCACTATCCAACATATTCTCTCTACATGATGCCTTATACATACATCTATTATCTTATCCATAGTGCATCTTTCACTATTGAGAATCTCTGTAACTGATAAAAATGGAAATATCTTAAGTACATGAAAGAAAATGTGACTGATTAGTGATAGAAATCTAAACACACCATTTTTATCCCTCTTAATCTTATCTAGATTCTCAAGGAGTTGTACTTTCAAAATATCACTCAAATTCACTTGTTCTTTCTCAACACAAATCATGTAGGTTGCATAGATAAAGCCTCTAAGCTTGGATCAACATGGCTTCCCCCCACAAATTGAGGTTCCTCAATGGTTAGATACTTCCAATGGATCTTCTCTAGTAGTATCACATACGTCTTCTATTAAAGTGCCCTCTACATTTTGCATTAATGGTGCTCTTGAAGTCTCTCAGGTGGTTGTTGCACCTTGAGCCCATCTAGGAACAACTCCTCATCCTTTGTCTAATGATGATGTGACCCTCATATTGTGTCAATTTTTCACTCTTAATGTTACGATGTTAGGGGTAGCTCTGAACTACCTAAGTGATAGCCTCCTAGTTGTTTCTACCCATGCCCATGTTTTCCCTTTGGGCCCCACTTCCCCATGCCCATTGATTAGGATTAGGAGGGTGGGGGCCATGACTATTCTCCCAACCTTGCCATCTCCTGCCTTAGTGTCTTCACCACTTGTTCCTCCTATCTCATCTTCTCTCGAGCCTTGTCCTCTCTCATGTTGCCTTGACTCACCTATCTCTTATAATTTTGTGCTTAGTTGGGATAGCAAATTAGTTGTCTACTTATCTAACACCACTCTCGACCCCCATTCTTTCAAATTTTTGAAGTAGGGTCTTAATTTCATGGTGGTGCCTCATATGATCCTACAGGTTGACTTCCTCATAGAAATTGACAATACAATTTGCACTCTCCCCAATGATGTTGCTGAAGAAAGTAGGAAAGATTTTGAAATTGCCCTCAAATGTGCCAAAACACCTAGGCACAACATCCCAAAGGTCAAGTTTCTTGCTTTCAAAAGTTTGATTCATCATAATGACCTAGCAATCATCAAAGTTGGCAAGTGTAATGCTACCGTCATTATGAACAAGCAAGACTATGATGCCAAGATGTTAGACCTTCTCACTGACTCTCATAGCTATAAAACCTTATGTTGTAACCCTTGTGTAAAATCTTGAAAAATGTCAAAGTGAGTGTCTTGGCCTTTTCCTTTGATGATGACATCAAGAAAAGGTTGGTTCCTTCCAAGGAAGTCACTCACCATATCTATAGGGTCCCAAAAATCCACAAGAGGGACATCCCACTTAGGCCCATACTTTACACCATAGGATCCCCAATGTATCCTTTGGCTGCTCCTCTTGCCAAGTTAATATCTCCATTGGTAGGAAATTTTGACTCCTATGTTAAAGACTCGACCAACTTTTTCCAATTAATTAAAGACACCCATTTAGATAACAATGATGTCCTAGTAAGCTTTGACGCGATCTTATGCTTCACAAAGGTCCTTATCCCCGATTCCATTAAAATCATGAAGCACAAGACTAACATGGAGATTGCCAAGTTGGTTGACCTATGCCTTAGATCAACCTTTTTCTCCTTCCAAGTGGTCATCTATGACCAAGTTGATGGAGTGGCCATGGGCTTCCTTCTCTCTCCCCTTTCATTGCCACCCTTTATATGGAGCATTTTGAAGAGGTGGCCCTTCATTTTTTCCCTCTTTAGCCTAAGTGGTGAAAATGATATGTAGATGATACTAATTTTTGTTGGCCTCATTGGCTAGACAAACAAGAAGAGTTCCACCAGTACATCAACAACATGGCACCTTGTATTTCATTCATTAAAGAGCTTGAGTCTAGTAACCAAGTGGCTTTCCTTGATGTTCTTCTCATCAAGAAGCAAGATGGATCCCTTGGTTGTTGTGTGTTTAGAAAGGCCACCCATACTGACCTATACATATGCTCATCCTCCCACCACCATCCTAGCCATAAAGTGGGCATTCTTAAGACCTTGGCTTTGAGAGCCCATAGGATTTGTGATGATGATCACTTAAACCTTGAACTTAACCATCTCCACCAAGTCTTTAGGCTTAATGGAAATTCTTCCAAGAAAATTTCTAGGGCTCTCAACCAATCCAAGTCCCTCCACCTTGCCTCATCAAATCCTAATCCTTCTCTTCTCTCTCCTCATGTTCTACATGCCTCCATCCCTTTTATGGAAGGCATCTCCCAAAAAATTGCTAGATCTTGTCAAAAAATGGTTTGTGTGTAGCTTTGACACCCCTCTCCAAGCTCAGGAATTGTGTCCCACCTATCAAAGACCCCAAAGATATGTATTCCAACTCAGGAGCCTAAAAATTAGTTTGCTCTTGTGGCACACCCTATATTGGTGAAATAGGCTGCTCCTTCCACACTCAGATCAAAGAGCATGTGACAGATATTAGCCATGATAGGATTTACAAATTAGCATTAGCCAAACATTCATTTTCTATAAAACATCACATATGTTTGGAGAACACACAAATCAATTCCAATGAGGAAAAATATTTCAAAAGGAAGCTTAAAGAAGCTGTTGAAATTAATAACCACCCCATCAAGCTCAATCATAATGATGTTTGGATTCTCAACCCCTCTTGGCATCCTATGTTATCCTCAAGGGACAAAACCCCTTGTTGTGTTGGTTAATCTCTTTCTCTCCCTTTCCTTCCTACTTGGTTACTTTCCCTCTCCTTGTTTCTTTTCCTCTCTCCCCTCCTCCTCTCCTTTGGTGGTTCATGCACCCCCTTCCCCTAGGGTGGCAACAATGTTAGTGTCTTTGTGGTTCTTCCTCTCTTCTCTTTGTTCTTTCTTGTCTTTTTTGTGTTCGTCTCATCTTGGGTTGTGTGGTTTCCCCCTTTTTCTCTCTTTCTCTTTATTTAGGTTCTTGTTGGTGCTCTTGTACTCCTATGACACTCTGGTCCTCTGAGTTAGGTGTGTTGTACCCTCAACCTATTTTTTTTCCTTTTTCATTACACTTTCATCCTAGGTACTTCTATTAGTGTTCTTCCTCTCCTTTTGTTTCCTTTTTATATTGTTCTCTTAATTATATGCATAAACACATGTGCACATGCACATGAAACACACACATATATGTGGATATATGTACACAAGTATGTATATATCGATATATATATATATATATATATATATATATATATATATATATATATATATATATGTTTGTATAGATGTATAATGCATATATAGATAGGTTCTTATATTTATTCTTATTGATCTATGTGCAATGTATGGGCACACACACACACACATATTAACCTCTTGCTATTAACCTTATTACTTGTGAGGTGCCTTCTTGTTTAGTCTTTTACCCCACTTGTTTTTTTTTTTTTTTGGGGTGTGTGCAATCCCTCTTCTCTAGGTCTCCTTTATTTGGTGAGTCTATGCTAAATCTGCAACTTACATTGTTTTACATCTCTTTTTGTGATGCAGGAGCATCCAGAGGTATAAGGGCAATCCTGTGTCACCCAAAAAAAAATGTACTTAGACTTAGTTTCGGTTTCATGTGTTTTCATTTTTGGATACCCATTTGGGTCAAATAAAGGTTCCAACTCTCACAATTCAACTATCAGTGTGCTAAAAAATCCTGAAAAAATAGGAGCATGCAATTTGGCCATCATTTTGGTGACCTAGAAGGTGTGAATTGGCTAGATGAATGTAATTGTGATTTAGAGCATTCCAGAAAAAGAATCAGATCAAAAGGCCCCATGGTTTGAAAGTTATTGCATTTTTTTGAGTTTTGGAGACCTCCTAAGAATGTTTCAAAGTCAAGTTAGGGGCATTAAATGACCTTGAAAAGGGCCAAAAAATGGGGGACGAGTGAAGCTGGTCCATAGGGCTATAGAGTGCTTTGAGAGCTTTCTGAAAATGTAAATGATTCGTCAATCAGAGCTACGGTTCAAAAGTTATGCCTCCTGAAAGTTTGATTACCATTTCTAGATTCTTCTAGATTTGCACCGACTTCTAACGCAACTTTTGGAACCTTCTATTTGGTCGGTGGATGCCTACTAGCACTTTCTAGAATGTACTCCTAGTCCTTAACCCTCCGAGGTCTATTTAAGGATATTTTTGGCATTGTAAAAGGCAGTTCGGAGTGGAGTTTGAGAGGAGGTACTGAAAGGAGAAATTATCTCCAAATTTATGCTATTGTAAGCCCTTAGGGCATGTTTTGAAGTTTATTTTCCTGTACTGTTTGTACTAGCTTATTTTCTCAGTTAATATAATTTCCCTTTTTTTGTTGTGTCTATTCTGTTCTTGGGTTGTGTCCCCATCATGTTGTCTCATCTTGGTGATGGATCATGTAGTTTGATTCAAAATGTTGATGGAAAAATCTTTACACAATCTAATCCAAAAATTAAGTACCACAGATAAAGCCTTCTGATAACTCATCACTCTTAGAACTTGTACAAATAGAATAAGCAATGATTTTTCTCAAGAATCTCACATCATGTTGTCTGATGGTGCTGATCACCATTGCCTTACCATTATAAACTAACTTCATGTTAAGTTCCACCTTCTTCTTAACTAGTTTCTCACTAATATGTACACTACCTTGTTTACCAAGAGTAGCCGCCTCATGAATAAGGTCACTAGAGATGTCAACTACATCTTCTCCTATCCAAATCTTTCCATTGTGAATTTTTCTTAATATAACCTAAGTCCACTCTTCAGTATCAAGTTTATGGTAAAATTAATATCTAACTAAGTCTAAATCCTTCAGATGCTCATATCCAAACTTTATAGTCATATCATGATTGAAAAAAATTTCCATATCTTTGTTCATGAATTCTCCTCCAATATTTTATAATTTACTAGACAAGTAACTTCCTACATCTGCCAAATATACTACATTGTTCAGAGTAATAGATAAATCCAAATTAGGGTTTTCTTGTAAAAGTTTCAAAAGAACAACTATCAATTAAGGTCTCTCAACATTCTCAACATTTTGAATTACTAACATGTTCATGATTACCCCAAATAGAATTTTATCGAAGAATTTCTATGCAAAAATGTTTAAATACCTTTTTTGAAGTAGCATTTTTCTCTAAATCACTTTATCAATTCTCTTTTGGATGCTCTATGCCTTTGAGATAATTGCAATGTAGAAATAATCAAGTTTTTACTCCATTTATTTATTTAGAACTTGCATTATTTGCATACTTTGCCAAATCAAAAAGTTGTTTATTTGTATCTAAAATCAAATATCTACTCAAGATCATCTGTTTGATCTTCAGATGCTATTTGACATTAATCATAGCCTCCTTTCATCATGACAATGCTCCACAAAACTTTTCTCCATGAAATTTATTTTAAAAGCATAGATTTTATCTTCTATCATAGAATAAACTTCCTCTACTACAATAGTAACTCTTATTTCCTTCATAACTTCTTTTGATAAGATCCAAATTGCAAGTGAGCTTTGCTACAATCTCAACTCTTCTTGATACATCTTTTCTCAACCTTGCTACTCATACCTTGATCTATAAATGAAATTTTCAAATTCTGGTGCTATGAACAAGCTTAATTCAACTTGGTTGAATCAAACTTAATTCTTGACTTCAATCTTTCTATCTTTGCATCATCTAACTTTTCCTCAGAAATATTTAATCCTTTTACTAATGCCTCACCCAGTTGTTCTCAAAGTTCACTAACTAATTTTTTTTTATCTTTATTGTCATTCTTAGTTCTAGAGTTGCTTTCATTATTCCTTCTATCATTTCTGAAGTTTTTTCCATTTTTGTTTCTATTGCCAAATATTTTTTTCATGATTCCTTCTATCATTTTGGTAGTTTCTTCCATTGTTGCTTCTATCCATTTTGCAATAATTTGTTGTATGTCCAAAGTTGTTGCATAACTAACACACTAGGATTCTATTTCTGGGATTCTATTGATCAATAGGTCCTTGACAATTCTAAGATATGTGTCCAAAGTTGTTACAACTATAACACACTATCTGCTTTCTTTCATCAAAAGGTTTTCTTTCTCTTGATGTCCTTCTTCTATCTATAGGGTTAGTATTTCTAGACATTCTACTATTCCTATTATCATTATCATATTTAGGCTTCTCACAATCAATTTCTTTATGACCCATACCATGACCATTATGAAAATATACATTCGTAACATAATTAAATGAATTATTTGTACAATTTCTTTTCATATGACCTATTTCATTACATGAAAAATACTTACCTCTAAATTCATACCTAGGTTCCTTAGGATGTTCTACTTGCTTAGGTTCATCCAATTTCTTAGTTTCCTTCTTTTGTCCAACTTCTTTAGATTTATCAAAATATTAACTGGATTCAATCCTATCATTAGATTTATCTTTTTCTTTTAGATCTAATCCACTTTCAGGTTTCTTTGCAAACATATTAAATAGGTAACCAAGACCAATCTTATCATAGGTAGGTCTTTGTATTGACATAGATTCATCAAGATTTTCTCTACTAAAATAAAGCTTTTCAAGCTGTAGCCTGCACTGAGTTAGTTCACCTTTCACAATAGTGTTGTACTTATGAAGTTCTTCATGATCTACTTTTAATGTTTCAAATTTAGATGGCCTCTTTGCTAGATTCTCTAAGATATAAATTTTTAGTCTTCAAATCAGATTCAACTTTGCTAGGATCATTCTTTAAGCTCAACTCTAGATTGGTAATCTTCAATTCATTCTTAAGATCTTGTACTCTATTTTCAGTTTTGAATATTAATCATCACTAGTTTCAAATTCAATAGATTCAAGCTTGGATGTGAGGTCTTTAATCTTATTCTTCAGTTGTCCAATGTATACTTTGGACTCTTCATATCTATCCTTCTACTTATCTCTTTCTTTAGTAAGGAGATCAATTTGTTCAAGTTCTTCTTAAAGGTTCTTCATCAACTATTCCATATCCATAGGGATCTTACTCAAGTTGTTAAGCCTCTTTTGAGTAACTATGCTCTAATACCAATTGTTAGAAATAGGGAATACTGAGAGGGGGGGTGAATCAATATTCTACAATCTTTTGTTGCCAACTAGATATTATTTATTAATTTGAACCATGCATAAGAAATTAAATAGTAATGTTGAATAGTAAAAGTAACCATGCATAGATAGAACTCATAATACCATATTTTGTTAATTAGGGAAACCCTAGCCAAGGGAAAGCCTCGGTAGGGATGATACTGACAAGATGATGTACTAATAAAAATGTTCCTTGTTAGAGGATGGAACCTATTAGGAGTATATAAAATCATTTAGTACATATGAGACCTTGTTAGGAGACTTTGAATCTGTGTTAGGAGATTCCAACCCTATTAGGAGTTGTGGTAAAATGTGTGCAAGAAGAGCTCATTGTCCAAACATGTATTTTCAATTAAAAAAAGAGCTGACTGCCCAAACAAGTAATGAAAGTTCATCAAATAAAAAATTATGGATGTTGTACCTTCTTTCAGCTAAACTTTGACCTCAACTTGATCTCAAATCACAAAATTAGATTATCAAAATTTTCTTTTGCATATGATACAAAACTTTGCATTCACAACTTTCACATGTTACCTCACAAAAATCACTACTTAATCTCACAAGATGTCTTAACATAAATACCATGCCTTTTCACAAAATTTTTCTAGGTCAACTAAGATCATAATATACATTTCCAACTTAGAGTAAACATCTAGGATGTTGGCCCTAATTGGTCAATTAATTATTTTGTAAACAAAACAATTCATTTACCTTTCATTCTGATGGTCTATAAATCTTAATTAACTTTCTTCTATACTATTTTTACTAATGTCCAAGGTTATGCACATTATCATTAACATGTATACTACTCTCATATATTTTCTCTCTCAGGAATGACATCATATAAACAAGTTATACATAAAAATGGTAAACTGTTGTAAACTAGTTTCATACTTAGATAATTTTTTGAGTACCAAAAGCTAAGTATCTTTATTTCCAAGGTTTTCTACAACATGTACATCATGTGTTATTGTTAATGACAATAATTACATCACTACATATAGCCAATTATCAACATTCCCTTGTCGTGAATCTCAACTACCTCTCCCAAAAAATCATTCATTCTTCCTACTACTCTCAAAAAAATTCATTTCATCCTTGATTGTTGTCAGTCAATCTAATCTTATCAAAATTTGATCATAATATGATCTTATCTCATCTAAAATAACAAATCTATATTAATGCTAAGAATGCCTTATAAACATAAAAATTCTAGTAGCTTTTTCCATTAAAGACCTGTGTAAAATTTGACTCCAAAAATGGATAATTCAGATTCTCTTGGTTCAAATAGTATATTATAGCCCTATGTTGACTTATTGAAGATGCCCAAAATGTCTAGTTGATGATGGGGTTCATATCATGACTCTGAGGTCTCAATTTCTTTTCCAAAAATTTAACCATTTCTAAAGTTAAAACTTTAGAATATAATCTCTATATATTTAAAAAGATGCCTATATGTGCTTTTAGAAAGAAAATAATGAAAAATGTTTTTTCTCATATTTGAAATTTCCCTCTTACTTTCATCTGGGTCAAACTAGGTTTGACTGACCATGACACATATCATAATGTGATTGGCTAGCCTTTGTACCATCATTTTTCCCTATCAGTACCTTCACCACCTATGCACCACATGGCACAACCCCATTGGTCATCACTCTACTACATCTAAAATAGTCTCACTACCACATGGTGGCCTCTGATTGGTTCACCATGCTTAACCTCCTTGCATCTTTCCTTGGTAACATAGCGACAGTCATTGATCTTGTGCCATGTGGCACAATCTACTATGATCATCTTGTAACTACCACCTCAACCTTGATCACCACATGTCATGCTATCACTATGTCGCTATCCTTGTTAGCCATTCTACTATGTCATCACAACATAGTGACATTGTGACATGTGGCACACCAATCCATGTGACCACCCTATCAGCAATGCCACATCGCAAAATCCATACCATCACTTTTTCCATGTGGCAGATTATCATGACATTGCTATTCTTCTTAGCCACTACCATGTCGCAAGTGACATAAAGACAATGCACCATGTGTCCCTCCTTACTACATCACTACCTCAATTTTTGTGCTTGGCTTTGAAATTTCCACCATGTGTCACTCTATGATTTGTTGCCTGAGCACCATGTGGCATGGTCTAATTCATCTGACTATCCACATCATTTGTCCATGTTTGTATACTTGATCTACGTGTTAGTTCAAATTTTAGTTATTATTAGTGTAAATAATTAATTATTATTACACTTTACTTACATTTACTTAGGTTAAATGTATTATCATAGAGACACCTAGGAGTATGCGTAGTCATATGAATTTTCTTATTGACAACACAGGAGTTTGCATATTCATCTAAGTTGTCATGTTGACAACATAATTGTTTGCACTCTAATTGAGCACATGGTGTGTACAAAATCTCTTTACGAGATACACCTATGTCAACTTATCCTCTTGTCATTGCACAAACTCTTGTTCTCAATGGAGGATAATCCATTCTTGGTGGACATGTGCTTAGTTGTGAGGCTTATCACTTTGCTAACTCCTAGTAAGTCTAGATGCCTTTATATACAGGCACTTCTAGTGTGTATTTATATTATATTCATTCTCATTATTTTTATTATAATCATCCATTATTGGTCCATATTGTGCTAGTGCTTGACCTTCTTGATCTTGGTGTTATTTTTTCCTAAGGAAAATTCTTACATGGTATCAGAGTGATAGGGGAGCTTCATTTCATAGCAATTGGATACCATTTTTGCTTTACCTCTTAGAGGGCCACGATTGGTATTTGGAGTATCTATAGTTATTGAGAGTGTCTAGAACCAAAGTAGGCCTCACCATTGCATCCAAAGTATCGATTTGGTGAATTTTGAATATAAATTTGCCTACCCAAGGCCATAGTCAAATCTGAGGCAATTTTTTTTGCAAACTAGAACCCGAAGGCCCAATTTGTGAAATTAGTATGATCTCTTCAGATCTATGCATTTGATTTTTTAGATCTATACATTTTCATTTGCATCTCCTTTTAGATCTGCAATTTTTTTTCAAATTTGCATTACTTTTCTAGAAAATTTGTTAAAAATTATGGCCATCTAGCCAGTAGGAGAGTAATTTTATTGCAGGAAGGCTAGTCGATAAAACTCTAGCTACTTGTGGTTAGACATAGTCTATGACTACAACCAGCATAGTAAAAAATAACTAGCTTATGCATCCACCACGATAGGCATCCACAATGAATGACAATATCTATGTTGGTTTAAAAACTACTCTTCCTCCTTTGCTAACACCTCTCCACAATGCCATCCAAGCTTAGCCAGCTTATGTTCCTATCAGTGACCATGTCACCATTGTCAGTTCATACCTTGGCTACCAATGCAGATCTTTAGCCATGCCAAATCATAGAAGGTAACTCATCTGCCACATCAGACCCCCTGACACAATCAACTATCACAACATCATTGGACCTTTCTTTTGTTGATGACATCAACTTACAATCCTAAATTTGGCTATCATTTGACCATCACAAGAAATCCATATTGCACTACAATGGGACCATTTGGATGCCAAATTTAACCTAGCATTTTCTTGACATCATCCAGGTAGACCCCTCACCATATGCAATTTTTATTTGACAGTCCAACTTTGTGAGGCCATATCTCAGTCATCCAGACTCCAAATTAGTACAATTTTTATTTGATTTGGGCTAGAATTTCTTGAATTTTTAAGTGGTGCTATTATTTTATGGTTTTGGTGCATAGATTTCTCAAAAAAATTAGTTTTTGGTGACTATACATGTCTAATCCTGCATTTTGCAATTTCAAATGCTCTGTAAAGGCTCATTTGGACACATATTTAGGTTCCATGTTTTTTGAAAGTGCATTATTTTTTTGCATAATTTCTAGATCTATAATTAGATTATAGGCTTATGTGGACAAAAATACCACTTTCAAAAATAGGTCTTTTTTTTGCATTGTATTGCTTTGATCATACTTTCAAATTGTTGTATATCTGAGCTACATTGCTAAGTACTAGATTTGAACTCCAACAGGAGGTTGTAAATAAAAAAAGAAAAAGTCCACTTAGGTCCTAAATTGGCAAGTGGCTATTGTAATCGCACTAGGTATAAAGTGCCTAAAGCATTCATTTGGGGGGTTTTTTGATTGAGTGAAAAGGGGGCGGGTGTCTTGTGTTCTTTCATCTCCTTGATATTGTGCTCTTTCTTTTGCATTATGGATTCTTTTTCTACATTAACACCACATAATTATGCTACTTCGAAAGAAAAGATAAAGGAACCTGTTGGCTCCTAATTTAATAGTGTTTAAAAAACCAAGTATGCAAGGAAAGAATGCATCTATGGGAACCTATCTCCAATAATGGACAGACTTCACCAAGAACCTGGGCCAACTATAAGGCTGTACTCGTTCTACACTTCAGGCTTTGCAAAACCTAGGTGGGTATACCTATAGATTCTTTATATGGTACCAGTTATCAAAGCATACACTGAATCTAATGTAAAGCAGATAAAAACCCCTAAATCTGCTATACTTAACTAGGAATCACAAGCATTAAATAGCTAAGAACATAACTCATGAAACTAGCAAGTTAAGTGCGGGTTAACATTGAATAGCTTTCAACATAAAAGGGAAAATTGATTTAATATGTTGATAACAGCAAGACCCAAGTATTGGAAATAGAACTTAATGATCCCATATCTGACTAGTGACTTATCTATTGTGTAATTAAAATGAATTACAATAGTACATCTCCTGAAAAACTTTGACATAATTCCTACATCAAGATCCCTGATCTATCTTTCACCTTGTGAATAGACATCTGCTTCATATTTGAATCTCATACTCAGACAATCCTTTCATGAAATCAATAAACCCTATGATAAACACCAAGCAATAACATGGCCCTTTTTTCCATAAGCAAGGTACTTAAATCACATACATCACCAAATGATATGCAACCTAATCTATGGTCTTTGATCACAAACTAGAAAAGATTACAAATCCACAAACAGGAGACAAGATTCAAACTAAATTTGAAACCATTGTTGTTCTTTATTTTCTCTCCTTGAAACCAAACACATGAAATGTACAGAAAATAACTCATAAATCACCTAGCAGACTGGAACTATTTGCATAAAACATAAAATGCTATTTAGTACAA
Source organism: Cupressus sempervirens (assembly GCA_028749045.1). Classification (NCBI taxonomy): domain Eukaryota; kingdom Viridiplantae; phylum Streptophyta; class Pinopsida; order Cupressales; family Cupressaceae; genus Cupressus; species Cupressus sempervirens. The sequence continues at coordinate 721,131,465 of CM053791.1, forward strand.
CAGAGAAATGTTGGGTGTGTGGCTTTCATAGCTTGACTAGAGCTCCAAGAACTAAAAAATAGAAAGCCAACCAATAACCTATTTCAGAGAAGAAGAAAGAATATGTATGGAGAAGGAAATTCCTAGATTCAATTTTCAATTGACACTTGTCCCTTTGGAAATCCTTCCCTAGAAGAAAAAAAGCTTCTTTCTAACTTCCCTCTATAACTGAAAATCAAATCCTTTCATTTTGGCTCATAGATATCTCAAAATGTAATGATGGAAGGATGTAACTAATTCTTGATACTAAAATGAATTCACCATAAAAGTGAAAATCCAGTTCAATGCAACTTCTAAAATGTAAGAAAACTGCTTAAGCATGATTTTCTTCACATTCAGGTTCAAAAAGGTCTTCAAAACTGCCATGTAACTAATTCAGATGCTCAAAGACTAAATCTGCTTGTTCTAATACCCCAAGAATCACAAATTGGCATATAGCACGAACTAGTAAGCACCTGTGCATAACCTAACTCTAGAAATGGAAAACTCAGCTCTTCTCGGTTTCGATGGCATATTGGAGCACCCATTTTGCCTAGAAAATACTCTAGTTATGGCCTTCTAAAAATTGACCCTGTGTTCATAGCTTCCACATATATTTTGCAAAATTTAAACTTTTATAAAGTTTAAACTACATTAAATTTCAAACTTTATTTAAAAGAACCTGACATGAGCTTGAAGGAAAAATAATAATAAAACAAAAAAATGAAAATTCTCAATTTTCCTTTCATTTTTCTATTCGGGTCAAACCAAGTTTGACCGAGCTTGACACATGTCATCTTCTAATTTGATGCTTGCTTGTTGCCACATCATACTCACTATGTCACTAGGGTAACCTTCAAGAATTTTTCTTTATAGTGCCATAGCGAGGATCGTCAGATCATCTACATGGCATGATCTCTAAGCCTGAATTCAACCTCCTCCCACCTCACCAGATTTTGAAGTTTTTCAGCTAGTTACTAGCCAAAATTTCTTGGATTTTCTAGCTAGCAACATAGTGACTAGCCAGAATTTTAACCTTTGCAGTGACCCTTTGGCAAACTCCTCTGATGCCACATCATCACCATCTCATTTTTCCATGTCAACATTGCCAAGTCGCTATGTTTATCAAGCAAGCAACTCCCTTTGATGAGATAGGAATGGCATTCCAATCATCCACATGGTTGTATTTGAACACATCTTGAGCTTGGATGCCATGTCATCATGCACGTTCATTCATTCAAAATATTGCTTTTGGTCGGAGCTGGCTGATGTCATCGGGCCCCATGTAGATGAAGCTGCCTTCCAAAAAGTGTCTGTCTTCAAGACACAATACAATATGCATGGAGAAGTATTTAAATACTTAAAAAATCTCCCACGTAGACAATATGGGACTAAAGTCCTGTGACTTTTCTTTGTTTTATACTTCTTTTCTTGTGTGGATTTCTATATGTTTCCTTTACATTGACTCTGCCTATGAATTGGTCTTCTTGTTGCTTCACTTACCTTCCTTGGATGACATCTTTCATGCATGGACAACCTCTTCAATTGCGTTGACTATGTGTTTATCAATTTTGTGCTTTCCCCGTTTGGCTATGACTTCAAACTTATGGTCTCTTCTTTGTTTGATTGACATCATTCATCCTATAGCTGGCTTGCCTTTTGTTATTTGTGTGGACATTTTTATGCTTCACGTGGTTTTTTTATGTGTTGACTATTGTTAGTATGGTGTCGTTCTCTTTTCTTTAAATAGTGTATTCTTTGAAACTACCTTAGAAAGGTGTGGGTTTTGCATTTACTTTTATAACTATGGCTTCTTTCTGTGAATTGACTCCCTCTATTTTTTGGTGGGAGACAGCTTACCCTACAGTTTCATATTTTATTTGTTGTGGTAAACTCTCTCAGAATGCACTGAGTCTTTCTGTATGTGTGGGTTGCTCATGTCTAGAAAACTCGGGCTTGAATTTTCTTCTTGTGCATTGAAAGGCCGATCCACATTCTAATTCATTTTGATTTAAATTTATTCAAATGCCAGCGCTTCTTTTCATAGCTTTCTCAACTTCAAAAACTTTATCAAACGTGGGAAAATCATCCAAAATAGGTCATGTTTTCCTCAAAGTAAGCTACTACTGTGAGCTTGGATAGCTTCTCAGTGCTTTGGACTTGTGTGTTCTTCATTTTTCCCTACATATTTCTTACCTTCTTTCATAGCTTTTGAAAAGTCACCTACCATTTTTTACTACTCATGGCTTCATTCCTTAACTCATGGGCTCCTAGCTACTCCTTGGTTGCCAGCTACCTCTTTTTCTAATCTCCCCTGTCATTTGCAGCTGTTGAATAGCTTTCCTTTTTACTTTCGATAGTCATTCATGAGTAGAAGTTCCTGTCCTATGCACCTTAAAGTTCTATATTGATACAAGTTTATATTTTCGAAAGAAAACAAGATGTTTAATGTGAGTAAACAATAATAATTATGTTAGAACACCACCATTTGAATCTATCGAAAGTAGACCGAGAAAAATAATGTGAAGTTCTAATTCTATTTCAAGCTCTGGCATCAAAATTGAAGGTCTAATCTGCGAATAGGTACTTCAATCTTGTTTCCACTATAGCAACACTAAGATTGTTGCCAAGCAAAGCATACCTTTGCCTGAAACTAACATGATCTGGGAATCCAAATTCTACTAGAAAGGAGTGCAGATTAGAGACCTCAAGAGGAGTGAAAAATCTCAAATCAAGTTCTCCCCATAAAGAAAACTTGATTTTCTCTCCTTGCTTGCCATCATTTGCTTTCAATTGTAGGTTACTTAAATTGTCAATGAAAACCATGTGATTTTGAACAAACTTACATTCAACTTTGGTAGTTGCAAAAAATGAACCAGTACCCTTAACATAATGGCTATAGCCATGGCATCACCGCATCTTTCAATCGAGCTCATTGGTATCCTGTATTGATCCCACCACCTTTTTTAGGCATCTTATTAATCTGACAGGATTAATCGGCTCCCAAAGTGGGTCCGGCTAAAAAAAAATTCGTTTTTAGACACATAATATGCAAATTGGTCCATTGACCTTCTCAAACTAACTAGAATCCAATTTGAGTGCTTAATCATCACTTGAAACTCTTTTCACCATTACTTTGCAAACTATCAAATTGGTGTTAGGAGGTCATTTGACTGGCTTTAAAGACTGATCTAAACACCTGATCAAGCTCTGAAATTTGGCACATTAAATCTCTACTTTGCATACAACTATCCCATCGAATCTTGTTTCATTACAAATTTCTAGTCAAAATATATTTTTTGTCAAAGTTGACCACTTAAAAACACCTGCAAATACACAAGTCAAAAAACAACAAACTGGGTTTGGATTTGGCTTTGAAAACTAGGCAAATGAGCACATGGGGAAATGAAAACTGGTCATTGGTTCTCTATCATGAGGACATTATGAATCTAAAATTTCAGCTCATGAGGAAAAATAGGACACATTTGGCGAGCGGTCAAAGTAGGCCACTTGGAATTTCTGACTAGAAGCATTGGTAGGAAATCATTTTTTTGCAAATGGAAATGACCTAGAAAAGTGTGCATATGGATTTGTCAAGACTTGCAACTGGGCACACTTAAAGTATTTTCAAAGGACAACACAGGGGCACAATCCATTTGATCTTATCAATCATGGATCTCAAGATATGATGTCATGAAAAGGGGAACCAATCAATCTGCAAATGCTGACACCAGTAAAACTTTAGAAATTGCGTTTGGAATCGCATTTGAAAACTGATCAAACAGATTCATCATAAGCCAAAACTTGAAAAATAACAAGTCCCTAACATCTACAACACAACATAAAAGGAATTTCAACATTTTGGTCAACTAGATCAAAGTTACAGCACATCAAACAGGGCTTCCTAGAATTACGTGCAAAGTGCAAAACCATGACAAATTTAAATGACCAATTTTGAGGGATTCAAAACCTAGTCAAACATACTCGAAATGACTAAAAATCTAAAACATAGGTTCTCAAATATGGACACTAGACACTCCCAAAGTAGTGAATCCTAAAACATTTTTGGGTGTGATATATTCAATGGTAAACATAGGCTCCTGTCACTTTTTGACACTTAGGATAAAATGCAGATTTGATGGATGCTCAAAATGGGACTTCGCCAAACAGCTTTGAATGATGTTTTAACTTCATGGAACTGGTAGACATGCTGAATGGAGGGTGTTGGAAACATTGAATACCATGTAGGCCTCATACTAATAGTCGGGTACAATCTCATCAAAAGGGCATTAATGGGGCTTGATTTGACTCAAATTTTCAAATGGACGCTCAAAATGAGAATGCAATTTTGAGTGCCAACAATGGCTTTGTCTGGGGATGCATGTCCCTTGTGGGCATGGCAAGATTTCAGATCTCTGGGTGAAGCAGGCCACACACCTGCACTTCAAAAACTCTCTCGAACAACTTTATTGAAAGCAGGGAAAACTACAACTACTATATACAAGGGATGGGTCCAGGCCACCAAAAAGTTTTAGAACCTTTTACCTTGGTCATATACTTGATTTTCATTTACATCTTCTTAAGGTAAACTGAAAATCTCATTCTTGCTTGTCTTACCCAATACATCATTATTTACAATCAGCTCATTAGGCAAAAAAAAACTACTGTCATCATCTTCATAGTGCGTATAAAAATCATACATACTGCCTACACCTTGCTCACTATGAAAATATGAATCAGCGTGATCATAATAACTGACATCAGACTGAAGATGAAACTGATCACTATTGATTGAGTCATGGATTCCTTCAACCAGAAACACAAAAGCTTGATATTCTACTTTCTTGAACGAGTTACATGAATCAAATGGTAACTCACCTTGTGCCTCCAAATATAAAGAGGATGGAAAATCTGATTTATCCTCACTTGCAACATCAGTACACCATATATTAGACTAAATATATGCTACATTTTCTTCATATTCTAGCAAATGATTAGATCCCAAATCACAAAAATTATCATGAGATTGCATTCCTAGAATGTATTGATCCGTACCTAACTCTTTCTCAAATAGTTCACTAGGATAAACCATTTCATTACTATTTCTCTTATCACATGAGCTATCTAAACTTATCTTAGCCTTATGAAAACAGGAAAACATTGAATCAACAAGAACTCTTATCTCTCTATTTTCATTCTCATCGTAGAAGTCGTTATGTGTATCGACATACAAATTACTATCACATACACACCCCAAACTTGACATAGCACATTTTGAAACTACATCTTTCTCAATGTCATACTTAGGGAAAATGACTTCACCACATGAATTTTCATAACATGTCAAATCACAAGTATCCTTAGATTGGTTAGCATACCTTTCAAAATTGTGAGCCAACAAATCAGAAATCTCATCAACATTTAATAAGACTTCATCCCTAGTTTCTTCTCCTTGGCTTAGATCATTATCTAGATAGCTTGACAAATTTGTAATAGTAGACTTGTTAGTAATACATTCTAAAAATTAGAAATTTCATCACCACATAATTCTTCTCCATGAGACAACACTTCAACAACTGGCATCTCAACACAAACACATTCATCATTAGAAGAAATATTATTATTGCTGCTATACTGTTCTTCTTCTGTATACTCATCATCAGAAGAAGATGAACTGACATTATGCATATTATCAAACTGTTAATTACTATCCTCTAATTCATAAAACTGAGAATCTTCATTTTCTATATCTTCTTGAACAGACTCATTACATTCACTAAAATTAGACTAAATAGTCTTTAACTCACATTCAAATTCTATGATAATATCATGAAATTTAATAATGTTTTGGAATCTTGCCTCCTATGGCCAATCAACCAAAGATGGTGTAAAAACTTCTAAGAGCAACATTGGCCATGAAGACTTCTTTGGTCTATAAGACTCATGAAGATCCATGACTATGGATTTGAACTCCATGTAAATGTGCAATCCATCAAAACCTTCAACATCACCAATCCTACTTCTTAATATGACAACCAAATTATCATGATCTTCTCTTTCTAATCTAGCAATCTTCGCATGAAGATTTTCTAACTCATATTGATATCCAGACTTAGAATCCATTTCTTCAAATTCTAAAAATCTACCTCTATTTTCTTAGTGTTTAAACACTAGATGGAGGCATCCATTTTTACCATTCAATTTTCATTAAATGCACATACATGAAAATTGAAAATACCTTTATGTGTTGTTGTTTGAAATCTCAGATCTGCTGACTGGTACAGGTGCAAATATGAAATCCTTCACACCATAGATAAATTCCTTTGTAGAGCCGCCACCTCCTTGAAGAGGAAAATGAAATCGCAATAGTGATTCACCCTTTGAAATGAATTATTTCAACAGACACAAGTAACCACATAAACTTGTCAAGAATTTAAAACTTCCTTTCCAAGAACTATCAAAAACTTCAGATCTTCCCATACAACTAAAAGTCCTTCAAAAAATTTCAATGAAATCAACTAGGAACAAACTGGTATAGAGATTTGAGAGTCGCCACTCACACTTGGTGAGAAATAAAACATAATTTGTCACTTGAAAAATCTGAACTAGACCTTCAATGTAGGAGAAACTTGCACATCACTAACATCTTGAAAAGAATTTACACTTCATAAATTAATTCTTGACTTTGAAATTTTCTCAGCAGCACTTGGAAAGACTAAACTAATTGAAGATAGACTTATAACAGTCATAGAACACAATTTTCATCCAGTTTCACAACATACTACTATCCATGAATAAAGCTCAACTGGGGTGCATAATATTTGAGTAAGAGACCTAAAAAACACATGAGATAACCTACTACTACAACTTGTTTATGCACTTCTTGCACTGTATTGAATCTCTTCTTTCCAAATTCTCAAGGTTTGTCTTAAATCTGATTCAATACATTTGCTAGCAGAGTCACCATCTTGTCGGTGACTCGGATGGGCCAAACCCAACTGAGAGTAGGACTGAAATATTCAGCTTATTTACCAGAGATTCTTGTCCTTGTAATAGCGATTTACTTCACTATCATCTAGAGCGGAGTCGCCATCTTGTTGGTGACTCAGATGAGCAAAACCCAATTGAAAATAGGACTAAAATTTTTAATGAACACCAAAGACACTTGTCCTTTCAACAAAATGGATTGTCATCTTATACCCCTAGCAGAGTCACCATTTTGTTGGCTCCTAATTTAACAGTGTTTAAACAACCAAGTATACAAAGCAAGAATGCTTCTATGGGTAGCTATCTCCAATAATGGACACACTTCACCAAGAACCTGGGCCAAATATAAGGCTATACTCCTTTTGCACTTCAGGCTCTGCTAAACCTAGGTGGGTATACCTATAGATTTTTATATAGTACCAGTTATAAAAGCATACACTGAATCTAATGTAAAGTAGATAAAAACCCCTAAATCTTCTATACTTAACTAGGAATCACAAGCATGAAATAGCTAAGAACATAACTCATGAAACTAGCAAGTTAAGTGCGGGTTAACATTGAATAGCTTTCAACATAAAAAGGGAAAATTGATTTAATATGTTGATAACAACAAGACCCAAGTATGAGTAAAAGAACTTAATGATCCCATCTCTGACCAGTGCCTTATCTATTGGGAAATTAAAATGAATTATAATGGTACATCTTCTGAAAACCTCTGACATAATTCCTACATCAAGATCCCTGATCTATCTTTCACTTTGTGAATAGACATCTGCTTCATATTTGAATCTCATACTCAGACAATCCTTTCATAAAATCAGTAAATCCTATGATAAACACCAAGAAATTACATTTCCCTTTGTGCGATAAGCAAGGTACTTAAATCGCATACATCACTAAATGAGATGCAACCCAATCTATGGTCTTTGATCACAAACTAGAAAAGATTATAGATCCACAAATAGGAGACAAGATTCAAACTGAATTTGAAACCATTGCTACTCTTTATTTTCTCTCCTTAAAACCAAATACATGAAATGTATAGAAAATCACCTAATAGACCAGAACTATCTGCATAAAACATAAAATGCTATTGAATACAATAGAGAAATGTTGGGTGTGTGGCTTTCACAGCTTGAGCAGAGCTCCAAGAATTGAAAAATAGAAAACCAACCAACAACCTATTTTAGAGAAGAAGAAAGAATATGTATGGAGAAGGCAATTCCTAGATTCAATTTGCAATTGACACTTGTCCCTTTGGAAATCCTTCCCTAGAAGAAAAAAAGCTTCTTTCTAACTTCTCTCTATAACTGAAAATCAAATCCTTTCATTTTGGCTCATAAATATCTCAAAATGTAATGATGAAAGGATGTAACCGATTCTTGATACTAAAATGAATTCACCGTAAAAGTGAAAATCCAGTTCAATGTAACTTCTAGAATGTAAGAAAACTTCTTAAGAATGATTTTCTTCACATTTTGGTTCCAAAAGGTCTTCAAAACTACCTTGTAACTAATTCAGATGCTCAAAGATTAAATCTTCTTGTTCTGTTGCCAATAGCCCAAGAATCATAAATTGGCCTATAGCACAAACCATTAAGCACCTGTGCCTAATCTAACTCTAGAAATGGAAAATTCAGCTCTTCCCAGTTCCGATGGTATATTGGAGTGCCCATTTTTCCTAGAAAATACTCCAGTTACAGCCTTCTGAAAATCAGCCCTCTGGTCATAGCTTCCACATATATTTTGCAAAATTTAAACTTTTATAAAGTTTAAACTACATTAAGTTTCAAATATTATTTAAAACAACCTGACACGAGCTTGAAGGAAAAATAATAATAAAAGAAAAAAATGAAAATTCTCAATTTTCCTTTCATTTTTCTATCTGGGTCAAACCAGGTTTGACCAAGCTTGACACATGTTATCTTTTGATTTGATGTCTGCTCGCTGCCACATCATACTCACTATGTCACTAGGGTAACCTCCGAGCATTTTTCTTTATAGTGCCATAGCGAGGATCATCGAGTCATCCACGTGGCATGATCTCTAAGCCCAAATTCAACCTCCTGACACTTCACTGAATTTTGAAGTTTTTTGGCTAGTCGCTAGCCAAAATTTCTTGGATTTTTTAGCTAGCAACATAGCAACTAGCTAGAATTTTAACTTTTGCGGTGACCCTTTGGCAAACTCCTCTGATGACAAATCATCACCATCTCATTTTCCCATGTCATCATCACCAATTCGTTATGGTTATCAGGCGAGCAACTCCCTCTGACGAGATAGCGATGATGTTTCGATCATCCACATGGCTGTATCTAAACACATCTTGAGCTTGGATGCCATGTCACCATGCACATTCATTCATTTAAAATATTGCTTTTGGTCGAAGCCGACTAATGTCATTGGGCCAACACAATACACTATGCATGGAGAAGTATTTAAATACTTTAAAACTCTCCCACACAGACAATATGGGACTAAAGTCCTGCAACTTTGCTTCGTTTTATACTTCTTTTCTTGTTTGGATTTCTATATGTTTCCTTTACATTGACTCTGCCTATGACCTGATCTTCTTGTTTCTGCACTTACCTTCCTTGGATGACATCTTTCATGCATGGACAACCTCTTCAATTGCGTTGACTATGTGTTTATCAATTTCGCGCTTTCCCTATTTGGCTACGGCTTCAAACTTACGGTCTCTTCTTTTTTTGATTGGCGTCTTTCATCCTGCAGCTGGCTTACCTTTTGTTATTTGTGTGGACATTTTTATGCTTCACATGGTTTTTTTATGTGTTGACTGTTTCTAGTATGGCATCCTCCTCTTTTATTTAACTGGCGTATTCTTTGAAACTACCTTAGAATGGCATGGGTTTTGCATTTACTTTTATAACTATGGCTTCTTGCCGCGAATTGACTCCCTCTATTTTTTGGTGGGAGATAGCTTACCCTGCGGTTTCATATTTTATTTACTGTGGTAAACTCCCTCAAAATGCGCTAAGTCTTTCTATATGCATGGGCTGCTTATGTCTAGAAAACTCGGACTTGAATTTGCTTCTTGTGCATTGAAAGCTGATCCACATTCTGATTCATTTTGATTTAAATTTATTCAAATGCCAGCACTTCTTTTCATAGATTTCTCAACTTCATGAATTTTATCAAGCATGGGAAAATCATCCAAAATAGGTCACATTTTTCTCAAAGTAAGCTACTACTGCAAGCTTGGATAGCTTCTTGGTGCTTTGGATCTGTGTGTTCTTCATTTTCTCCTGCATCTTTCTTACCTTATTTCGCACCTTTTGAAAAGTCACCTGCCATTTTTTACTGCTCATGGCTTCATTGCTTAACTCGTGGGCTCATAGCTACTCCTTGGTTGCCAGCTACCTCTTTTTCTAATCTCCTCTATTATTTGCAGCTATTGAATAGCTTTCCTTTTTACTTTTGATAGCCATTCATGAATACAATTCATGTCTTATGCACCTTAAAGTTCTATATTGATACAAGTGTATATTTTTGAGAGAAAACAAGATGTTTAATGTGAGTAAACAATAATAATTTTGTCAGGACACCACCATTTGAATCTGTTGAAAGTAGATAGAGTGAAATAGTGTGAAGTTCTAATTCTATTTCAAGCTTTGGCCTCAAAATTGAATGTCTAATCCATGAATAGGTACTTCAATCTTGGTGCCACTATAGAAACACTAAAACTGTTGCCAAGCAAAGCATACCTTTGCCTCAAACTAACATGATCTAGGAATCCAAATTCTACTAGAAAGGAGTGTAGATTAGAGACCTCACGAGGAGTAAAAAATCTCAAATCAAGTTCTCCCCATAAAGAAAACTTGATTTTCTCTCCTTGCCTCCCATCATTTTCTTTCAATTGCAAGTTACTTAAATTGTAAATGAAAACAATGTGATTCTAAAGAAACTTACATTCACCTTTGGTAGTTGCAAGAAATGAACCAGTACCCTTAACATAGTGGCTATGGCCATGGCATCACCGCATCTTTCAATCAAGCTCACTGGTATCCTGTATTGATCCCACCCCCTTTTTTAGGCATCTTATTAATCTGATGAGATTAGGTGGGCCCCAAAGTGGGTCCGGCTAAAAAAAAATTCATTTCTGGACACATAATGTGCAAATTGGTCCATTGACCTTCTCAAACTAACTAGAATCCAATTTGAGCGCTTAATCATCACTTGAAACTCATTTTACCATTACTTTGCAAACTGCCAAATCAGTGTCAGGAGGTCATTTGAATGGCTTTAAAGACTGATCTAAACACTTGATCAAGCTCTGAAATCTGGAAAATTGAATCTCTACTCTACATACATCTACCATGTCAAATCTTGTTTCATGACGAATTTCTTGTCAAAAGATATTTGCTATAAAATTTGACCACTTAAAAACACCTGTAAATACACAAGTCAGAAAACAACAAATTGGGTTTGGATTTGGCTTTTAAAACTAGGAAAATGAGCACATGGGGAAATGAAAACTGGGTCATTGGTTCTCTATCATAAGGAAATTATGAATCTACAATTTGGGCTCATGACGAATAACATGATGCATTTGGCGAGCAGTCAAAGTAGGCTACTTGGAATTTCTGACTAGAAGCATTGGTAGTAAATCATTTTTTTGCAAACGAAAATGACCTAGAAAAGTGTGCATATGGATTTGTCAAGACTTGCAACTGGGCACACTTAAAGTATTTTCAGAGGACAACATAGGGGTACAATCCATTTGATCTTATCAATCATGGATCTCAAGATATGATATCATGAATAGGGGTACCAATCAATCTACAAATGCTGACACCAATAAAACTTTAGAAATTGCATTTGGAATCGCATTTGAAAACTGATCAAACAGATTCGTCATAAGCTAAAACTTGAAAATAACAAGTCCCTGATGTCTACAACACAAGGTAAAAGGAATTTCAACATTTTGGTCAACTGGGTCAAAGTTACAACATGTCAAACAATGCTTCCCAGAATTAGGTGCAAAGTGCAAAAGCATGACAAATTTAAATGACCAAATTTGAGGGATTCAAAACCTAGTCAAACGCACTCGAAACAACTTGAAATCTGAAACATAGGTTCTCGAATATGGACACTAGACACTTCCAAAGTAGTGAATCCTAAAAATTTTTTGGATGTGATATATTCAATGGTGAACATAGGCTCCTATCATTTTTTGACACTTAGGATTAAAATGCAGATTTTATGGATGCTCAAAACGGGACTTTGCCAAACAGCTTAGAATGATGTTTTAACTTCATGAAACTAGTGGACATGCTAAATAGAGGGTGTTGGAAACATTGAACACCATGTAGGCCTCATACTAATAGCCGAGTACAATCTCATCAAAAGGGCATTAATGGGGCTTGATTTGACTCAAAATTTCAAATGGACGCTCAAAATGGGAATGCAATTTTGAGCGCCAATAGAACCATTAGTTGAAAAAGGTTTAGCATGTTATGTAACTAGTGTAGCAAAGAAACCTGATGATGATGTAGATGAGTCTCATAATGAAGATTGGACATAAGTATATAGTTGATGGGGCTGGAAACCCTACCATTCTATAGGCACTAAGTGGAGGCCTTAATAGAATAGATAGAAGCACTAGAATCTAAACCAAATCCAATCGATTAGGCATTGAAATTGGATAATTGACTCACCACTACATCCTTTATACCCCCGCCCTACTATTAATATACCTCCTAGGGGGCAGCTAGGGCTATGTCATTTCCCCAAAACAAGAAGTCCCTACAAACCTTGTTAAAGAATATCTCAAATCCTATTAAATATCACATTAGGAACATTACTAATCCAATAGAAGTTTGGGATAAACTTGAAGCATTGTATGGGATAGTAGATGAAGATATGGCCTACACCATTGAGGACAATCTTCTCAAATTGGATCCTAGGAATTTTGACACCATCAAAGATTATCTTGTGTGCTAGAAAACATGACCTGTTGGGAGCACAAATCAACGAACAAACATTAGTTAAAAAAACCTCAAATATGCATCAAAGACACAACAAAATGATGGAACATTAACTAACTAATGCTTGATTGAGTTTTGGAACTCTAAGTAGCCAACAAACCAAATCCTCTAGCCACCTTTACAACTCAACAAGAGAACCCATGAGAGGCCTTGTTGGTGTCTTAAGATGGGGGGTATGTTTGGTGTGCTCTCCCAAACACAAAAAAATGATGAATCTCTTAATTGAATGTGCAAATGTGAGTGAGTATGCAATATGATCCTAAACTACATGAAATGAAGAATACTTCAAGAAATATCTATGGAGAAAGATATACCTGAAAGCATTCAATGGTGAAAATATGAAATGCAACAAAGAAACTAACTAGATATGCAAGCTAAACTAAGATGTAAATGAAATGGAATGTAAACTAGACCAATAATGCAAATGCAAAGCTAAACTAGCTACCAAATGGTTAGAATTCACCTAGAAATCCCTATGAAAACTCAAACTACAATGAAAACCCTAGCATGAAAACTCAAGACTCAAAATGGCATGGTAACAATGCAATAATGAGAGATGCAAATGCTTGAGACAAGGCCTCTATTTATAGGATTGAGGGAGGGCTTGGTGAGGTGGCATCCATGTAGGTGCCACATAAGGTGACATGCAAGCCATGCAAGTAGTCAAGAATTCAAAGTTTGCTCACACGTGTGAGAAAACTTGAGAAGAAGAGTGGGAGACAAGAGTGCAAAGGGGAGTGTGTAGGCATGCCATATCACACATGTGTGAGCACACATTTAGGCTAATGAGGAGGATTAGTAAGATGATTAGGAATTGATTAAGTGGGATTAGAGAAGAAGTAGTCTTAAGAGGATGAAAATGATGGGTGTAGGCTAGGCTTTAGGTTAGGCTTAAGATTAAATTAATAAAATTTAATTTAATCATGGGTTTAGAGAAATTAATAGGATGTGAGGATTAAATAAATAAAAAAATTATTTAAAAAGGAGATGATGGAGGATCATGTGTTAAATTAATTTAACACATTAAGGCTAGGAGTATTTAAATTAAATTTAAATACCTAGGAGAATGAACTCATTTAATTAAAATAATTTAATCAAATAAGTAGAATAATGTGAGAAATATAATTAATTAATTAATAATTAATTACAATGTCATGGGAAATATTAATAAATTAATATAGTCTTTAGGGACGATTTTAAACGTCTACATATCTTACCTAAGTAGACATGTATAGGGCACAACTTAAGGATTGTGGTGAACCTATCATGGAAGGTTGATCAAACATGTGATGACTCATCTTCCTCCTCAATATGCCACTTTTGTTTCCAGTTATAATATTCACAAGTTAACAATGGGAAGTTCCTTCACTAAGCCTTCATTCGAGTCATTTTTAGGAATGTTGGTCTTAGAACATGAAAACTTAGTGATTATGGGAGTTCTCCAATCTTCCAAGACCAAAGCCTTGGTAGCTAATCAAGGGAATAAAGGGGGTAAAAATTCCAACAAGAAGAAAAAGTAGTGGAAGGCTAAGCCACAAGATGACACACAACAATCTTCCTCTATACATCACTCTTCCTTTACACATCAATCTTCCTCACAACAAGGCAAGTTTTTTTCAAAAACTAATAAGAAGGGGAACAACTTCAAAAAAAGGGAGAAGAAAACTTGTTCCTATTGTAAGAAGAATGGTTTGATGAACATGAGTGTAAGGATAAGAAAATTGATGAGTTGCTAAACATAATGAGGAAACATAAAATTGATGTACCAAATGCCTATAAGGATAAGGGATATTCATCCACTTCAAAAGGTAAGGGACAAGCTTTGATACCAAGTACAAACAATTTTGAGGAATGGGTTCTTGATTCAAGAGCTACACATCATATGAGTACTTCAAGGGAGCATTTTTCCTCTTTCAAACCATCACATATACCTTACATCTATGTGGGAAATGACACACAATTGGAAGTTGAAGGAAAAGGGAATGTTGAGTTGGACAATGGAGTCTTCAAGGATGTTCTTCATGTTTCCAACCTTAGCACCAACCTCCTTTCAATCTACCAAATAACTCACTATGGATATGGCAACAAAGTGGAGTTCCTTCCTAATTCAGTTGTGGTGAAAAATCTAAAGGATGATTCTATGGTGGCAATTGGAAATGCTAATCATGATACAAGACTTTATTCTTTTTTCTCATTTTGTGCCTAAGTCCACTTCCCTTTCCTTGTTGACCTACTCAAATTCACAAAGTAAACTATGGCATGAGAGGTTTGGACATCTCAATCACCACTACCTTCAACAACTTGGCAACAAGGATATGGTCATAGGTCTACCTATAGTCAAGTATTCAAAGGGTGTATGTACAAGTTGTGAAGCAAAAAACCATCCTAAAGAGGAGTTTGACAAGGGGAAATCAATTAGGGAAAGCCATCAAGATTCTTCAGATAGATAATGGAAGGGAATATGTGAACTCAAGGCTTATAGGCTTTTGTACTCATGAGGGTATTGATCTTTAACATTTAGTTGCATACACTCCACAAAAAAATTTGTTACTGGAAGGAAGAATAGAACCCTTAAGGAGATGACCACTTGTATGCTACAACATAAGTCTCTAGATCAAGCTCTTTGGGTAGAAGCTATGTGTTGAGTCAATTACATCCAAAATAGAAGTCCTCATAAGGCCTTAGATGGAATTACACCTTTTGAGGCTTGGTGTGGTAGAAAACCAAGTGTAAAACACTTTAAACTTTTTGTTTGTCCATCATATGCAAGGATACCTCCACAAAATGAAAGCCATTGGAATCTCAAAGTAAACCTTGTATATTTGTTGGATATCCTAACCACCTTAAGGCATACAAACTCATGGATCAAGAGAGACATGAAATCTTCTTTGAGAGGAGTGTTCACTTTGAAGAGACTTGTCCAAGTTTAGCTCCTTCAACTCCTCCTTCATCCTTCATGGAAAGTGATGATAGTGATGATAGGGACTTGGAAGATGACATTTCATCAACTCTTACTCTTAGGACACCACCTTCATAGGGTCCACAAACAGTTGAGGATATTCCTTCTTCTAGCTTTTTGCATTTGTACTACATGATTCTAGATTTTTCATTATTATACAAGATTCTACTATGGCATAGAGAATCCCATTGAAACTTGTTTCCCTTGTGAAGCAAATGTTGGAAGTGGATGGACTTTATCTGCTAGTTGTGACACAAATCTACTAATAGATTGTAACTTTCCTCGAAAACTATGGAGTTATTTCAATGTGGTAGTTGGAGGAATATCCATGGTGGCTTTCACTTTTTCTGGATCTACCTCAATACCTCTTCTCGATACAATGTAGCCTAACAATTTTCCTAATTTGAGCCCAAATACACACTTATTAGGATTAAGGTGCACTTTGTATTTCTCCAACCTATCAAAAATAAGTATAAGGACATCAATGTGGGATTCTTTTGTCTTGGATTTTCCTAGGATATCATCAACATAATCCTCCATTATGACATGTAGAAGATCATGGAATATGGTAGTCATTGTGAATTAATAAGTGGTGCTTGCATTTTTCAAGACAAAAGACATGACTTGATAACAAAAGGTTCCCCATGGGGTGGTAAATGCCATCTTATTTTGATCTTCTTTTGCAATTTTGATTTGGTTATAACTAGAAAATCCATCCATCAAAGATAACATCTCACATCCAATAGTCAAATCCACTATGATGTCTATGTCAGGAAGTGGAAAATCATCCTTAGGATATGCGAGATTTAAATCTAAAAAATCTAAACAAACACGGATGCCCCCAGATGCTTTCCCTACAGGAACAATGTTGGAGACCCACTGAGGATAGTCAATAGGATAGATGAACTTTGCCTCTAACATTTTCTACAAGTTGGCCTTGACTAGGAGTGCTACCTTAGGGTGCATTTTGCTCAACTTTTTCTTCACTGGTTTAATCTCGGGATCAACTGTCAAATGATGCACAACCAAATTTGTGTCTAAGCCAGGCATGTCTTTGTATGTCCATGCAAAATTGATTTTTCCCTTTTCCAAGAATTTAGTCATGGCTTTTTGTTCCTCAAGACTTAAGGTAGCAGCAATGTAGGTGATTTGTGGATTATCCTCTATTCCCAAATTTACTGGAATTGTGTCCTCATTCAAAATAGGTTACTTTTCTAGTGGCAAGGATCTAAATGGCAAGTCAAGCTCTCCCTCTTCTGGCACCTCTATGAGCTTTTCACCAGAAGATGCATCCTTTATTTTATCTTTTTCTTCATCCAAAACTGCCCTAGAAGAGTTTTCATTAGAGGATGTTTCTTTTATTTTTCCATTTTTATTTTCTTTTTCACTTTTGCGACTAAGAGAGTTAACTTGGCTACCAAAGTAGGCTTCCTCATTGTATTGGATTTCATGTTCATAATCTCAAAGACACTTAAGGCCAAAGAGTTCCATCACTGCTTCATCAGACTTACAGATATCGAGAGTTGGTGGTGTATCTTGAAGGTCCCAGTCTATCATGTCAGGGTTAGTGAGAGGTAGGTCAATGGATGAAAGGTCATCTATGGTAATGGCATAGACATAGTTATCTAGGTCATCTTCAATGTATTGGAAAGGAAATTTGAAGAATTCCTCCTCTTCAATCTTAGAATCAGGTTCAACCATACAATAGTTGTCAGCAAAGGATACCTTAGGTTTAATGGAGCCCAATCTACATCCTTTAGGATAGCTATCATCTTCTAAGGGTTGTCTCATTCCATCTTCTTTAGGTCCAAGGCCGATACCATGATATCCCATGTTTTTGATAATGGGAGGGGCCTTAACATACTTATCTTTGGGGAACTCCACAGGTTCACCTTTTCCATCATTATATAGCCAATCTAGAATGTTATATTCCATATGCTCATCACTAAGTGATCCCCAATGTTCAAATGTTGTCTTGTTAATATGCACAGTCTCTTTATTGGTAGGAGGTGGAAATTGTGAAGGCTTTCCAAAGGAACAAGGGGAGAGTGGTAGTTGTCCAACACATAAGGCATTTTCAAACTTATACTCTCCCATTCCTAAATTAGTAAAAGTAACCTTCTTCCCTATAGTATTGACCTTAGTATATCCCACCTTCTCTTTTCCTTTGTGGGAATTTGAATCCTCATTAGCTAATTCTGACACTGTTCTGGAAGGTGATTTTTTTATGGTGAGAGGCTTAGGTATAACTTTGGAAAACTCACTTATTGGACAAAAATTTATTGGTACACCTTCCAATATTTTACAAAATGCAAAAAGAGTGGGATATCCTGAGATTGCGACCTCTCTTCCTTGGTGAGGTAATTTCAAACATTGATGATAGGTAGATGGGACTGCCTTTAGTGTATGTATCTAGGGTTGACCAAGCAAAATGTTATAAGGAAAATCTAAGTCTATGACATGGCATTCAATATTTATGATGGCTAGCCCAACTTTTAGTGGTTGCACGATAACTCCTTTTGATTATCTTTCCCTTTCATCATAGGCTTTGATCATTATCCTCTTATTGACATCTAGGAGATCTTCTGGAAGTCCCAAGAAATGAATCATCTTTAATGTACATAGATTCAAATCAGATCCATTATCTATAAGGACTCTTTTAATCTTATGTCACTATATAAGGACTTCAATGTGGAGCGACAAATTATGGTGGGGATCAGGACCTTGGAAATATTTATCTGTGAAGACAAGGTGTTGTCGGGCAGCAAGGTTTCCAATAATAGCAATGAATTGGGATGCATTAATATTTTTAGCACAAGACTCTAAGAGAGCCTTTTCCAAGATCTCTTTATGGATGGGTGATGTGGTAAGAAGCTCAAGAATGGATATGTGTGTAGGAGTCTTACCTAGCTGGGACAACACATTGTAGTGAGAAGTGAGCCTCTGTGAGGTGGATGGTGCAGCAAGCACATGTGGCATTGATGGATTAGTTTTATTGGGAGTGGTGGCTTTCAAAGTGAGTCTTCCTAGTCGAGTAGTTGCATCACAATCAACTGCTTGTAAGATAAGTGTATTCACATGAGTGTCTACCTCTTCAATGCGACCACACAAGGAGTCAAATCCACATATATCACTAGTTTCTATCTTACCACACAAGAAGTCAAATACTAATATGTGGTTAGTAGAATAATCATAAGGTAATGCATTTGATCTAGAAGCTTGATTCACATTTTTGGTATTGTTGTTATCATTGTTGTGATCGGGAAATGGTTTTTGGAATATCTTCAATTTAGCATTTTTAGAGGTTGGACCTCCTTCTACTTTAATTTCTGCATCATCAACAAGATTTTGGATAAAAAATTTGATCTTGATACATTTGTTGGTGGCATGTCCTTTCATATGGTGATATTTACAATATTCATTTTCCCTATACCACTTTGACTTTGGTTAATTTTCATCAAAAGAACGTGTGTTAGGAAATACCATCAAGTTGTGATCCACTAATTTTTGAAAGATGGCCTCCAAAGGTTCATGAAAGTTAGTGAACTTCCTATTTTGATAATAGTCACAATTGTAGTTGTTGTTGTATGGAAAGAATTGTGTTTGATTATAGGATTGTTGATTTCCTTGATTTTCATGATTTGAATGGTTGTTGTTTTGATTACAGTAGTTGCTGTTGTTCCCTCCTTGAAGATTTTTGACATCAGTAACACCATCATGTGTAACACCCTTATTCTTGAACCAGAATTTGGGTTTTCTATTTTTGTTTGACTCATTGTGCAAGATGATGGACTATAATGTTTAATGGTACCTTTTTCCAAAACTCCATTTTCAATGTTCTTACCCTTATTGACTAAAGTGGCAAAGTATTCAAGGCTAGCCATCTTCATGTGGAAAGACATTTCAGGTATCAAGTTCTTGATGTATATATCCACAAGGTGGGAATCTTCAATTTTATATGGCATACAATTAGCAAGATGTCTCCACCTTTGTAGGAAGATGGAAAAAGTTTCTCCATTTTGTTGTTTTATGTTGCACAAGTCACTAATTGGGGCATGATGTTCAATGTTGTAAGAGTATTGTGCTATAAACTTGCTTGTTAAATCATTGAAGGAAGTAAAGGAGCCTTTAGGTAGATCCATTAACCATTCTTAAGATAACCATCACTATAGGCTACTTCTTGGCACAAAATGGAAAATTCCTTGAGATGGGTAACGGGGCATGTCTCTCCCGTATACTTCTCAAATTTAGGATTTTCAAAACCAAGTGGAAATGGCACATTTTCCATTAATATGGTGCCATTTCCACTTGGTTTTGAAAATCATTGTGATATAAAATTGCTTGTTAAATCATTGAAGGAAGTAAAGGAGCCTTTAGGTAGATTCATTAACCATTCTTAAGATAATCATCACTATAGGATACTTCTTGGAACAAAATGGAAAATTCCTTGAGATGGGTAACGGGGCATGTCTCTCCCATATACTTATCAAATTTAGGATTTTCAAAACCAAGTGGAAATGGCACCATATTAATGGAAAAGGTGCCATTTCCACTTGGTTTTGAAAATCCTAAATTTGAGAAGTATACGGGAGAGACATGCCCCGTTACCCATCTCAAGGAACTTTCCATTTTGTGCCAAGAAGTAGCCTATAGTGATGGTTATCTTAAGAATGGTTAATGAATCTACCTAAAGGCTCCTTTACTTCCTTCAATGATTTAACAAGCAAGTTTATAGCACAATACTCTTACAACATTGAACATCATGCCCCAATTAGTGACTTGTGCAACATAAAATAATTGTGCAACATAAAATAACAAAATGGAGAAACTTTTTCCATCTTCCTACAAAGGTGGAGACATCTTGCTAATCATATGCCATATAAAATTGAAGATTCCCACCTTGTGGATATATACATCAAGAACTTGATACCCAAAATGTCTTTCCACATGAAGATGGCTAGCCTTGAATACTTTGCCACTTTATTCAAGAAGGGTAAGAACATTGAAAATGGACTTTTGGAAAAAGGTACCATTAAACATTATAGTCCATCATCTCGATACCATTATAGTCCATAATAGAAAAGAAAAAATTTCCTCAAAAGAGACATCCTTCACCCCTTTGTTTGGTGTAAGTGGATCTATTGAACCAATTTTGTAGTGGATGAAAGTGTGGATAAGTATAAGGAAATACTTGTTGCCAAAGGTTTCTCATAGGTTCTTGGTATTTACTATACTATGACCTTTGCACTAGTAACTAAGATGAACTCCATTTTTTTGACACAAGCTATTTTTGCAACTCATGTTTGGGTCATACATCAGATGGATGTGAAGAGTGCTTTCCTCAATGGGGATCTTCTTGAAGAGATCTATATAGAGCAATCTTAGGGATTCATACAAGATTCTACTATGGTTTACAGGTTGAGGAAGTATATTTATGGCCTTAAGTAGGCTGCTAGGTCTTGGTATGCCAAGATGAATTCCTTCCTACTCTTAGTAGGATTCACCAGGTGTCATTCAGATTTGAATGTCTACATTATTTAGAGGGATGATACACACTTGATACTTGTGCTTTATGTAGATGACTTGATCATTATAGGAAGTACTTCATCCATAATTGCTAGTGTCAAGAGTTCTTTGCAAGATAAATTTTCTATGACTAACTTGGGTTTACTCCATTATTTCCTTAGTATTGAGATCACACAGTCTTCAATTGGGATCACACTTTCTCAACCCAAGTATGCTCTTGATTTAGTTTCTTGCTTTTGCATGAGCAATTGTAAGCTTGCACCTAATCCCTTTCTTTTAGGTGTCAAGTTAGAGGCAAAGTGTTCCACTCCACTTGATGATGCTACATTTTATAGAGAATTGGTTGTGAGTCTCATTTACTTGACACATACACACCTTGACATAGCTTTTGCAGTTGGCATGGTTTCTCACTTCATGCAAGAGCTACATGAGCTTCATTGGAAGGCAACCAAATGCATCTTGCACTACATATAGGGTACACATACACATGGGATACACTATTCAGTAGGTACTAGACTTTAGTTGGTTGGTTATATAGACTTAGACTATGTAGGTGATCTTGATTCTTGTAAGTCTACATTAAATTACATGTTTCATCTTGGTTCTAGCCCCATTTTTTGGCAGAGTAAGAAGAAAAATACTATTTCTCTTTCTTTGAGTAAGGCTTAGTATCAATTGATTATTACTATAGCTATAGAGGCTATATGGCTAGAACATATCCTGAAGGAGTTTGGATTTGAATTTCCACATTCTATAGTCATTCATTGTGATAATTAGAGTGTTATTGAGATCTCAAAACATCTAGTTCAATATTAGTGGACCAAGCATATTGAGGTTCATATGCACTACATTAGAGAATTGATAGATGGGTAGGTCATTATATTATAGTATTGTCCTACAAAAAAGAAAATTGCAGATATCTTCACCAAGCCCTTCACTAAGGTCAAGTATATCCATTTGTGAGATCTCTTGGGGGTGTAGGATTTTTCACCAAGGGGGTCACATGACTCTTCTCTTCTTTATTGTAATTATCTCTCTTTTTGGGGGAGGGTTTTTCACATGAGGTTTTCCCTCTTTCTCTATTTTTAGAGAGATTTCATTGCATTGCATTGCATTAAATTTAAAGAATTTCATTTGTACATGGGTACCTAACATGGCCTAGTAGCCAGGACCCATCAAGCATTTTCATCATAGCTTTTGTGAGCTTAAGTGCATTCCCCTAAGTTGCAGTTAAGGGGGGGTGTTAGTGTAAATAATTAATTATTATTACACTTTAATTAAGTTTACTTAGTTTAAATACATTATCATATAGACACCTATGAGTATGTGTAGTCATATGAGTTGTCTTGTTGACAAGATAGGAGTTTGCATATTTATCTGAGTTGTCATGCTGAAAATGGAATTATTTGCACTCCAATTGAGCACATGGTGTCTAAAAAATCTCTCTATGAGATAGACCTATGTAAACTTATCCTATTATCATCTCACAAACTCCTATTCTTAATGGAGGATAATCCACTCTTTGTGGGCATGTGCTTAGTTGTGAGGCTTATCACTTTGTTGACTCCTAGTTATTCTAGATTCCTTTATATACAAGCACTTCTAGTTTGTATTTTTATGATATTCATTCTCATTATTATCATTATTATCATCCATTATTGGTCCATATTGTGCTAGTTCTTGAGCTTCTTGATCTTGGTGTTATTTTTCCCTAAGGAAAACTCTTATAGTTATGCTTTCCTCTACCCAACTAAGACCCACCATGTGAGCATCTCTTGTCTTTATGCTAAGTGCTTAAGGTACTTTTCTATTGTGCCCTTGGTGTTATATATACCAAAAGCTCCCATCCCACAAGAAATATGGGATAATACAATTCACTTCTTTTACACTTGCATTGTGGTTGGATCAAAAACTTGCTTGCTGGATCACATTCCTTACATTATGATTTCAAGGGATATGCATGCTATAAGATGCGTAAGTGGGTGTATTACTCCAAACTGATTGGATTTGCAAAAGAAAAGTTGCAAGAAAGGAATCTTCCAAGGTGTACCAACCACAAACTATAGAAGATTACCAAGGTTAGCTTCATAATACTCGGTCAAATAGTACTCGATGAATGGATTTTTTGAAGTTAAAACATAGAGATAAGGCACTGTCTCACATTAGGAACAACATATCTATCCTAGCAATAGGAGATGATGACACTCATGTCCTTGATTTAGCTTTGATTTGAAATTTAACCTTTATTCATTAGGTTCCAATCTGGCATTCATCCCTTTTCTTTGTGCACTTCCCCCAGCAAAAAATGCCCTTGCCAAAATGTCTCCTATTTGAAACCATACCTAATGAAGAAACATCATTAGCAACCATTAAAACTCTTTTTTATTTAGTTGATTCATCTGATGAAGCTGAAGCTGCCTCCTCTAATATTTTTATCCCAGATCTTTGGTAGAAATTTCATCTCAATCATCCTGTTTGCTACTTGCGAAAATCTATAAAACTTTTCAACAACCTCTACATGTTTTGTCTCTTCATTGAGCATTATGCTCTCTCTCTCTTTTTAATATGATGTTCTACCTTTTATCTTTGTCATGGGTATTGCTCTCTATTTTTTTATAGAACTCTATTTTTCTCCTCTTCCTTTCGAGGATCCCAAGTAGTTGTTGTCGTTATTAATTTGGGCATCACTATATGATCCAGAATGTTATGAAAGGTTAAAGGTAGTAGTCATCAACGATGATACAAAAGAGCCATATTAATAAATTATACTTTGGAAGTGTCTCTTTCACTATGTCCTTTATAACCACCCAACTACCCAATAAGATTCTCCTTTGGGATAGTATTTGTTAAAATTTCCAAGTGTCTTCTTCATTTGGTAAAGACAATTCCCAATGCCAAGAAATTGTTAAGACACTATGGGAACACAAGTATGGGTTGACTATGGCTTTCTATTTTTATAGGAGGTGACTCAACATTACTCCTTATCATAATACACTTCTAGGTTTGCCATCACTCGAGAAAGGAAATCCTTACTCAAAGAAACCTCCACAAGAAAATGGTGCACATCTTTAGTATCATTTTCATCATACTTTAAATAGGTTGATTGGGATGATAATAATGGTTCACTTAAAAATCTTGAGACTACTATGGTGATACAAATCAAAAGCAATAGGGGTCTTTAATTTCTCAAATCCCACCCATTGGAAATTCCAACTTTTCCAAGCTCTTTGTTTTAAACCATTTGTATCTTTTTTTTCATACAATTTGAGTTTATGTGGTCACTTTTCTCTACATAATCTCATCCCAAAATAATAATCAACTACCATTCTAGTAAACTTGACATTCTATTCCATGTGTATTAAAATTCTCTGCTTCTATGTCTTTATGGATTTTGTCATGTCATCTACCAGTCACTTCCTTTTGCAAACCTTGAAGTCATATTTGTGTAAGTATAATGGGTAGGACTAAAACACCCTAACAAGCTACAATTGGAAATATCATGTATATATTTCAAAACTTATAATGACTCAAAAAATTACCACTTTCCTCTATGAAAGCATCTTTTGTTCCCTCAATTTTTAATAGTTTGGTGAAGTTAGTTAGACCCCAAAGCAAGTTTGGCTAAAAAAATATTTTGAATTGAAACAACTGATTCTTGCAAATTGATCAAATGAATACCTTGTACTGATAAAAATCTAATTTGACCACTAATTGATCATTAAAAACTAAGTTCACCATATTATTTGTAAACTGTGATTCACCAATAGGAAGGCCTATAGGTTGGCTTTAAAAACTAACCAAAATAGATAACTGGGCTCTAAAAACTAACATGCTAATTCTTTATTCTACATCCTTGTACCCTATTAGATCTCATCTCATGGAAAATTTGGGGTCAAAAGATATTGTCCATCAAAGTTTGCTACCTAAAAGTGCCTACAAACAAATATGTCAAAACACCATAAAATGCATTTGATTTTTTCTTTAAAAAGAGGTCAAATGGATACTTGGAAGCATGAAAATAGGGGCATTCGTTTATTGTCAGGATGAGAATATAGTTCTATGTATTTGGATCATGATGAATAACTAGGTGCATTTTCTGATCAGTCAAAGTGGGGTACTCAGAATTGCTAAACTGGAAAAATTAGCATGTCAGTGATTTCCACAAATAGAATGGGCATGGGAAAGTGTGCAGATGGATTCATCAAGACATAAAAACTAGCACACTTGAAGAATTTTTAGAATAGAACATATTGGTACAAACTATTTAATCTCATAATTCATGGATTCAAAATTATGATATCCCAAACAGGGGTACCAATCAATCTGACATTATGACACTAGTAAAACTTTATAACTTGCATTCGAAATCACGTTTGAAAACTGACCAAATGAATTCATCATAGGCTCAAAACAAAAACATAGTAAGTGTCTAACATCTAGAATGAAATGAAAAAGGAAATTTCTTAGTATATTCAACTAGGTCAAAGATACAATCAGTCAAACAGGGCCTTCCGAAATTCAAGGCAATTTGCATTAGTATGACAAAGATAAGTAATTAACTTTGAGGTATTCAAAACCTAGTCAAAATATATCAAAATGACATGAAAATTTAAAACATAGGCTCTTTGATATGCATAATAAATATTACTAAATTGGCAAGTCATGAAACATAACTAGGTGCAAGATTTTCAAATGCAAACTTGGCTTCATGTTGTTGTTTGACACTTAGGCAAAAATTCAGATTTAAGCAAAGCTTAAAATGAAACTTCACAGGGTGACTTGGAAAGAGAATTTATAATTATAGGATGCATGGATGTATTGAATTCAAGGTGTTAGAAATATAAAACACCTCTTAGGCCTTAAAAGGATAGCCAGATACACATGCATTAAATGCACTCATAAGGGCTCAAAAGCTTGGAATGGTACTCAAAATGGGAATGCAATTTTGAGTCCCAACAATGGCTCTATCTGAGGATGCATGTCCTTTGTAGGCATGGAAAGGATTTATAATCACTCAAAAAATTAGGCCACACACCTTAGAGAAAAAATTCTCTTGAACATCATATTGAAAGCAAAGAAATTTACTCTTAAACTATACAAATGATGTGGGCCCCAAGCCACCAAAACTCATCAAAACATCTTACCTTTGTCATATATCTGATTTTCATCTCCATTTTTATGAGGTAAGCTAGAAACATCTTTCTCATCCATTTCACCAACATAATCAACATTCTTCATTAGTTCACTTGGTAAAACAAAATAACTTCCTTCATTCTTATATTGCATACACAAATTAGCATTTACTCCTACATCATGCTTGTTGTAAATTTGATTGAAAAGATCATTGATGAAGATGAAGAAGATTGATCAAAGGGGATATTTTTGTTAACATAATGTTTTCAATCATTGTTTTGTCATTGATGTCAAACCTACTATTTGTAGGAATGAAATTTGCTTATAAGATCCAATTACTATCACTTAGTTGATTGATGAAGAGGATTTGACCAACAAGATGTAACAGGAGCACCTAAGGGAAAGGTTGAGTTGTGAAGTTGTAATGAAGTAAAATGATCAGTTAAGACAATGGTTAAATGATGTATTGATAACATATTCAAAGATACAAAAGTTGGTCACACTTAGAAACATTGGAGGAATAAGTTGTAACAAGGTTGACTACAAAGCTTAAACTAAGTTCATTAGTGGGTGATGAGAAAGCTAGTTGAAGCCAAGAAAAAGTAAAATTAAGTGTGTGCGAAGTGATCTTTAGGTGCTAAGTGAAGTTCAAGTGTCAAGCATCAAAAAATCTTATTTGGTGCCAAGTGAACTTTAGGTACTGAGCTTTAGTAAAAATGTTGTTGATGCCAAGTGGCTCAGTATGTGTTGAGCACCAATATTTCAATAGTGTTGAGCTACTACATTATTCTAAATTATGAAGAATCACCAAATTTGAGCTAACAAAGTGGTTATCTTGAATTTTATGAATTGTTTGGAGGATAAGGATGATGAGCTGGTGGCACAAAATTCTATGTAAACCATTTTTGGGAAAATTCAAAAGGATTATTCAAGAAGTTTCTATAGGAAACATAATATGGGTTAGATACAATGAATCCTACCTAATCCATACAAATTGAAATTAAAGGTTGGAAGAATTAAGTGGGAAAGGAAGTTCCAGACTTCTATTTAAGGAGTCATAGATTAAGAAGAAAATGCTACTGCTACTGCTAAAGTGCCATATTGTGAAGTGATTAGAAGGATGTCAAGGAGAAGACATTTAGGAGAAGGAAGAATATAGTAGAGTGACTCTACTTCTACAAGTGGTCAAGAAGAGATGATTGTACTGGTACATTGAGCATGGAGACTTAAGGAGATTAAGCTTGAAAGGAGGGAAAGCTATCAAGAGTTGCAGAGACTAAAAGTCAAGAAATGTGAAGAACTAAATGGTGATCTAAGATCTACAAGTTGAGTTGTATTCTATAATTAGGTCAAAATCCCTAATTGTTACTCTCTAGCAATTGTATGAGTTGGGATAAAAGAAACTCCTAAGGACTTAGGTTGGCCTAATAGCCATTTTTAAATCCTTTAACAGGGTGGCATTCCAAGTGAATGTTCTAAAGTCATCTAACTAAGCCCACTTCTAACAGGGTGGTTAAATTTTTTAAATAGGTCACATTTAATAGTGTGTTGTAAGCCTTTAATAGGAAAGCTTTTCATAGGGCATTCCTTTAGAAGAGTGAGAATTAAGTAGCATGTCACTAGTGGTTTTTCCCAAATTGATTTTTCACATAAATCAATGTGTTATGTATAATGCTTACATGTTGATTTATAGTAACTTGCTGAATAAGAATGTTAAAGCTTTGATGAATGAAATGGTTGAATGGGCTCACTACACCTAGCGAAAAGTTTGAATTGGACATGTTGGACCTTTAATAACTGATTCACACCCCCCCACCCCCGCCCCCCCCCCCCCCCCCCCCCCCCCCCCTCCCCACTCTTAGTTATTCTAAAGTTTTTCTAAAAATTGGTATCAGAGCCATCTGTTGATTTAGTTTCAAGGTATTAGAAGTAGGAAGATCAAGATGGCTAAGAGAGAAGTTCCCAAGCTCAACAAAGAAAAATTTTCTCCATGGTAGAGTTTGATGAAATTGCACCTTGGATCAATAGGTGACTATGCACAAACCTCAATTGGAATAGAACATATAAATCCAACTGGACCTCTTACCGCAGATGATTTGAGCAAAAGGAAAGAGCACAAACAAACAATGCTGGAGATTTCCTTTGCACTCAACAATGTAGAATATGATGACATCAAAGATTGTGATACTAAATTCAAGATGTGGAAATCCCTAATAGATATCTATGGAAGAGATCAGAATGTACAAAGAGAAAAGAGAGAAAGCCTCATAGAAAAGTTTAATAACATGAAAATGGAGGAAAATGAAAATGTTGCTCAATATGCTGCTAGAATGAAAGAAGTGGTAAGTGCAATAAGAAGTCTAGGTGGTCAATTGGAAGAAGAAATTGTCAAAAAAAAAAACTTGAGAACTCTACTCCCTATCTATGCTATTAGAGTTTTAGCTATCCAAGAGCTAAGGTGTGTACAAGGAAACACACTAACGTTTGAAGGTATAGTGGGAAGATTTACTACATTTGAATTGTCCAACTTTGACAACTATAGACCTAACAAACTTGAATCTTCTTTCAAGGCCAAAATGACAATAAAAGACATTGAGGAAGAGACATCAAACAAGAAGAGAAGAAAAGGAAAATATGGATCGAGTGATAGTAGCATAGATGAGCAAGATGTAGAATAGTTAGAAGTACTACTAGCTAGGAGATTCCATAGAGGCAAAGGAAAATTCAAAGGTAAGCTCCCTATCATATGTTTTAATTGCAATAAAGTAGTTCATATTGTTGCAAGGTGTACATAGAAGGAGAACTACAAAGAAGGAAACATGTACAAGAACAAGAGAGAAGATGATAGCAAAGACTACAAGGAAAAAAGAAAAAGGTGCTAGATTGTTGAAGAAGATTCTAATGAGAATGATGATGAAGTAGTTGATGTGGCCATGAAGGATGAATTAGATAAAGATGAAGATGAAGTAATAACATTAGTTACCTGGGTGAACAAGAATGACAAGTGGGTCATAGATAGTGGATGCTCACATCACATGATAGGAGATAAAAGTAAATTCATTACCTTTACTCAATATGATGAAAATAGCGCTAGATTTGGTAATGATGCTCCATGTCAAATTGAAGGAAAAGGCTTAGTTAAAATCATAGAGAAAATTTCATGTGACAATGCATACTATGTTGAAGGATTGAACTACAATTTGTTGAGTGTATCACAATTAGGCAATGTAGGTTGCAAAATAGAGTTTGGAAACAAAAATAACAGAATCTATGACACTGATGGAAATTTGATAGGAAAAGGTGAACAAACTAGGAGTAACTTGTTTTACCTAGATATGGAAGATGTAACTTGTCTTGTTGTTAGACTTGATGATGTGTTGTTGTGGAATAAAATATTGTGTCATGTCAACTTTGATAATCTAATCAGCATTAGCAAAAAGAAGAAAGTCATAGGGTTGCCTAAATTGAAGAAACCTGAAAACACAATGTGAAAACAATGTCAACTAGCAAAGATGACCAAGTCTAGTTTCAAAAGTAAAACATACACTTCCAAAGAAGTACTAGAGCTAGTCCATACAGACTTATGTGGTATAATAGAAGTGCAAAGCTACCTAGGAGATAGATACATAATGCTATTTATAGATAACTATTCCAAGATGATGACTGCTATGTTCTTGAAGCAAAAATTTGGTGCATTTCAAAAGTTTAAGTGGTATTTGAGAAAAGTTGAGAAGGAAATAGGGAAGAGTCTAAAATGCCTAAGGTCAGACAAAGGTGGTGAGTTTACATCAAAATAATTTGAGATATTATGCAATGATAAAGGTATCAAAAGGAAAACATTAGCACCAAGGACTCCATCTCAAAATGGAATTACTGAAAGAAGGAATAGATCAATGATAGACTATGCTAGAACCTTGATGATGGAGAAAGATGTTGCTCTAAAGTACTGGAGAACAACTATAACTACTATAGTCTACACATTGAATAGAGTCCAAGTCAAGAAAGGTACAAATGCAACACCTTTTGAATTTTGGTATGGTCACTCATCTAATGTTAAACATTTCAAAGTATTTGGTTGTAGATGCTATATTCTTAAAGATACTAGAAATCGTAAGTTTGATGCAAAGAGTGATGAAGGCATATAAGTGTCTGAATACTAACACTAACAAGATTGTGGAGAGTGCAAATGTAAATTTTGATGAGCATGCAAAAGTTCAAGTTGATGGAACTAAACAATCAGAAGATTATAGATCCTTTGTATATTTTTATGAAGGAATGATAGTTGAAGACAATACTACCAATCATGTTGGGAATCAACAAAATTTTTTAGTATCAGCAGAGTTATAGCCTATGATTGCCGAGTTGCATTTAGAAGTTGAGTTGTGGAATGTAAAATATGCACATTCTGACTCTGAGAATAGTACACATGAGAAAAATGATGAAGTACTAGATGAAGAAGAACATAATGACTTTGAAGATGAAGGATCAAACATGGAAAGAAGGATAGAACCAAGGTTAGCCAAGTATGTAAGAATACATCACCCTACTAATAGAATCATTGGTGATAATGATGCAAGACCAATGACAAGGAATAGTATCTATTGAGCAAGGTTGAGCCCAAAATAGTAAAGGATGTACTACAAGATGATGACTGGTATAAAGCTATGGAAAAAGAGATAGATTAGAGTGAAAAGAACAAAACTTGGACCCTAGTTCCTAGACCAGCTAACAAGAATGTAATTGGTACCAAATGGGTGTTTAGGAATAAACTTGATGAGAATGGTGAGATAACAAGAAAAAAAGCCAGATTAGTTTGCAAAGGCTATGCACAAGAAGAAGGATTGGATCATGGGGAAACATTTTCCCCTATTGCAAGAAAGGAAGGAGTAAGAACATTACTTGCATATGCTACTTACAAAGGTTTCAAAGTCTACCAAATAGATGTCAAGTCTACCTTTCTAAATGGTATAGTAGAAGAGGAAGTCTACATTGAACAACCAGAGGGATTTGTTGATAAAAACAACAAAGATATGGTTTACAAACTACATAAAGCACTTTATGGATTGAAGCAAGCACCTAGAGAATGGTATTAAAGACTACACAAATATCTTGTGAAGATAGGATTTGAGAGAATAGATGACAACAACAACTTATATATCAAGGTAGAAAAAGCTAAAGACATTTTGATATCAAAAAACTTTGTTGATGATATAATATTTGGAGTAAAATATGTTCTAGGAAAAGATTTTATTGATCAAATGAAACATGAGTTTGAGATGTCAATGTTTGGAGAAATCAAATTCTTTTTTGGATTACAAGTACATCAATTAAGGCATGGCATATTTGTGACCCAATCAAAATACATCAAGGAGATACTCAAAAAATTTAGATTAGAAGACTCAAAAGAAATTAGCACACCAATGGCAAGAGGACATAAACCATCCAAGAATGATGAGTCAACTGAAGTGAATCCGACATTGCATAGATCAATGATTGGAAAGTTACAATATGTTGTACATAGTAGACTAGGCATTGCACTAGTTGTTGGAATAGTGGCAAGATTTTTTGCAAGTCCAAGAGAGAATCACCTGATGGTAGTAAAGAGAATACTGAGGTATCTAAAAGGAACTGATGAATTTGGTTTCTACTACACGAGAAGTCAAAAGTTCAAGCTAAGAGCCTACATTGATGAATATTGGAGAGGTAATATTGATGATAGAAAAAACACTAGTGGAGGAGCACTTTTCTTAGGAAAATGATTGATTACATGGACCAACAAGAGGCAAAGTTGTACCTCATAGTCTACTACAGAAGCTGAATATGTTGCGGTTGCTATCAATTGCACTACTATTGTATGGATCAAACATTTGTTACAAGGTATGAAGGAAGAGATGAATGAGCTTGTGATACTTTATTGTGATAATACTGGTGCTATGAACATATCAAAGAACCACATAATGCATGCTAAAACCAAGCATGTTGCAATCAAATATCACTATGTAAGAGAATTGGTGGATGATAAAAAAAATGAGGATGGAATATGTTAGCTCAAAGGAATAGATTGCTGACATCTTCACAAAAGAACTACTATCATGTCCTCTTTTCAAATAATTAAAAATAATAATCTTTGTTAAGGCAGGCAAGCCCAAAAAGGTGAAGTTTCAGCAAAGGGGGATAATCTTTGGAAGCAAATGGACTAATACATGAAAATTATTATTAAAATATGTTTTATTAACCCCTCTTGGATGTGAGTTAGGTTTATGCCCTCTTTTAAGGGGTTTGGAAGCATTTTGGGCTCATTCCAGAACTTGATTTTTGTTTATTTCTTTGTTATTCTTCAGAGGCTGCCAAACCTGTGGAGAAGGAGACCCAAGAACGGGAGTTTGCAGGTTTCTAGGCAGACCCAAGAATGGGATTTTGCAGGTTTCTAGGAAGGATAAGGATGGGAGTTTGAAGCCATTCCATTTGCATGCTCATACAGAGTTTTTCTTTGTGCTGAATAGTGCAAATTTGTGAGTTTTCGGGTGTATATTTTGTAAGAGTTTGGTGTTTCCAGTTGAGTATTTCATATCAGTTTGGGTTGCTGCTGTATATCAGACTTTAAAATATTAAAATAGAGCTGAATATATGTATTTGGATATGATTATACTTCTGTGATAGATTATTAAGTTTCTGTGGTGATTCTGGGCTATTTTGTGCTATTTTCGAGAGCCCGATGAGCATTATTTTTGTCATCCGTTTGGGAGCTATTGTGTGTATGTTATACAGATATAAAAATGTAATTTTATAGGCTATTATGCTGCTCAAATTTTTGTAAAAATGTCCACTTTCATATTTATTAATAATAGGTGAAGCTGTGAAGCTTTTGGCACTATTTCTGGCATACCTGATTTGGGGTTTCTTGAGAAATTTGGTGGATCTTTGTGATATTAGTTGTTTGATTTTGAAAATCTGATTAGAGGTGTGAAATATCATATAAAATTAGTAAAGGGACATTTAAATGGTATCAGAGCCATGATCTTGCCAACCTGAGGATTTGTAGAAGTTTGCATGTCAGTTTTGACAACTACCTAGATCTTGCATGTCAGTTTTGACAACTACCCAGATCTTGCATGTCAATTTTGACAACTACCTAGATCTTGCATGTCATAATTTATGATTACATGTTGCTTCTAATCAGCTACATGTCAAAATTTATGGATGCATGGTACTTCTAATCATTTGCATGTTAGTTCTTGGTGAATTTGGTGGTTGCATGTTGCTTCTAATCAGTTGCATGTCAAAATCTATGGTTGCATGCTACTTCTAATCATTTGCATGTTAGTTCTTGGTGTTTGAAGAAGTTATATCCTATTGGGGTTACACTCCACTTTATCTAGAATGGAAAGGTATAGTACAGAGTCTCAGAGGACACGATCTTGGACAATTGATATCCAGAGTCAAAACAATAGAAAGGATGGTTATTTAGACATTTGAGATAAACTTATGAAAATAAGCCATGACATGTCTGAATAGTTGGTTGAGCACCACTGTATGATGAATGACATGTTTTCTAACCTAGCTAAGGTGGATAAGTTGACTGGATTTCTATTTGGCAAATTTTCTCATAGGGCAGATGACACAATTACCAAGAACTTGCATGAGGAGTTTGAGAAACTAGCTTATAGCCAGGAAAAGGTCTCAAATTCTACTCTACCATAGGAGTTAGTGGGTTTAGATGATGATTATGAGGATGTTGTTGTGCATGATGGTGAGATACTTGGTAGAGATGAGCAGACATTGAGCATTCATGACTTTGCTGAGAAAGAGTACCAGGCACAATTAGATGCTTCATCACATGAGGTTCAGGCAGGTAGTACTCCACATGATTTGTCCAGCCAAATGAAGGTGAACAAAGATAGTATTTTGACTTCATTATCTCATCATGACAAGATGGGAGATATGATAGAGGATCACATTCAGATGATTCAGTTATAGGGTAGACATAAGGGAGTTCAGGCAAAGTCTCCTTGTGTTGACTTACAAGCGATTAGGGAAGGAATGGGAACGATGAAGTTGAGTTATTTACATCTTCTATCAAATCATGACCATCTTCTTATCCTTTTTGAAGACTATTCAGATGCCTTGAGGAGGAAGGAGGAGGAAGTTGACGGAATTTCTCATGAGCTTGAGGATACTTGAGCTTCTTTGGTGAATACTCCATTGGCATTACAAGATTGGGAGAGACATGGAGATAAGCATGGCATGGAATTGAGTTTAGTTTCATCTTGCACTCCTAATACTTAGCTTTTTGTGAATGATAGATCATATGTGGACATTGATAATGTTGCGAGTTCATCTTGCATTCACGTCCAGGATATAGGGATAATGTCAGACAGGTATGTGGAATTAGTTGGTATTGGTCATATTACTCAGGTGAGGATTTTTCTTGAGTTACCAGCTGATTATAGTTTATGGATATTGACTCGAGATTGTTATATTGGCATTTGGGATTTAGTTGACTGGAAATCTTTAACACTTTTTGGTAGCAGTGATTGTTTGGGTGCTATCATGGATTTGATTAGCAGATTGCACGGTGTTGTCTTTTCTTGTGCCAGGAGCTTATCCAATGTTGGTATTAGTTTTTATACACCAATTTTGGGCTTTGTTCATATATCCAGTCGACCATACTTGCTGGAATGTGTTATTGATATTTCATATTTGGTAGTGTGTACAGATGAGTTCCAGGATCATATTGGCATTGATGACATCCAGGAGGATGCAGTGGGCAATTTTGAAGACTTAGTTTCCTTGGGTACATAGGAATTGGACAGTAGTGCTAATGTTTTTGATACTCCGTGTGTTGATATGAACTTTAGATTTGATTCACAGGATATGGATGGTAATACTCTAGAGACTAGTAACTTTGAGGATACTCCTTTAGATAGTGCATCAGAGGAGGTTTGTAGGAGACAGTCAAGCCAGTGACATCATGTGTCTAATCAGTCGAGAGTTAGTGACCAAGAAATTGCTATCGCTTGCCAGTATTTCAATGTTGCTCATCAGTTGTTAGTAGTTTATGGATGGGGTTCTCCTACTAGTGATGAGCAGGAAGGCAGTTATCTTTCCTTGATAGAGATCCACTCTTTATGGGAGGCTATTCGGATTTTGAGATAGAATTATATGCAGTTGGTAGCTGACAAAGATTATCTTATGGAGTGGAGCAGTACAACATATGATGCATTGTTGGCCAAGGAAGATGAGGTGAGTGAGCTTACTGAGCAGCTTGAGGTGACTTCTGATATTCTTGAGAGTACATAGTTGGCTTTGAAGGAGTCACAGTTTCATTTGGCCAAGGTGACCATGGAGTTAGAGCGATTACAGTATTTACTTGATTTTATACAGCCACAAGCTGTGGTGTTTGGTGATCTGAGGATGTCCATGGCCGAGATTGTCAGAGATAGTGGAGATGAGGATGCATCCAGCCTTGATACTAACATTGGCATATCAGGTTCATTCCCACTAGAGTCAAGTTCAGTTGATTTGGGTGTTGTAGCAGATTGTTGTATGCCTGACATGGTGGTGGCCTCTAGTACTGATGGCACAGAGACTAGAGATGTATCAAAGATCATGTGTGATGTTGGTGAGTCAGTAGTTGGCATGGTTCCTTCTAGTAATACTACTCCCTTGGTGATATCTTCTGAGGTAGTAGTCAGTTCCAACATGGTTAATGATCAATTGTAGTTAGTTTCATTTGGATTATAGTCTGAGCCACTGACTGAGATTGGTGCATTCTATTGGCATTACACTATGAGGTATGCTCATCAATTTACCTTTGATGACCATGTTGATGAGATGATGATACAAAGATGTACTTTGGTTCCTAGTGCTTGTCATCAGTTATGGGACATTTTGACACCTCAGGATGAGAGTTGTGATGGGCATGACATGGTGATAGGTTCTATAGTTGACAACTTGATAATACATAACTTAGAGCAGGAGCTTGGGAGTGATTCTTTAGCAGTTGTTGTTACTTATTCTACTCCTTTGGCTATGAAATCTCCTAGCTTAGCTGGTAGTCAGTCACAGTGGGCTATATCACTTGTTCATGGAAAATTTGGTTTGGGTTCCATTTCTCACTCTTTATCTTGTAATGTCTTTTCACCATCAGTAGTGCATGGGAGTTATGGTTATGAGATAGTGGCCAATGATTTGCAAAGTTGTGTTGACTGCAGGAGTTGTACAGTGTGTGGATTCTCCATACTTGGTATAGTTTCATTCGGGAGCATTCACCATTGTTGCAGAGTTGGATTGTACATTTCGTATAGGCTAGTGGGATGCGTTGATGTTATTTACTGTGTTGGTAGTTTGATTTGTCCACTTTACTTGGGTTTTGATGTTCTAAGAGTTTGTGTCTCATGGGTTTCTAACTTTGGTAGTGATGATTTTGGAGTTTGGTTGAGCTATAATTGTCAGTTTGATTATGGATTCCTCTTGGTCATATTGCAGAGGATATTGCAGGAGCCTGTGTTAATTGGCAGTAGTATAGTTCATGACTACATTTGGGATCCAGGTGGATTGATCAGTTTATTGTTCAACCATTTCTTGAGGAAAAGCAATATTTGGGAGGGGAGGACTTTTCATGTCCCCTTTTCAAATAATTAAAAATAATAATCTTTGCTAAGGCAGGCAGGCCCAAAAAGGTGAAGTTTTAGTGAAGGGGGATAATCTTTGAAAGTGAATGGACTAATAAATGAAAATTATTATTAAAATATGTTTTATTAACCCCTCTTGGATGTGAGTTAGGGTTATGCCCTATTTTAAGGGGTTTGGAAGCATTTTGGGCTCATTTCAGAACTTGATTTTTGCTCATTTCTTTGTTATTCTTCAGAGGCTGCTAAACCTGTGGAGAAGGAGACCCAAGAATGGGAGTTTGCAGGTTTCTAGGGAGACCCAAGAATGGGATTTTTCAGGTTTCTAGGAAGCCTAAGGATGGGAGTTTGAAGCCATTCCATGTGCATGCTCATACAGAGTTTGCCTTTGTGCTGAACAGTGCAGATTTGTGAGTTTTCAAGTGTATATTTTGTAAGAGTTTGGTGTTTCCAGTTGAGTATTTCATATCAGTTTTGGTTGTTGCTGTATATCAGACTTTAAAATATTAAAATAGAGCTGAATATATGCATTTGGATATGATTATACTTCTGTGATAGATTATTAAGTTTCTATGGTGATTCTAGTCTATTTTGTGCTATTTTCGAGAGCCCGATGAGCATTGTTTTTGTCCTCCATTTGGGAGCTATTGTGTGCATGTTATACAGATCTACAAATTTCATTTTATAGGCTATTATTCTGCTCAAATTTCTGTAAAAATTTCCACTTTCAGATTTATTAATAATAGGTGAAGCTGTGAAGCTTTTGACACTATTTCTGGCATACTCGATTTGTGGTTTCTTGAGAAATTTGGTGGATCTCTGTGATATTAGTTGTTTGATTTTGAAAATCTGATTAGAGGCATGAAATATCATATAAATTTAGTAAAGGGACATTTCAACTACCTAAAGATTCTTTTGAATATCTTAGAGGTAAGTTAGGAGTGATACCCCTAACCAAAGTTACTTGAGGAAAAAGCAAGAATGCTCTGCATCAGATGAGTTGATTGTTGAGATATTACACATTGATGCAGAGGATTTTTACTGTAGGATTCATGCCTGAAGTAATCAAAATGTAGAAATTACAAATTAGTTACAAGCAAGGTGACAAAGGGAGAAATTGAATGAACCTACAAAAGCTGCACTTGCATATTAAGATATTGAAACATTATGTCTTTGGCATTGTTATTAAAGAGGGAGAAATAGAAAAAAATGGATCAACTACATTTGATCAAAAGTATGAGGGAGAAATGTCAAGAAAATGTAGAAACTGATCAAATGAAGATTGTAGGAGGTGATGAAGAAGTTGATCAAAAAAAAGAAAGAACAATAGGAGATAAACAATGCATACAAAGGGAGAGAAGAAAAGAAAGGATACAATAGCTAAGAGAGAGAAGCAAAAATGAAGCAATCAGGATACTAGAGGTAGATGTGAGAAATGATGGTAACACAAATATGTTTTTCCATTTGACTTACTATTCTAACCTAGTTAGCACTTTGATAATTTGGGTAAATAGCTTAAGTCTAATGGTTGATTAGTTTGGTTTTCCATCAATGCCAAAGAGGGAGATTGTTGGAAATCTAATTGTAAAGATCATTGATAAGGATGAAGAAGATTGATCAAAGAGGGAGATTATTGTTAATAGAATGGTTTCAATCATTGTTTGGTCATTGATGTCAAACCTATTATTTTTAGGAATGGCATCTTGCTTATAAGATCTGAGTACTATCACTTAGTTGATTAATGAAGAGGATTTGATCAACAAGATGTAACAAGAGCACCTAATAGAAAGGTTGAGTTATGATGTTGTAATAAAGTGAAAGGATAAGTTAAGACAATGGTTAAATGATGTATTCATGACATATTCAAAGATACAGAGGTTGGTCACACTTAAAAAAATTAGAGAAATAAGTTGTAACAAGGTTGATTGCAAAGCTTAAACTAAGTTCATTAATGGGTGCCGAGCAGGGTAGTTGAAGCTGAGAAAATTCTTAGTAGGAGCTGAACAAAAGGAAAATCTAGTGTGTGCTGAGTGATCTTTAGGTGTTCAGAAAAGTATTTGGTACTGAGAATCAGAAAATCTTAGTTGGTCTCGAGTGAACTTCAAGTGTCGAGCATTAGTAAAAATGTAGTTGATGTCGAGTAACATAGCATGTGTCTAGCGCTAGTATTTCAATAGTGTTGAGCTACTGCATTATTTTAAATGACAAAGAATCACCAAATCTGAGCCGACAAAGTGGTTCCTTGAATTTTTTGAACTGTTTGGAGGATAAGGATGATGAGTTGGTGGCACAAAATTTTATGTAAACTATTTTTGGGAAAATTCAAAAGGATTATTCAAGAAGTTTCTAGAGGAAACATAATATGGCTTGGATACAATGAATCCTACCTAATCCATATGACTTGAAATTAAAGGTTGGAAGAATCAAGAAGAAAAGGAAGTTCTAGACTTCTATTTAAGGAGTCATAGACCAAGAAGCAAATGTTGTTGTTGCTGTTGGAGTGCCAAATTGCGAAATGATTAGAAGGGTGTCAAGGAGAAGGAAGAACAGAGTATAGAGATGATTTCACTAATACATTGAGCATGGAGACTCAAGGAGATTAAGTTTGAAAGGAGAGCAAGCTATCAAGAGTTGCAGAGACTAAAAGCCAAGAAATGTGAAGAGCTGAATGGTGATCTGAGATCTGCAAGTTAAATTATATTCTATAATCAATTCAAAATCCCTAATTATTACTCTCTAGCAATTGTATCAGTTAGGATAAAAGAAAATACTATGGACTTAGGTTTTTTCTAATAGCCATTTGTAAATCCTTTAACATGGTGACATTTCAAGTGAATATTCCAAAGTCTTTTAACTAGGACAACTTCTAATAGGGTGGTTAATTTTTTTAACTAGGTAACATTTAACAGTGTGTTGTAAGCCTTTCATAGGTCATCACTTCAAAAGAGTGAGAATTGAGTAGCATGTTATTGGTGGTTTTTCCGAAATTGGTTTTCCACGTAAATCACTGTGTTATGTGTTAATCTATTATGTGTTATGCTTGCATGTTGATTTATAGTAACTTGCTGAATAGGAACGTTAAAGCTTGGATGAATGAAATGGTTGAATGTGGTTACTAAACTTAGAGAAAATTTTGAATTGGACATGTTGGACCTTGAATAACTGATTCAGCCCCCTACTCCTCTTAGTTATTCTAAAGTATTTTTAACAATGCTCACTATGAGAAAATGAACCAACATGCTCATATAAACTAGAATAAATCTTAAAACCATGTTCTATAAATGACTAATGCATTATATTAACCAAAAACATGAAGGCTCATTATTCTTCTTCAATCAAATGGTTGCATGTATCAAAAGATTGTAACTCACCTTGTGTAATAGGGTGTGAAGAACATAAAAAAATTGATTCCTCATTATTCGACATCCTATTACTCATCAAATTAGGCTTATAATTTGTAGAAACCTCTTCACACTGAAATTTTTTGTCAATCACCAAGTTTGAGAAATAGTCATGAAAATGCTGACAAAAAATATGTTGATCATAATTATAGTTTTTATCTAACAAACTATTAGAAGGAACCCTGAACTCATTACAAGATTTATCAGCATATATTGAAAATCCAAAATCATCAATACAACCTTCACTATTTTCTTCTTCATCTTCTAAAACATCAAAGCATATTGTAGCAATACCAACATGAGAAAAATTTGAAACAGTACCAAACTTCCCTTCAATGACATTCCTTGCATTTAACAAGTTATCATGTGCATAGGCATTTAAGGTACTATTATATGCACCTCCAAAGCTTGACCAAGATAATTAAGAGTTTGTATCTTTTTCCATTTCAAACATTGGGGAAGCAAATTGACTAAATAAAGAAACATTATAAGGGAAATTATGAACATCCTTAGGACCACTTACATACTTTACAAAATCGTATGCTAAAAAAGTTGAAATCTCATTAGATAGGGAGCAAGACTGTGGAACAAAGTATCATCATGTCAGTTTTCAAAGCTCGGTAATCTATTTTAGTCAATTTTTAAGGCCAGATTTGTGGAAATCCCTTTGCACAAAATTGGCAATTTGTGGAAATAATGTAAACAAGTATTAAATGATGATTCAATGATTGAATTTCATTCCATTTGATGTTAGATGTTCATTTGATAAGTTTGATATATTATTTTCTTCCATTCAAAAAAAAAAAGCTAGACCCACTTTGGGGCCTAACTAATCCCGTCAGATTGATAATATGTAGTAGATTGGGAGTGTCCAAAGGATATTATAATCATTCAAAATCATTTACAATATATGTCATAAAGTTCTAGAGAATTTTTTGGAACTATGATACTATGATTGGTTCTAATTTTTATGAATATGAGACCATAGGGCTAGCTTCAGTTCTATATTTGTGATTCCAAATTCTTCATTTCTTTCTTTCTTATGAAAACCAGTAGTGTAGTTTGTAACGCCCCGCCAAGAGATCCAAAAGAATTAACCTAAAGTTTTACTAAGTTTGCAAAAAAAAAAAAATTTAAAGTAAGAATGTATAACATACACATCAAACACATAGTAGCGGAAGCAATAACATGTAATCATCAACAATCATACATAACAGGTTACATTCCTTAAGGATCCCAAGATGTTGAGTCACTTTTAAATTTAATTAATTCTAAGTCTAACAACTACCACATACATATGAAAGAATAATCAAAAAGTCCAATGTCCATAATATACATTTGTTCTGAATGCCTCTTGGCAAATTAATTCGGAATGCTCAATCATCCACTCTACATGTCACAAGGTATGAAAGTCTTAAAAGAATATTCATATGTAAAGATAAAGTTACATCATCCTCAAATCCATGATACAAAGTACAGTAAAATAAATGAAACCATTCACCATACATGATACATCCATACATCCATAATGATAAAACATCTATAATAAAATCTAACCATCCATCATAATAATCCAAGAACATAGTGAAGGTAAATGCCAAGCAAGAAAGCTCCAACCACGGCGACTACGGACTGATCTCAATGGTAAGAGTAAAAAGCACTACCACCCGACCACATGGAACCTAAATGGTCCACTCCCACCGCACTGAGGAGATAATCTCAAGTCCCAAACAAGGTATCAAAACAAAAAACACAAGTACTCTCTAAGTCTGGGAAATCATAAAAGTACACTAACTCAAAGGTTCCAACATAGATAGACATCTAGACCCAGAGGCACACAAAGACACGTAGGAAACCTGCTATGCAAGCAGGAAAGTGTCATCACAAAGGTCATGTAGAAGTTACTCGAGCAATCCCTTAGGAATCTCGGGTCCCTACTGATCCCTGCGGCCACTAGTATCCTCTCATATTGACAAGGCATACTATGGAATGCAAGGTCGTAACCAAGCGTTCTCTCTACCCCATCCTAGCCTATACTAGCACTCAAGGCATGGGAGAGAACATACAATTATCTTATTAGGTTCATTTAAGTCAGTATTTAGGTGAGATGTTTTCAATTATTAAAACAACTTACGATGGGTTACACCAGGCAGCCTCTTAGGGCCCCGATCCCCATTGCAAGCCACTCCCCGACACTACACATAGATAACCTACCCTAGGCTCATGACAACACAAATCAAAGAATCATAATAAATCACCTCAATCCTATACAAGTGACTGAAAACATCATAAATATAATCCATAATCATCACATCAGTTCTCCATGAGCAACTAAATAGCCTCAAATAATAATCAT
Source organism: Cupressus sempervirens (assembly GCA_028749045.1). Taxonomy (NCBI): domain Eukaryota; kingdom Viridiplantae; phylum Streptophyta; class Pinopsida; order Cupressales; family Cupressaceae; genus Cupressus; species Cupressus sempervirens. The sequence continues at coordinate 721,174,483 of CM053791.1, forward strand.
AATGATCACAACAAATCTTTATCAGCATCTAAAGGCATCAATGATAAATCATAGTATTGATCGAAGACTCCAAAATGGTCAAGTCAAATATGTCACAACATGACATCATCAAGAGCATAGCAAGACACTTCAATCTCATCAAGGCGACTGAAAAGCAACCCAAGTATAACTGATTGATGACTCAAAAATGGTTAAGTCAGGGAACTCAAAAAACATACACCTCAACTTCACACAAGAAAACTGGAAAGCAATAACAAACAGTAAAAACATCCATATCATAGAGAATACCATCACATTACCATGGTTGGGTAAAAAGATCGAGATCAAATCATCATAACATCACATTCTCAAACCCCGAGCCTCTGGTAAACGTCCTAAACTAGTCAAGCTAAAACAACCCCCAACACCCCCAAACATAAGCAATACAAAGAACACATAAAAAGGACAATCTACAGTTTGGTTGAATTAGAAAACACATAGTTTGAGTTAAACAAGAGGGTTTCAGTTTCAGTGTTGAGTTCAAGTAAATAATCTCATATTTCAAATTGGTTGATAATATACTATTGAGCCAATGTAAGGTCTCTATTCCCAATTTCATATATATTTCAAGTAATAAGTTTTCGCAATTACCCCTTTATATTTAAAGTCAATTAAGTCAAAATTTAATAAAGCTAATTATTGGTTATTTATAAAATAACCAAATAATTAACATTTAATTAATCATTATAATTTAAATCCTTTAATAAATTTTAATTATAATCAACAACTATATTAATCTTTTATTAAATATTAATTACTTAATAATTATCATACTATTAAATAAACTATATTAAATTTAATTAATATTAATTGATTTAACAACTATTAAAAATAACCATTATATAAAAAAAAAACCATATTAATAAATTAAATATAATATAACTTTTTTTTTTGTTTTTAAAAAAAAATAGTAATAAAAAATATCCCCCCATGCGTTTTAAGGCCCGCCGGCCAAAAGGCTACGGCACCTGCCGTGCGGCAGGCGGACTGCTATCGCAGGCAGTCCTACGTGTAGTAGTACGCCTACACATGCAGGCCACGTACCTGTGAATAAGGGGATGAGGTAAGGTATAAACCCCCCCCTCCCAAATTTATTGTTTTAAATTTTTTTCTTTTTTTTTTAATTTATAAAAAATTATGTTTTTATTTTAATTTAGCTTTGTCATAAGCTAATTTTGTTAAAACAATTTCTTCTAAAAGAAATCTACATATAATTTATTTATTTCAGAAAATATACTAAGTTATGAAATTTATAATTATATAAAATGATTTGAATTACCCTTTTTTTTAATTTTAATATATATATATATATATATAATTTTGATTTCCACAGTATTTTGGTAAAGGAAATTATATCAACCATATAAATTTTAAATCTAGAATTTTCATTTTTAAATTCAAAACCTTCTGAAATTAAATCTTAATTTCTTTAATCTAGAAAAAAAATGGTTTCTAATAACTCTTCTATTCTCCACGTATACAAAAATTATTGATAAGCAATTAATAATTCACAATATTGACAAGTTTAAACTTTCATCACAGAGAATTTGGATTTATAATCCCCAGACACGAAGAAGACAGGAAAGGATAATTGAGTATTTAATCAATGATCAAAACACAAGACCCTACCTGATCCTGATGCTATTATGCAATCCCCAGGAACTGTAAGAAAATTCGCTCCTCAATAACCTTCTTCCGAGAATCTTTCTTTGAAATTAGCCTTCTGAAATTTGCTTCCAAAAGTTGTCTCCCCAATAATTCCCGTCCAAAATCGTGTCCCCCCCAAAATGAACCCCCAAGGTTGTGATAAGAAGTTCTCTCCTCAAATCGGGGCACTAATTGTGCGTTCACCTGAGAAGAATCTTTGCTCAACTGAGTTAACTCCAAATTAACTTTTATTATCTTTTCTTTTATTTTGCATTCATCTTTTCATGCACATTAAGTTGAATTATTAAATAACTTTATTTAATATTCCACTTGACTTCTATTTTTAATCTTTATTACTTTTAATCCCATGTGCACTTTATGAAATTAAAATAACATTATTATTTCTACTATATTATCTTTTAATTTATTTCTTTTATTTTCAACTCAAGCTCACATCATGCGATCTAGAAACTTTAATAATTTAATATCTTTTCACTTTTAATTTATTTTAGAAACTTAATTAATAAAATATTTAATTAATTTAAATAACAATACTATTTAGCATTTATTTAAAAATGAATTCTAAATATATTATTATTAAATTAAATAAATATTATCACATTCTAAATTTATCCTTAAATTTAATCTCCAGATTTAATTATTTTTATTTAATTAATTTTCTAATTAATTAAATATAATCAAATATTAAAATATCATAATAATCTTCTATTAAATTAAATCATTAATTAATCTTTTTAATTAGACTTAATTAATAGAAAATACACCAAGGACTCATAAAGAAACATACGAAAACCCATCATAGAAAAATTCATACTAAATCAAACAAAAAGGGTTATAATCACAAAATAACATCATTTGATGTATTCGGAGGGTACTTAATTCAGATACTTGCCCTAATTATCAATTAGGACAATTGGATAAAGGGTTTAGGAATTGGACTTAAGAGTTTATCTCCCCTCTCTTACCATTGAGACAATGCGATAGGGTACGCTCATCTTGGCAATTCAGGGAAGTCGATACCCAGTACCTGCAACCTGCATGTACAAACACAATATTCTAAGCTAAACAGACAATGGCAGGAAGTGGTGCATCGTGTAGATCCCGGCTAGCAGGTGACTACGACTCCCTTCCTTAACCATATCAAAAACACCATATAGAAAGAAAACAAACACGCACACCATACACATGCAGTATGGGGTAAGTATCCATAAGAAAGCACATGTGATAATAAACCATCTAACTAATCATCATTGATATCTGAAAACACTAAATAATCATCATACATGCATGAAATATAGAGTACCAAGTAATCTCATCATATAATAAACTGAATGTATAACAATATTTGATAATCTGAAAGTAATGCTACTAAACATCAAGTATAAAACTAGCCTAAAAGAGTTTGGCAAGATAAATTAAAATACGACTTAGGGGCAGGCACTACGTTCACCCCCCCTAGACTTAGGCTTACTCTTGGAAGCCTACAAGAAAAGCAAAGCTGAGGACTCACTGTGCGGGTCCCATTGGACCCTTTCCCCCTGTAGGAGGATATGACTTCACTGAGTACACTCTCTGAGCTCTACCCATGTCACCAACTGTAGGTTCTGAAGCTGCGGGTCTCTAGCCTGAGAACTGTGGCTTCCCTTGAGGGCAACGAGACTACTTGTATCCATGTTGTCCACATGAGAAACACTCTCCATTGAAGCTTCTTTGAACTCTAGGTGCACTAGACTACTGGAAACTACCCCCACTAGGATAAGACTGAACACTCTGAGATGGTTGGTCATACCGGATGTGCTTGTTGTGTTGAGTGTTGTGATAGTTCCTAGTATTGGAACCACTGCCACCACTCTGTGTTGGAGGATAAGTCCCTTCCTATCATTGATTACCCCCAAAAGGAGGTTTCCTAATGCCACCTGCTCCCTGACCACCCTTCGATCCTGATGCTGAAGGTGCTCCTACAAAACCCCCATGTCCTAAGTTCACACTCTGCTCTACAAGGACGGCTCAATGTACCACATCCTTGAGGGTTTTATGTTCAAATACCTTAACACCCCCAATTAAATGGTTGTTCAAACCTCTGATGAAATGTTGTGCCAACTGTGCTGGGTTGTCACTGAATCCTGAAAAGGGCATGAGCTCAAAGAACTTGTGCTCATACTCTATAACGGTCATAGTGTACTGTCTCAGGTTATGGAACTCATCTGCTCTATATTGCTTCCATTCCTCTGGTAGGAATCGCTCACGGAAGCTCTCTAAGAATAACTCCCATGTGACATTGTTCATGGTTAAGCCCAACTTATTTTCCTCAATTGTCCACCAAGTGGCCCCGAAGAACTCTAGGTTGGTGATAGCAAACCTTGCTTTGACATTGATGTCAAGGTCCTGCATAGCAAAAATCCTGTCAAGCGCAATAAGCCACTGTTCAGCTACATATCTATAACCCTTCCCATTAAAGGGATTGACCTTGGACCTCTGTCGATCCCTCAGAGGGCTCCTAGACTTGGGTCTATGCTCATGTCTTGCCCGATGTGCTCTATCTTGATCATGAATAGGAGGTAGGCAATCAATGATGGTTCACATCATTTGCCTCATGTCAACCTCCTCCAAGTCAGCATGCTCCTCTCTATGGTTCTCTTCCTGATGCTCACTGACATGCTCTTCCCTATTCTCTTCCTGAATGGGGCTCTCATGGATAGACTCATGAACACTAATACCTTTGCCTCGTCCACGGCCTCTGCCATGGCCAAGGCTATGATCTCTAATGGAATATCTCATCCCAGATACCATCCTACAATAATATCCAAGACACAAGATGCTATAATAACCATGAAACATACTACTGAAACACATAAATAAAAGACAAATGTTTTGCAAACAAGATAGTTTCGATTTTCAATTTGCCTATAATTTCAGTTTAAGTATAATTTCAGTTTTGAAGTCTAAGTGTTGAAGTATAAAAAATATGCAACTAGTAGTTTACATCATGTTTCAGTTCAACTAGTTTCAAGTTTCAGTTTGAAAGAGATACACATAATAGTTTAAAGTTTTCGTTCTTGTGCAATTAGTTAACACTAGTGGCGTTCCAATATACCCAAAGCTCCCAATGTAGAAACCTAGCTCTGATACCATATGTAACGCCCTTCCAAGAGATCCAAAAGAATTAACCTAAAGTTTTACAAAGTTTGCTAAACATTTTTATTTTTAAAGTAAGAATGTATAACATACACATCAAACACATAGTAGCGGAAGCAATAACATGTAATCATCAACAATCATACATAACAGGTTACATTCCTTAAGGATCCCAAGATGTTGAGTCACTTTTAAATTTAATTAATTCTAAGTCTAACAACTACCACATACATATGAAAGAATAATCAGAAAGTCCAATGTCCATAATATACATTTGTTTCGAATGCCTCTTGGAAAAGTAATTCAAAATTCTCAATCATCCACTGTACATGTCATAGGGTATGAAAGTCTTAAAAGAATATTCATATGTAAAGATAAAGTTACATCATCCTCAAATCCATGATACAAAGTATAGTAAAATAAATGAAACCATTCACCATACATGATACATCCATACATCCATAATGATAAAACATCTATCATAAAATCTAACCATCCATCATAATAATCCAAGAACATAGTGAAGGTAAATGCCAACCAAGAAAGCTCCAGCCATGGCGACTATAGACTGGTCTCAATGGTAAGAGTAAAAACCATTACCACCCAACCACATGGAACCTAAATGGTCCACTCCCATTGCACTGAGGAGATAATCTCAAGTCCCAAACAAGGCATCAAAACACAAAACACAAGTACTCTCTAAGTCTGGGAAATCCTAAAAGTACACTAACTCAAAGGTTCCAACATAGATAGACATCTAGACCTAGAGGCACACAAAGACACGTAGGAAACCTACTATGCAAGTGGGAAAGTGTCATCACAAAAGTCATGTAGAAGTTACCCAAGCAATCCCTTAGGAATCTCGGGTCCCTAGTGATCCCTGCGGCCACTAGTATCCTCTCATATTGACGAGGCATACTATGGAATGCAAGGTCGTAACCAAGCATTCTCTCTACCCCATCCTAGCCTATACTAGCACTCAAGGCATGGGAGAGAACATACAATTATCTTATTAGGTTCATTTAAGTTAGTATTTAGGTGAGATGTTTTCACTTATTAAAACAACTTACAATGGGTTACTCTAGGCAGCCTCTTAGGGCCCCGATCCCCATTGCAAACCACTCTCTGACACTACACATAGATAACCTACCCTAGGCTCCTGACAACACAAATCAAAGAATCATAATAAATCACCTTAGTCCTATACAAGTGACTAAAAACATCATAAATATAATCCATAATCATCACATCAGTTCTCCATGAGCAACTGAATAGCCTCAAATAATAATCATAATGATCACAATAAATCTTTATCAGCATCTAAAGGCATCAATGATAAATCACAGGATTGATCAAAGACTCCAAAATGGTCAAGTCAAATATGTCACAATGTTACATCATCAAGAGCATAGCAAGACACTTCAATCCCATCAAGGCGACTGAAAATAAACCCAAGTATAACTGATCAATGACTCAAAAATGGTTAAGTCAGGGAACTCAAAAAACATACACCTCAGCTTCACACAAGAAAACTGGAAAGCAATAACAAATAGTAAAAACATCCATATCATAGAGCATACCATCACATTACCATGGTTGGGTAAAAAGATCGAGATCAAATCATCATAACATCACATTCTCAAACCCCAAGCCTCTGGTAAACGTCCTAAACTAGTCAAGCTAAAAAAACCCCCAACACCCCCAAACATAATCAATACAAAGAACACATAAAAAGGACAATCTACAGTTTGGTTGAATTAGAAAACACATAGTTTGAGTTAAACAAGAGGGTTTCAGTTTCAGTGTTGAGTTCAAGTAAATAATCTCATATTTCAAATTGGTTGATAATATACTATTGAGCCAATGTAAGGTCTCTATTCCCAGTTTCATATATATTTCAAGTAATAAGTTTTTGCAATTACCGCTTTATATTTAAAGTCAATTAAGTCAAAATTTAATAAAGCTAATTATTGGTTATTTATAAAATAACCAAATAATTAACATTTAATTAATCATTATAATTTAAATCCTTTAATAAATTTTAATTATAATCAACAACTATATTAATCTTTTATTAAATATTAATTACTTAATAATTATCATACTATTAAATAAACTATATTAAATTTAATTAATATTAATTGATTTAACAACTATTAAAAATAACCATTATATAAAAAAAAAACCATATTAATAAATTAAATATAATATAACTTTTTTTTTTGTTTTTTTTTAAGAATAGTAATAAAAAGTATCCCCCCATGCGTTTTAAGGCCCGCCGGCCAAAAGGCTACGACGCCTGTCATGCGACAGGCGGACTACTGTCGCAGGCAGTCCTGCGTGCAACAGTACGCCTGCACACGCAGGCCACGTACCTGTGAATAAGGGGATGGCGTGGGGTAAAATCCCTCCCCTCTCAAATGTATTGTTTTAAATTTTTTTCTTTTTTATTTATTTATAATAAAATTATGTTTTTATTTTAATTTAGCTTTGTCATAAGCTAATTTTGTTAAAACAATTTTTTCTAAAAGAAATCTATATATAATTTATTTATTTCATAAAATTTACTAAGTTATGAAATTTATAATTATATAAAATTATTTGAACAACCCTTTTTTTTTTTAATATATATATATATATATATATATATATATATATATATATATATATATATATATATATATATATATATATATATATATATATATAAATTTTGATTTCCACAGTATTCTGGTAAAGGAAATTATATCAACCATATAAATTCTAAATCTAGAATTTTTATTTTAAATTCAAACCCTTCCCAAATTAAATCTTAATTTCTTTAATCTAGAAAAACAAGGGTTTCTAATAACTCTTCTATTCTCCATGTATACAAAAATTATTGATAAGCAATTAATAATTCACAATATTGACAAGTTTAAACTTTCATTACAGAGAATTCGGATTTACAATCCCCAGACACGAAGAAGATAGGAAAGGATAATTGCGTATTTAATTGATGATCAAAACACAAGACCCTACCTCATCTTGATGCTATTATGCAATCCCCAGGAACTGTAAGAAAATTCACTCCTCCTCAATAACCTTCTTTCGAGAATCTTTCTTTGAAATTAGCCTTCTGAAATTCGCTTCCAAAAGTTGTCTCCCCAATAATTCCCGTCCAAAATCGTGTCCCCCCCAAAATGAACCCCCAAGGTTGTGATAAGAAGTTTTCTCCTCAAATCGGGGCACTAATTGTGCGTTCACCCGAGAAGACTCTTTGCTCAACTGAGTTAACTCCAAATTAACTTTTATTATCTTTTCTTTTATTTTGCATTCATCTTTTCATGCACATTAATTTGAATTATTAAATAACTTTATTTAATATTCCACTTGACTTCTATTTTTAATCTTTATTACTTTTAATCCCATGCGCACTTTATGAAATTAAAATAACATTATTATTTCTACTATATTATCTTTTAATTTATTTCTTTTATTTTCAACTCAAGCTCACATCATGCGATCTAGAAACTTTAATAATTTAATATCTTTTCCACTTTTAATTTATTTTAGAAACTTAATTGATAAAATATTTAATTAATTTAAATAACAATACTATTTAGCATTTATTTAAAAATGAACTCTAAATATATTATTATTAAATTAAATAAATATTATCACGTTCTAAATTTATCCTTAAATTTAATCTCTAGATTTAATTATTTTTATTTAATTAATTTCTCAATTAATTAAATATAATCAAATATTAAAATATCATAATAATCTTCTATTAAATTAAATCATTAATTAATCTTTTTAATTAGACTTAATTAATAGAAAATACACCAAGGACTCATAAAGAAACATACGAAAACCCATCATAGAAAAATTCATACTAAATCAAACAAAAAGGGTTATAATCACAAAATAACATCATTTGATGTATTCGGGGGGGTACTTAATTCAGATACTTGCCGTAATTATCAATTTGGACAATTGGCTAAAGGGTTTAGGAATTGGACTTAAGAGTTTATCTCTCCTCTCTTACCATTGAGACAATGCGATAGGGTATGCTCATCCTGGCAATTCAGAGAAGTTGATACCCGGTACCTGCAACCTGCATAAAATCCACGCATGTACAAACACAATATTCTAAGCTAAAAAGACAATGGTAGGAAGTGGTGCATCGTGTAGATCCTGACTAGCAGGTGACTACGACTCCCTTCCTTAACCATATCAGAAACACCATACAGAAAGAAAAAAAACACGCACACCATACACATGCAGTATGGGGTAAGTATCCATAAGAAAGCACATGTAATAATAAACCATCTAACTAATCATCATTGATAACTGAAAACACTAAATAATCATCATACATGCATGAAATATAGAGTACCAAGTAATCTCATCATATAATAAACTGAATGTAAAACAATATTTGATAATCTGAAAGTAATGCTACTAAACATCAAGTTTAAAACTAGCCTAAAAGATTTTGGCAAGATAACTAAAAATATGACTTAGGGGCAGGCACTACATAGTTTCTTCTGAGCATTAATTATACAATCATCTATTGTGTATCCTCTGAGAGTTTTAAATATACTATGATGTATTGATTTTAAGGAAATGAATACAGAGTTTCATTGAAAGCTTCATTCTAAATTTATCTCCTTTGCTATGCATTTGTATTTTTTTGTTGATATATGCCCAAAGTGCAAATTGTCTAGTTGTAGCTTGTTTTCTAAAGTTGTATGCCAATGTGTGTCTTATTGTTGCATCAAGAACCTAAGTAATTTTCTTGATATGCATTGACAAAATAATAGGATCTTAGGAGGATCTAATAAGCATGAATTTCCTTTGAAGATTGATGTCTATTTTCAAGGTGAATAGGTAGATTAAATGTATGTATATATGAGTATATTTTGGGTATCCATGTAGTGTATGCTTTGACTTAGTTTATGCCCAATGGATAAGGGACTGATTAGCTTGGAGATTATATGTTTGTTGTTTCATACATGGGTTATGTTGATTCAATCATTAATCAAATATATTTTCCCTTTATGTTTAAGAGCTGAAAATAAGTTTCCCTCACTTGATTTATCAAATTTATGTATCCTATTAATGTCATCATATTTCCATAATCCATCATAGTTATGTAAATCAGTTTATGGATTAGATTGTGTGGAGATTTTTACCATCAATGTTTCGAATCACACTACATGATCCATCATTAGGATGAGAGAGAAAGAGATGTCAAACAAAGTAAGTAGTAGATTTGAAACATTGTTTGACATCTCTTGCTCTCTCATCCCAATGATGGATCATGTAGTGTGATTTGAAACATTGATGTTAAAAATCTCAAGAAAATCTAATCCAGAAATTGATTTACATAACTATTCATGTATCCTATTATTAGTTATGTCATGTCCATGAATGTTTGCATAAACATAGAAGATTTAGGGATTTTATCTATTATATAGATTCAGTTGTATGCCTTTACACTAATACCATATAAAGAATTTGAGGTCCACCCACCTAGGTTTTGCAAAGCTTGAAGAAGAAGAAGGAGATTAAATAGCCTTATAGTTGGCCTTGGTGTTAGAATAGATACATTGAGCATGGGAATTAGTTTCCCCTAGGTGTATGTATTCTTATCACTAGGTTATCAAAAAGCTATTAATTCAAGAGCCACCAAAATGGTTGATCTAGGTGGGTGGACCTCAGATGCAACAAAGTGACATCATGATGCATGGTAGGGAAAGTGATGTGGCATGTTTGGGATGGATCCACATGATTTTTCCATGTGGCAAAAATTGATGGCTGTCACTATGTCACCAAGAAAAGTTGCACAAAGATTAACCAAAGTAATATAGTGACATGCTGACATGTGGTGGTGGACCCACTTGAGGATATGAAAAATTAGACCAATTAGGAGGTGCCAAATGGCAGTGATGTGGCAAGGGGTAGCAAGTAGATGATGTACCATTAATCATACAAGAGGAGATCCAATGATATGGTGACATGTGGCAATGTCAAATGACAAGTGGCAATTTGAAGACCCAATCAAAGGATACCATGTGGTACCCAAGTGGTAGATGACAGCATAGCAACTAACAAATCATGAGGCAACATGTGTCATAGTTAGTCAAAGTAGTTTGACCTAGATTAGAAATTGATGGAAAAAATTCAAATATTGTGCAAATATTGTATAAGGAAATGTAGGGCCCACCTAGGTCAACTAGCAAATGAGATTTCAACACGTAGTAGATGAAAGGTTAAAAATTGAAACTAAACAAAATATTTGTATTTAATTATCTTCCAAACTAAGCATATGTTTTGAGGTTGAAAATTTGAGATAAATTTGATGAGATACCATCAAAACTGGGAGAACCTAAACTTTTCATTTCTACAATCAGATTTTGCATAGGTCTCCAATGGTAGAAGCTATAGGAAATATTATATTTATAAGGCATTCTCAACATTACTACAAATTTGTTGTTTCAGATGATATAAGATCATACTATGTTCAAATTTTGATAAGATCAGATGCACTGACAACAATCAAGGATGAAATGAATGTTTTTTAGAGTAGTTGCAAGAATAAATGTTTTGTCGGTAGAGGTAGTTGAGATTCATAGCAAGGGAATATGAGGACAAATAAGATTAGATTGAAGACTTCCCACATCTTATCTAATTTTAGATTTTCCTTTAAAGAATATTTTTCTCATTTCTTTAAGGAATATATTTCAAACATTCTGAAAAAAAACATTAATCAATTTGTATTGTTGGTAAATGAAGGAAGAGTCAATTTCAATAGCAACAAAAAGAAAAGTTTCAATAGGACACATGTCAATATCAAAATCTGATGTGGGAGCCTTCTTCTTCTCTATATATTCATTCTATTTTCTCATTGTAGTGGTTCTAGTTCTAGAGAAATTTTCTCATGGTTGTGATACCATAGTTGGTTCTAGTTTTATGACTGTGATACCATATTTTTAGTTTTTCTCTCTATATGAATAGTTGTAACAAAGTTTTATGTATAGTCCTAGTATATTGAGTTATTTCTTAGTTATTTACATGCATCTTAAGTGTATTGTTTCAAAGAGATGAATATAATGAACAACTAATTTCTTAGTTTTATTCTGATTTTCATCTCCTTCCTCTATTATCTATAATCTTTTGTGGTTTAGGAACAAAAAAATGAACTATTTTGTAGCCCCTTAAAGTTGTATATCTCGCTAGGTTTTTCTATTGGGACAAAGAGCCAAGTAAAGGCTTACTTACCTTGACATGGATGTAGGTTTCATCACAAGGATATTGCATAAGTATGAGAGTTTTCATGAACATTCATGTCTGATTCATAAGGTGATAGGATAGATCTGGGGTCCTAATACATGATATGTGTCAATCATTTGCAAGGATGTATGTTTGTAATTTATGGAATTGCCCAATAGACAAGGCATTGATCACATGTAAGATCAACATGTTCTTGTTGTTGCATATTTAGATTTTGTTGACATCAATCTTTAATAGAATATCATTTATCTTTATGTTGAAGAGTTGAAAATAAGTTTCCCTCACTTAGTTTACCAAATTCATGTGTCTTGTTATTACCTATTTCATGTCCATGAATGTTTGCATAAACATAGAAGATTATTGGGTTGTATCTATTATATAGATTCAATTATATGCCTTTACACTGGTACCATATAAAGAATCTAATGTCCACCCACCTAGGTCTTGTAGAGCCTAAAGAAGAAGAAGGAGAGTACATAGACTTGTAGTTGGCCCTGGTGTCTGAATAAGTGCATTGAACATGGGAATTAGCTGCCCCTAGGTGTATGTGTTCTTATCACCAGGTTATTAAATGGTTATTAATTTAGGAGCCGAAAAGATCAAAGGTCATGACTTGAGTTAAACCTCAGACATTCCAAGTTACAAATACGTATGGAATAACCACTATAGTTAGAATAAAGGTTTTTGCAGCCTCACATGAAGTTAAGGATAACCTATGGTTAAGGTAGTAGAACAATGAAAAAATTGTAGTCATAGCTTCATTAGGTTAAATTATGAGTTAGAGTTTTAAGTTGTTATGGAGTAAAGAACATAAAATGGTAGTCAAGTCACACCATTGCAAGTGGTTAAGAGTAATTTGAGGTTAGGATTTTGAACAAGAAAAAGAAAGTGATCATAGAATTACAATGATTTAAGGCTAACTCCTAGTTAAAATGGAAAAGCATCACAATACTCATGATCATATCATCACAAGGTTTCAATGTAGATTCAATTCTTTGTTTGCGAAGTCACAAAACAAGATAATAGTCTTCTATGAAGTCATCGCAATGTTGCAAGGTGTTAGTGTTAACTCTCAAAGAAGGTTGGAAAGGTGCGAAAAGGGTAACTATAGTAGTAAGATTACAAGTGATCACATCTTCAAAAATAGCTAAAGTTAACCTTGAGTTAAAGTAGAAAAGCAATAAGGGTCTATAATCACAAAATTGCAAGCATTGAAGCTTATGATTGCACCATCACAAAGCTTAGCAATGAGTTAAAACTCAATGTTGTGAAGCTATGAAAAGAAACCCCAGATAGTCACACATCATTGCACCGGTTAAAAGTATTGCATGATGGGCAGTTGTGAAGATGAGACAAGGATTAAGATATATTTTTTGTGAGTTCTCAAGGTTAAAGTCATGGTTAATCTAGAGGGTTGCAATTTTGTGAAAGTAGTTGATCACGAATTTGCAAGAGTTTTCTCATAGTTAAGTTTTGAGGTAGAGAAGTAAAGATGAAATGGTTGTCATGTTTAAATCATGATCATTGATAGGAGATTGATGGTGGAGATTCAAACTTGCTATGATTTTTAGGATATGAAATACAAGTTTTGGCACCAAGGTGACCATTAGTATATCAATCATTTCAAGGAGGATTTTAGATTATCTAGAGCCTATAGAAGCTCAAGGAGATGTTGTGTTTCCATAAGAATGTCTAAAGACCAAAACCTAACCCTAAGAGCATTGTACAAATGATTGGAAGCCTCTAAAAATGAGAATTTCATCAATTCTTCCTTGTTTCCTTCTTCATTCTCTATTATATGTAATTGTAACTGTAAAATGATGATACACCAGGTGATTCAAATGCTCTGCATGGTTTTGTAATTGATGAATGTTGGTATGCAAAATTGTCAAGAATTTCTAAATTTTTAGGGTCACTTGTAACTACTTGAGGACAAGGGGACCTATATATGTAATTTTTCAAGTTAATAGAAAGGATCAGCAATTCTGTCCAACTTTTCCCTGCATATTTCTCGATGTTTAGAAAGAATCAAAGAGTTAGATGGAATGAAGGATTTGTATGATGTTTGTAGTTAGGTAATGTGATTTTTTGATTCCATCTAGGACTAGCATGCCTAGGTTCCTTTCATTGTCTCCTTGAGATGAGCTAACCTTGCTTATTAGAATAGTTTCTATTGGATTCCACAAGTGATGCATTTGGACATATTAATTCCTTTCTAGATTTTATTTTGGTAAAGGGCTATTAGTTAAGGTGGATTCAGTTTCATCTTTCATGTGCATCTATACTCTCTCTAGATTACATTTCAATAGGACTAATCTACATTTAGATTGGAGTAGGAGTAGTATTAGAAGGACTTTAAGGTAGCTTGTGATATCCATTCTACTAGGTGTTAGAGGTTGCCCAAATCTACTTATGCTTAGGGTTTTTGTATTTATGATCATCCTGGTTTGCCTCTATTTCTCTTAGGTTAAGAGCAGCCCCCTTTTTATCTACTAAAAACACAATTCACTGCATATCTTTGTAGAGAGGAGATTTACCTTTAAAATTTAGGGATTAGTGAAATAGTAGGTGCACTAGTCCAATATCTTGTAGGTAGATTATTTCCTCATATTTTGGGCATTTAGAGTCAAAATAAATCCAAGTTAGCAAGAGGGGCAAGCTATTCACCAACAATAGGAGAGTTGAACTTTCTCATCTATTTTAAGACATGCTTAACAAGATCATTAGGGTCATCAGTCCTAGTAGGAGATGTAGGCCATAACAATTCTCTCATAAATTCATCTAGCTCCTCTATAGCATCCTTTCCTATAAAAAAAACTCCTACTTTGACATTCTTACATATGAAGGATCCTTTCTTGGTTTTAGGTCCCAAGTATTCTTGGTCCATCATAATTAATTGCCAAAAAAATTCAATTATCCCCATTCTCTTTAGAATATGTCTAAGAAAAACATTAGGAGGTTGGGAGCATCCATAAAATATTATGATGGAAAAATTCTCAAAGAGAAAAGCACTCCACCAATCATGTCCTAACCTCCTATTCTTATTAGGGTACACAAAAGGCCTAATTAACATCCTAACACCCCTAGGAATTATCTCAGTAATATCAGCTAACATATTAGAAATTGGATGCACAAAATCATTATAGAAAGCTAAAGAGTTGGAATAAGGATAGAAATTTTTCCATACCCTAGTCCACAACTATACTAGAAAGCTTTCTCCCATCTCTTATATTCCTTAAATGAAATCAAGATTCATTGACCCTATATTTTTGTACAAGATGATATGCATCAGCAATGAATAATGGAGGAATTTAAAATTCTCCATTTCTCCCCTCTATTCTATTGTAATCTCATTGTAAATAACATTTATTATATGTATAAAAAAATTATTCCCCACATTATGGTGCAAATATTGTATGTCTAGGGTGATGATATATATGTTTCTAGGAGCATTCATAGTGCCATCCAATCCTATCACCTTGTCTACTCCAAAAACTATGTATTAAAAATATCTACTGAAGAACTCCAAGGGCATAAAGTAGGCTACCTTTTTAGGGAGCTCACACTTTTCCTTTTTGGACATAGGAATATGTCTTCACATAACCCTACTAGTAAACAAACTCTTCTTATCTTTGAATTTTTCATCCATTTTGTCTTTCTCAATGATCTTTGGCATAGGTCATCCATGGTCAAAGACTTCTATGAATGTCTCCTTGTCTAGTTTGAATCTAACACTCCTATCCTATCTATGAAAACCATGGGTTAAAGGATTGTACAATTTTATTAGAGCCTTCACCAAATCTACATCAACAATGATCTCTGACATGATCAACCTTGCCAAGTTTTTGTTCCATAGATTTGACATAAGTGTCTCACACAACCTCCTGTTGTAGAAATACCAAAACAGTTCATTACTATTAGTTTTTGGCATTGTTACATCTCAAAAGAAATTATTTCTAGCACTCTTGCATCTTGATAGTTTGAGCATTTTAAGACCAAGGTAGAAAGTAGACTGATTCCTTAGCATACAAACTAGAAATTTTCATTTTGGCTTGCTCAGTGCCTTGATAAGCATGTTCTATATTTACCTATTCAATCATATTTTCCTCCTCTTGCGCCATTTTTTAAATCTATAATCTCTAATAACTTGTCTACAATTCAATCTCTTGGGACAATTTTGTGCTCAATCTCTTCTTGGCTTTGAATTTTGTGAATGTTGTAATTGGAATTATGTTACATCACCCTTTAATAGAAGTTTAGCATGGAAATAGCATTAATGGCACCTTTAAGACACCATTCATGATTCTTTTTGAAAATTCAAAAAAGTATCACAATCAAGCTTTATGACACTCGTACTACCAGTGTCCAAATTCCTTTTTATGATTTTTCAAAAAGTACTTTTTTTTAGCAATTATTAGATTACAACAATAATTTTAGTCTTTAAGTCTTATGTTGCAACCATCCGAACAATTAACACTATGAGTTATTTGTGGATTTGTAAGGCTTACCTTCTAACCTTTATTTTTTCTTGTGATTGTATGAAACCCTTAATGTCCATTATACTTCTTAGTTTCATGCTTAATCTCTTAGCCTTGTGAAAGAGAAAACATTGCTATCATAACCTTGTCACTACTTCGCAACCTATGTTTTCCTTTGTGTTCATAACCTTGTGATTGAGTGATCACACAAACTTTTCTATTTCTTTACCATGTCACAAGGTCACACCTATTTACATTAACTATAATTCATGGGTTATGACCATGCATTAGACCTTTAGTCTCCTATTCACTGCTTGATTCTAACATTAACATCTTTTCCTTGCGACAATGCATTACATGTTAAATCTAAGTCATCACGGCTTCACCTTCTCTATTTCTCTTCACAATTTTAACCGCATGACTGTGTGATCAAGAAAACTTCACAAAAGCTTAAACTTCTTCACTACTTTGCACCTTATATTTTACTTAACAACCTTAATAGTGTGACTAAGAATTCAAGCATCTTATACACAATACTTATTGTTTCACCAATTTGTGACTTTATATTAAACTACAATTTTAAGACTTGTGAATGTACAATTGAATCTGGTTGTTGAGTCACTCCATCAACAATGGTTTAGACTTTTACTTGAGAAGGTGTGAATAGTTTCTCTAACATCAGTCACACCATCACTACTAAGATCTTTATGCTAGATCATAACATATTATATTCATATGCTTCCACATGTTTGATTTTTGTTCTACCATGAAGGTAGTGATTGAGTATGAATTCCCTTTCACATGCTCACTGCTTAATTTTTTCTTCATTTTCTATATGGTGAAGCCATGAAAGTTACATTTGACTATGTCATGCATTCTTTTTTTAAATCATGCCTTCAACAATAATAGAAAGCACCTTGCAAACACTGCTATGTTGACTGAGTTGCACCATGCCACCATAAAAAGACTAAAGGCTTAATGAGGTAGTGATAGAGAGATAAGCCTTTTTCATAGGGTCACTACTTAAAATTTCAAATTTATTTTAAAAGAATGAAACATTTAGAACATTGATTTAAAAAATAAAAGGGGTAAAACTTGAAATTATGCATAGGGATATGAAACTAGGGTATTGACCTAGTACAACTCTTCAGCCAAAAACATGGAAACCCTATGTGCACAATTTGAAAATTGGATTTTCACAATAGGTTCTTAGAATTTTTTAAAATGGTGAAAATATAGGCCAATAGTGGCTCTATCTAGGGATAATGGATAGCTTGCATCTATATAATGATTTAGAATCTCTAGGTTAAGAAAATCACATTCTTGGAAAAATAAAAAAAAAATAGAGATCTATGCACACACAATAGGAAAATACAACAAACATATAGAAAAATAACATATATACAAGGATTTACAAATGTACAAGAGCCTAAACTAGTGTTCAAGGAAAAAAAAGTACCTTAAAAGAAACCACTCCTTTAGGAATTATCCATGAACTAGCAATTTCAAAATGTTTCCTCATAATTCTTTAACAAGATATGAGTTCTCTCCCCATTTCTAATGAATTAGATATGGGCCTAGTCAAATAGGGTCAAATTTTGCATGTTTACCCTTGTCTTCCATTCTAGCATTCCACAGCAATACCAAATCTTCTGATTCAAATTTTCTTGCAACTACCTTTTTGTCATTAAAGTAGTTTGCCTACAATTGCACCTTAGCATTCTTAGGAGAGGCTTCCTTCTTGGTCTCATTTAGTCCCACCAATTCATCCATCCTTTCTTGCATATCATCTATGATATCCTCATCATACATTTGGATGTAATTTTTGTCACTTAGGTTTTCACCCTTGTCCAAAGCCTATGCATGAGGACAACCTAGTGAAACATGGAAACAACCTCCAAGCTATGGGACTTGAATTGTGAAGTTGAGTCTTTAGAGAAGTCCGACTTCCTCTTACTATCAGGGTGCACCTAACTACTCTTGGAAAGGAAAAGGGAGAAGGGGAGCATGAAAAAATCTACCTAGCCTAATCTAAAGAAGTAATGCACCAAAATAGAGTGTCCAGACCAATCTCTGCCCATATATGCACTATTGAACAAGAATGAAACTAAGGATATACACATTCAAACTTGCTTTAATCAAATAACCACATGTCGATCAAGATGATCAAGATGAATGCCACAAGGAAAGAGAGATTCACTTATATACCATCCACAAGCTAATAGAGATATAGTCATGCAGATTACAGACTTTCACAAAACAATGATGAAGGAAAAGAGTTCTTGCACTTCCATACCAATGGCTGAAGGAGATAAAATAGAGAATCATATAGTTCAGAGGCACAGGGGAATTTACACTAGAATTGTAGAGAAATCACAGAGAAAAGCCAGAGAAAGGTTCGACCTTAACAAAATCTACAAAAGTTGCCTTTATAGTTCAGGCATAACTAAGATCTCTTCTAGCTGAAGTGACTTCACAGCTACCTACCATTAAGTTCTACAGAGAACAATCAAGGGGAAATCTGATCTAGATGTGGATCCAGACACAATGATTTGGAATAGGGCCCTGAGAAGATAGAAATGGCACCATAACTGTGCTCTAACCTAGTAGATGGATCAAAAGATGGGTGGTGGAGTGTTCTTCTCGTTCTGCATTCATTTCATGGTAGTTAGAATTGATCATGAAGATCAAATCACACAAAAAAATTGATTACCTTCATTTTTTGGGTTTTGAATTAGCAGAGTCATTGAGTCAACCTATTTCTATAAGCAGGATGGACCATGTGGACCAACAACCTCTTTTTATTTTGCCACCTTGCAGAAGTCCTACATAGTTGACCATTTCTTCATCACTAACCATGTCGACTCCTCAAACTCCAACTGTGACGATTACATTAACTGCCAATTGTTAATTGTTAACCTTGGTCGATCCCACAAGACATGTGTCACCAAGGTGTTATGTCGCTATGGTTAAAATTCTCATAGTTCTCCATAGCAAGATAGTGCCCATCATTGATCTTTCTTAATCTGATGATCATGGAGACTCGTCATGTTTCACGCTTTGCTTTTCAACTTCTGGGCTTCCAAAATGCTGTCAGCACACTTGGTATCTACTTGGCACAACCTTGGCATCATCCTTGAGGTTCATGAGATAACACGAGCCCACCTGACATGTGTCACTAAGGCACTATGTCGCTAACGTATATAGTGTGGAAATTTCAATAGTGCAATAACACCAACCATCGATCTTCCTAAAATCTAACAATCGTGAAGACTCGTTGTAATACTATGCTTGTTCTTACCTAGGCCCATCATACTTGGCACCATCTCAGCAACTGCACCACTCTCAAATGACACCTAGCAATCCCTGGCACACATACCTTGGCGAGACCTGGCTCCTTGATCCATGTAGAAAAAGGGCACTATGTCACTATGGTTAAAATTCTCGTAGTTCTCCATAGCGAGATAGTGCCTACTGTAGATCTACCTTAGATCTATAGTGGTCCACAAAATTGTATAACTATGTCTCAAGCTGGCCGAATGGACCAATGAAAAAATGCCATCCTATTCTGACCCATCTAACAACTGCCACGGAAGACAAGACACCTATTCATCCTGCAGACCATAAGATGAAAATAGACCCACATGCCATGCGTCATCGAGGTGTTATGTTACTATGATTAAAATTCTCCCAGTTCTTCATAGCGAGATAGTGCCCATCGTTGATCTGAACTGATCTAACGACGAGCAAGATAGATCTAACTTCTCAGTGCATAGCCAATAGGAACTAGCCACGTGCCAACTGCCTAATGAATGCTGGTTGACATTTGATGAGGCACACCTGGGATCCACTAGACACGTGATAAAAGGGCGCTATGTTGCTAACGGTGAGAAGCTCAAATTTTTTGATAGCGCTAGGGTGCCCACCGTGGAACTAGCAAAACCTAGCACTGGAGAAACAATTGAGAAAAAGGGGACCCATCGGACATGTGGCAGAAGGGCGCTATCTCGCTAATGTATCCACCATGCAACTCCCCATGGCGAGATAGCACCAACCGTAGATATTCTTTAGATCTAATGATGGAAGACTTGTGGGCCACAGAACACATTATAAGGTTTGATCGGGTATTTAAAATAATATTAACTCTGACACTAGCCATTGGTAGGTAAAACATTTGAAATTTGAATCTTGGTAGGGCATAAAAATGATAACAGTAATTATATAAACAAATCAAGTTGTTCTAGAATCATCCTTGCTTGAATTCCATACACTGAATCAAAAGGTGAAATACCTATTTGTTTTTTTACTATTACTCTATCAGCCAAAACTATCAATTGTAATTTGGAATCTTGTGCCTTTTTATTATCATCTAGGGTTCTTTTGATAATCTTCAACAAACTTTTATTGGTATATTCAACTTACCCATTTCCTTATGCATGATATGGAGATGATGATGATCTAATGATGCCATAATTGTCACAAAACTTTATAAGCTCATCTGATCTAAAATACATGGAATTATTAGTTATAATTTTCTCAAGACATTTGAATATGGTGATTATGTTGTTTAGCAGGAAGTTATTCACAACTTTTCTAGTAGCTTTCC
The DNA here is from genome assembly GCA_028749045.1 of Cupressus sempervirens. NCBI lineage: Eukaryota > Viridiplantae > Streptophyta > Pinopsida > Cupressales > Cupressaceae > Cupressus > Cupressus sempervirens. The sequence continues at coordinate 721,195,690 of CM053791.1, forward strand.
TAGTAGGGATGATCTCTACCCATTTTGTGAAATATTTATTGCTACAAGAATCCATGAATATGTAATGCTAGACTTATTGGATGTTTCTCTTATGAAATTTATTCCCTACTATTGGAATGGTGCTTCCACTTCTACTAGCTTCAAAGGATTATTTCTAGAGAACTTTAGTCTACCATCAGATCTCTAGCAAGGATCATGTTTTCTAACTAAAACATGAGCATCCTTGAATAAGCTTGGCCACCAAAATCTAGCTCTCATCACCTTATGGTTTGTATTCTTCACCATATAATGACTTCCACATACTCACAAATGTATCTTAGTGAGCATTTATGTTGATTCCTCATAATCAATATATTTCAATAGTATTCCTTCAAAGTTTCTCCACCAAAGCTTTCCAACAATGATAATATTTTTTTCTTGTAGCTATACTAATCTCCTTTCATTATCAATCAAATTGGGTTAAACTTCCATAAGTTGTGAAAAATGAATAACATTTTAATACCACTCACATTCATCCATATCAGATGTATATGGCTGGTGGTTTTCATCAACAAGAATTATCTAATTGACATCCAAGTTATATTGAGCCATCAGCATAGCCAATCCTTGGCCTCTCACTAGTTTTTTTATTTGGATCTCCATGTTGAATTCTCGGATTATATTTATCCATCTACACCTCGTACTAGACACTTCTTGTTGAGAAAAAATCCTTTACAATAGCAATAGGAGAAAAGGCATAATCCATCTACACCTCCTACTAGACACTTCTTGTTGGGAAAAAATATCCTTTGCAACAACAATAGGAGAAAAGGCTACAATAGTATCACCTACCAATTAACACCTAAAATATTTAACAACCTTCACAATAGCATATGCTTTCTTCTCATTGATATCATGGTTCTTCTAGAGAAAGACTACTATAATGGTGTGGAAAGATGCAAAAGAGAAGATGTTCATTGGTTTTGCATAATCATATGTCCTAAGTACTAGGGCATTCTTTATTGCATCTTTGATTTCTTGGAAAGAAATTGATGGTTTACTTTTCCATTTGATCACTCCTTTCTTAAGCATTTTAGATATGGGTCTACTAATCTTAGCAAAATTAGTCACAAATCTCTTGAAGAATTTTACCTAGAAAAAGAATGATTGAATACCTTGACAGTTTTTGGCTTGGGAACTTTATCTATCGCAACCATCCTCTTCAGATCTATCTTGACTCTATCCTTAGACACAATGTGGACCAACAACTTCCCCTCTATAACTCCAAAGGTATATTTCTTGAAATATTTGTAGTGATCTTCTATTAGAATTATTTAGAATAACTAAGAGGGAGGTGAATCACTTATCAAAGGTCTAGACACAAATAAAATTTTTCATAGTTTAGTGAACCCATATCCACAAAACATATTCATGCTTGCATCTATTAGATCATACAATCACTTAAACTTTGTAACTTACTAACAAATCAACTTTGCAGAAATGTAAACATGAAACATAACATATTCAATAACACATTTGACATAATGATTTTATGTGGCAACCCAATTTGGAGAAAACCACTAGTAACATGCTACTCATTCTCACTCTTCTAAAATGATGCCCTATGAAAGGCACACCCTATTAAAGGTTACAATGCACAATGTTAAATATAACCTGGTTAGAGGATTTTGATCACCCTATTAGGACTAAGCCTTATTAGCAAAAATTAGATCATTCACTTGGAATGTTACTTGGTAAAAGGATTTGCAAATGACTCTTAGGTCAACCTTAATCCAAAGCATTTACCCTAAAATGGTACAATGATTAGAAAGTAATAGTAAAGCTTGATCTGATAACAACTTACAACTCACTTGTAGATTATAGATATATGTTTTAGTCCTCCATTTTGCTTGGCTTTCACACACTTCATTTCTAATAGCTTGTTCACCCTTCAATAATCCATACCCTTAAGCCTTCTTGCTTTGATTTCCAAAAGTAGCCTCTTCTATTCAATCTCTAAATGAAGAAATAATCTAGACTCCTTGTCTTCCTTAGGTTCTCACACATGAAAACCTTTGCTTCTAACTAACCATCTCTATAAATAGAAAATTAAGATCTTTTGTTGTTCATCATCTATCACCCATTTTAGGATTAGGTGAATCTACCCATCTTTTTATTTTAGTCCCTTCTCAAAAATTCTTCCTTAAACCTCTTTGAATTCACTTCAAAATAGTTTACCACGAATTCTATGTCACCAACTCATCATAGTTATCTTCCACATGCTTCACAAAATTCAAGAAGACAAAATAGTTGGATCAGATTCGTCAAATCCACAATTTAACATTAATACTGGCACTTGACATCAATATGTTGTCACTTGGCTTTGATATTGTTCTTCCACTTGGTGTCAACTAGATAAATTGAAAAACACTAAAGTTTACTAGTGCTCAGCATCAACTAAACTTTTTTCAGCTTACACTATATCACTTGGCATACACTAAAATTTGACTTTACTAGGCTCCAATTGAGTTTCTTCTTGGCTTGCATGAACTTTTCTCCACACCTACTATCCACTTGGTCAAGCTTGGTAGACTCAATTCTTCTTACTTGTTTTTCTAAACTTAATTAGTGTATCTATCCTTTACAACCTTAAGTAGATAATCAATGCACTATATCATTACTATGTTAACCAATCATTGCACTATATTTTCATACCATAACTCAACCTTTTCTCTAGGTTCTATTGTTATCTAATTTGGTCAAAACCTCATCATCAATCAAACAAATTATAGTACTCCAATCAACTAGCTAATTATCTTACTAGCAAGTATTAGGTTTGACATCAATGACAAAATAATGATTGAAACACATTCTCATACTTGTATCAATCTATTTTAAAAAATCTCCTTGTTTTGCATTGATGGAAAATCAATACAGCCAACAATAATACCAAAAAGAAAATAATTCCTTGTATTGAAATCTCTCCCTCTCTCAGCAACTTTTGTCTCCTGTATAGGTTACAAAATTTTGTTCTGATCAATAGACAATCAACTCATCTTTATGACTCCCTCTTGATCACTTCCTTATATCTCCCTCAACATTATCTCCCTCTTACTAGGTAGATGTATATCTTTTAAATATTTCTCTATAGTAATCATTAGGTACACTATCTCCCTCTAAGTAGATATGTCATATTTCTGCCTTTCTATATTTATCTCTTTCTAGATTGTTTGATTTATCCCTTGGATTTCTCCCTTACTTTGTCTTACTCCCTATTTGACAGCAATTTCAAAGACTTGTCATCTTAATATGCAAATATGAACATTTTTACTTTCTCCTTCTACCACCTTGCTCGTGATTGATTTGTAGCTCCAACTCTTTGATTACTTTAGGCAACTCCTAAAGTAAGATCGACTGCATCAATATGTAACATATATCAATCATCTGAATTGATGCAAGGTACTTCACATGATTTTTAATTAGCCTTGGATAGGGGTATTACCCCTAGTTTACCTCTTAGATACTAATGGTCATCCTTAGGTAATGTTTTTGTGAAGATATCAACTATTTTCTCTTTTGTATTTACATATTCCATCTTCACCTCTTTGTCTTGAACTAACTCTCTCAAGTAATGATACTTGATTACAATGTGCTTAGTCTTTGTATTCATCATAGGCTTTTTTGATTTATTCATAGCACTTTTATTATCATAATAAAGCATCACTGGTGTAGTGGTTTCTTCCTTAATACCTTTGAGTAGCTATTTGATCCATACAATGTTTGTACAATTTACTCCAATAAAAACATTTTTAGCTTTAGTAGAAGATTGAGATATGCAGTTTTGTTTCTTGCTAGTCCATGTAACTAGACTTTTTCCTAAGAAAAATGCTCCTCCACTAGTGCTCTTTTTGTCATCAATATTTCCAATCCAATCAACATCAGTGTAGGCTCTCAACTCAAACTTCTCATTTTTCTTGTAATATAGACCATAGTCTTTTTTTCCTTTCAGATATCTCATTATTCTCTTAATAGTCATCAAATGATTCTCCTTGGGATTAGTAGAGAATCTTGAAACTATCTCAATAGCTAATCCAATATCTAGTCTATTATGTACAACATATTGTACTTTTCCAATCATGGACCTATACAATATTTGATTCACCTCATTTAAATCAACACTCTTAGATAATTCGTGTCCTATCACCTATACAAAGAATTTGATCTCTCCAAGCATATACATCTCAAATTATTTCTTCATTTCATTTGCAAAAGCTTTACATAAAGTATCCTAACCTCTAAATATGATATCATAAACAAAAAAATTTGATAGTAAAATACCTTTTCCTTTTTTGTCTTCAAATACATATTGTTGTTATCATTAGTCCCATCAAATCCAATTTTCACCAGATAATTGTGAAGCCTTTCATACCATGCTATTGGTTCTTGCTTCAACACATATAAAGTTTTGTGTAGTCTAGATATAATGTTTTTGTTGCTAGCATCAACAAATCCTTCTAGCTATTCTATATAGACCTCTTTTTCTAATATGCCATTTAGAAATGTAGACTTAACATCCATTTGATAAACCTTGAAACCTTTATATGTAGAGTAAGAAAGAAAAGTTATTAATCCTTCCAATCTTTCAATAGGAGTGAATGTTTCTCCATAGTCTACCCCTTTTTCTTGCACATGCCCCTTACAAACTACTCTTTCCTTATTCCTTGTGACTTCACCATTTTCATCTATTTTATTTTTGTACACCCACTTGGTGCCAATCACATTTTTCTCTTTTAGTCTAGGAACTAGAGTCCATGTCTTATTTTTCTCAATTTGTTCAATCTCTTCCTTCATGGCTTTACTCTAGTTCACATCTTCTAAGGAATATTGCATTGGTTTAGGATCATGCATGTTAAGAAAACATGTATCATTTCTCAACTTGTTCCTTTTCATTGGTCTTGCATCTTTATCTCCAATAATTTATGTAGCAGGATGATGTCTTTTGACATACTTTGACAATCTTGGTTCTACTCTATTTTCCTCATTTGTCTATCAACTTTTGAATCTCTATGTTTTATTAGGTAATTTAATATCTCTTTCATGTATACTAATCTTAGAATCAAAATGTGCTTCAACTTCATTATGTAACTTGACACCTGATTGTAGCTTGGTTCCTGAATGCAACTTGACATCATTGTATGTGACTCAATAGTCACTAAAAATTGTTAATTTGTAGATTGATTTATAGCATCCTTGTTAGTAGGAATACCTTCATAAAAGTATACAAATGATTTGTATTCCTATGGTTCCTTCATAGTTTCAATCAAATTTCACATTTGCACTTTCCACAAATTTATTAGTGTTAGTATTTAAACACAACTTTACTTCTTTTGGAATAGCCAAGGAATATAACTTATTCAATTTTTGAATCTAATTTACCATTCCTCAAATCTTTGAAAATATAACACTTGCTTCCAAATACCTTAAAATATTTTACATTGGGTGAGTATCCATACCTTAGTTCAAAAGGTGTTGAGTAAATACCTTTCTTGACTTGCACATAATTCAAGGTATAGATAGTTATACTTACAACCTTTCTCTAGTATTTCAAAGTAACATTCTTCTCCATCATGAGTGTCCTAGCATAGTAAATTATATATCTATTCCTCCTTTTAGCAATTCCATTTTGTGGAGGGGTCCTAGGGGTAGATTTCTATCTTTTGATTCTTCTGTCATTACAAAACATCTCAAACTAATTTGATGTAAATTATTCTCCTCTATTATATCTCAAAAATTTCATACTTTTACCTATTTCCTTCTCAACTCTTGATAAGTACCACTTAACCATATGAAAAGCATCATAATTCTATTTTAGAAACATAATTATCATCATCCTAGAATAATCATCAACAAATAACATATTGTACTTATCACCTTTATAGCTTTGCACATCAATTGGTCCACACAAGTCAGTGTGAACAATCTCCAAAATTCATTTAGAGGTATGAGTCTTGCTCGTAAAACTAGACTTTTTCATTTTTCTTAATTGACATTATTTGCAAATTATACTATTAGGTTCCTTCAACTTAGGAAAACCTTTGAATCTTCTCATGTTATTGATACTAACCAATTTATCAAAACTAACATGACATAACCTTTTGTGCCATAACCACACATCATCAAATTCTACAACTAGATAAATATCATCATCCATATCAAGGTAGAATGTATTACCTCTAGTTTGATCACCTTTTCCCATTAGTTTTCTATCAATATCATATATCTTAGCAATCTTGTTCTCAAACTGAACCTTGGAACTGAAACTATTTAGTTGTAACACACTCAACAAATTATAGTTAAGTCCTTCAAAATAACAAACATTGTCACACAAATTTTTTTCAGTGAGTTTTATTAAACCTTTTTCTTTTATTAGATAGGGTGCATCATTACCAAACCTTATATTATTTCCATCATAATAATTCTATTCGATACAATTTTTCAATTGTGTGTTGTATTTGATCTTACACAAATGTCATATTAGTCATTAGACAAAGTCTACCAAGCTTAGAAAGTTAGCAAAGAAGGTTTATAATGTCTATTGAGTGTTCTCAGGCTTTACCTTGTGTATTCAGTCATTATTAAGCTTTCAAGGTTAGCAAAGGAAATTTAGTTGCCACCGAGCTCACTCAGTCATCGAGAGAAAATAGTGTAGGAAATAGTTCTAATCGAGCTTTCATGGATAGTGAGGGAAATTTAGTTCTTACCGAGTTAACTCGACAGCCAAAGTATTTTTTAATTTTTGCAGTGTTAACCAAGTTAAGATAGTTAACTTTGGAAATTATTTCTAGAAGTAGTATTTACCGAGTAGGGTCAGCCAGTGAAGGATTTCATTATTTTTTGAAATAAAGTTTATTTTTTAAAATAATATTTGTAGCCGACTGATATATGAATGAGCTGACTTGATAATCTAAATGGTATATACAAGAGGTCAAGTTGTGAATTCTAAGAGCAAGTGATGGATTTGATGTAATGTGAATGAGAAGGAAGACTAATTATTGTGAAAGTGAATTTTGAAGGATGACCAAAGATCATTGAGGAGGAGCAAAGCTATATTTGATCAAAAGGATCTAATAGTGTAGAATACAGATCTGTAATTAGGAAATTTAGTTACACCTTATTTAGGTCAATTCATTATTACTTTCTAACCATTGTAGTAGTGATTTCAAAATCTCTTAACAGAGTTGGTTTAACAACCATTTTTGAAAATCTTCTAACAAAGTGATAGTTCAGTTGAATTTTTCTAAAGACCTCTAGCAAGGCCACTCCTAATAGGGTGATTAAATCCTCTAACAAGGTCACACCTAACAGTGTGTATTGTAACCTTTAACAAGGTTGGCTTCTAACAAGGCTCACTTCAAAAGAGGAAAAATTGGTTGCTAGTTACTTGGTGGTTTCTCCCATATTGGGTTTCCATGTTAAATCTGGTGTCTCTCGTGTTCATTTTATTTACTTTTGCATTCATGTTAATAATTATGAATCCTAAAAAATTAGTAACAAATTAATCTACTGAGTTACAACATTTTTTGTGTTTACAGAGTATCAACAGTAACTATTTATTTAAGACATCTAAGGGATCTATAGGATTTTTTTTTGTGGTAACTAATTCACCCCCCTCTCAGTTACTTCATCTATAAATCCAATAATTGGTATCAGAGCTCTTCATGCTTTTAGGAAAAAAATTCAAGGATCTAAGCTAAAGATCAAGATGTCTTACACGAGAGAAATTCTAAGACTTACCAGGGACAACTTCTCAGCATGGTAGGAATTGATGAGACTTCATCTGGCTTCTATTGGTGATTCAAGACTGAAGTACCTTGATGAAAAATATGCAAAACCTATTGGTACATTATCTATCAATGATATTGCTAAAAAGAAGACTCAAAACAACATGATGATAGATATAGAATCTTCTCTGAGTTATGAAGAATTTGATGACATTAAGGATTGAAAAACTACCTTTGAAATGTGGAACAAGATGAAAGAGATATATGGAGGAGATGATAATATGAGAAGAGCCAAAGCAAAAAGTTTGAGAGGACAATTTGAACAAATGAGGATGAGAGAGGATGAAAACATTCCAAAATATGTTGAAAGAGTTAAACCATGTGTTAGTGCAATCAAAGAATTTGGAGGAGATATCAAGGAGGAGACAATTATAAGTAAAGTTCTTAGGACTCTACTTCCTATTTATACAATCAGAGTCTCTGCAATTCAAGAAAGAAAATGTGAAGCAAATCATAAGCAAAATTTAGAGGCCATAGTTGGAAGATTGACTGCATTTGAGCTAGAAAACTATGATAATTATGTTCTAGCTGCCAAGAACATTGAATCAACATTCAAAGCCAAGCTTTCACTCAAAGAAAAAGGAAAGAAGATAAAGGATCCTCAGCCAAATAGTGATGAAGAATCAAAACAAAGTTTAGATAGTGACCTTGAGGTGGTTGAATCTCTACTAGCAAGGAAATATTCAAGAGGAAAGGGGAAATACAAAGGTAAGGTTCCTCTAATCTATTTTTCTTGTGAAGAAATTAGACATATTGCTACTAGATACCCAAATAAGGATGAGAATAAAGGTCACAAGTGCAATAGCAAGAAAGACTTCAAATCATTCAAGGATAAAGAAGAACTAAAGCACAATCTATTGAGTGTGGCACAACTACTCAATAATGGATTCAAAGTAGAAATCATGCATGGAAAAGTAAGGCTATTGGATGGCAAAGGTAATTTGATTGGAAAAAGCACTCAAACAAAAGGTAACTTGTTTTATCTTGAACTTGGTGAATGTTCATGTTTTATTGCTCAAGTTGAAGAAAGTTGGTTATGGCATAAGAGGTTATGTCATGTAAACTTTGACAACTTGGTAAAAATAAGTAAATTCAGGAAAGTAAGAGGCATTCCTACCATAAAGAAACCTGAGGTTGGTCTATACAAGAATTATCAAATTGGCAAAATGGGAAAGACTAGCTTTAAAAGCAAGAACTATCGGTTTGAAGAAATTTTAAAAATTTTGCATACTAATTTGTGTAGACCTATTGGCATTGAAAGTTATACTAGTGAAAAAAATTTCATTCTTTTTGTTGATGATTATTCAAGAATGATGACTGCCATGTACCTAAGAGAGAAATTAGAAGTATTTGAAAATTTCAAATGGTATTTTGCTAGAGTAGAAAAGGAAATAGGCAAAAGACTGAAGTGTTTAATGTCTAATAGAGGTGGTGAATTCATTTGACATGAGTTCAATGACTTTTGCAATGAAAGGGGAATCAAAAGATAGGTTTTAGCACTTGGAACTCCTGAACAAAATGGAATAGCTAAAAGAAGGAACAAATCCATCATGGACTATGTAAGAACCTTAATAATTGAGAAGAGAATTGCTATCAAATACTAGAAGGAAGCTATCAGCATTGCAGTTCATACCTTGAACTGGGTACAACTGAAAAAGGACTCATTCAAAACCCCCTATGAGTTATGGTATGGCTACAAACTCAATGTAAGTTACCTAAAAGTATTTGGAAGCAAATGTTACATTTTGAAAGAATCTAGAAAAGATAAATTTGATGTAAAGGGTGATGAAGGAATATTTTTTGGATATTCTTGCAAAACTAAAGCATATAGATGTTTGAATTTATCTACTCATAAATTCATAGAAAGTGCACATGTGAAAGTCGATGAGTTTGTAGAAAGAACTGAAGAAGAAAGAAAAAGGGAACTTGAAGACTGCAGGAGATTTTTTTACATTGAACCTAATACAATGCCAAATACACCTGTCAATTAGGAATCTTCAACTCCTTAGTCTTCAGTAACCGAGTCATAGGAAATTCAAATTGAGCTAATACCTATCAAGTTGCAAGAACCCAAGTTGCAAATAGAAGCTACTGAATCAACACCTATTGAGCCTGAGCAACCAGAACCAAAAATAGAAGTTGAAGCATAGAAGGATAACAATGAAAGCCATTCAAAAGGCAAGGAGCTTGTGTTAGCCAAGTATGTTATGAAGCATCATGCACCAGATCAGATCATTGGAGATAAATTAGAAGGAACAATGATAAGAAGTAAGTTGAAAGGCAATTGTTTACTTGCTGATTTTGAACCTAGAAATGTCAAAGATGCATTAGAAAATGAAAGTTGGATTGAATCTATGAATGAAGAGATAGAATATATAGAGAAAAAAAAAACATGGATGCTTGTACCTAGACCTAAAGAAAAAAATGTGATCGGAACTAAGTGGGTATTTAGAAACAAGTTAAATGAAGATGTTAAGGTGTGAAGGAACAAAGCTAGACTAGTATGCAAAGGATACTCTCAAGAAGAAGGTGTAGACTATGGAGAGACTTTTTCTCTTATTGCAAGATTGGAAGGTGTTAGAACCTTACTTGCATATGCTACATATAAAGGATTCAAATTTTATCAGATGGATGTCAAGTCAACATTTCTCAATGGCATATTGGATGAAGAGTTTTACACTGAACAACTTGAAGGTTTTTCTGATCTAGACAAGAAGGACATGGTCTTCAAGTTTCATAAAGCATTGTATGGTCTAAAACAAGCACCTAGAGCATGGTATGAAAGATTGCATAACTATCTTATTCAGATTGGTTTTCAAATAACTAATGATAATAGTAGTTTGTACATAAAAGAAGGACCAGATAATTAGATTGTTTTGGCAGAGATATTTGTAAATGATACTATATTCATAGGAAATGATGATCTTTGCAAAGAATTCTTAGAACAAATGAACAAGGAATTTGAAATGTCAATGTTTGGATAAATCAAATTCTTTGTTGGTCTTCAAATTCATTAGAATAAGAATGGTATCTACATCACTCAATCTAAATACATCAAGGAGATACTGAAAAAGTTTGGTATGGAAGATTGCAAACCAGTTGGAAATCCTATGTGTACTGGATTGAAACTTACCAAGGATGATGAATCAAAAGAAGTGGACCAGACATTGTATAGATCTATGATTAGAAAGTTGTAGTATGTAGTACACACAAGACTAGACATTACCCTTGCAGTAGGAATTGTAGCAAGATTCTCAGCAAAAAAAAAAAGAAAATCACATGATGGAAATCAAAAGGATCATGAGATATTTAAAAGGAACTGAAGATTATGGAATATGGTATAAACTTGGAGGAAATCTAGATTTAAAAGAGTTCACTAATGCAGATTGGGTAGGGAATGTTGATGACATAAAGAGTACAAGTGGAGGAGCTTTCTTTCATGGAAAGAGGTTGGTTTCTTGGACAAGTAAAAAGGAAAATTGTACATCCCAGTCCATAGCAGAGGCTGAATATGTTGCAGCAACAGTAAACTGCTCAAAAATTGTGTGGTTCAAACAATTATTGGGAGGTATGAAGCAAGAAATAAAAGAACCTATTGTTATGTTTTTTGACAACACAAGTGCAATTAATATATCCAAGAATCTAGTGATGCATTCAAAAAACAAGCATATTTCTATAAAATATCACTTTGTTAGAGAATTGGTATAAGAAAAGGAAATTAGATTGGAATATGTCCATACAAAGGAACAAATTGCTGACATATTCACAAAGCCTTTACCTAAGGATTCATTCTTGTATCTAAGAGGTAAGTTAGGGGTCATTCCCCTATCTGAAGCTTACTAAAATATAGTTTTAGTGATGCATCAACAAGAACTAAATTGAAGATCTATCAGCTAATATAGAAAAGTAATGAAGACATTGCATATGAATCATTACATTAGGTACAATTTTATTCATTTGATTTGTGTTTTCTTTGGCATGTGTTGTCAAAGAGGGTGAGTATACTGTCATATCTTTCTAAAATTTGGAAGAAAATGAGAGTTTGTGTAAGAGGGAGAGATTATTATGAAAAAGGGAGATTACTGTATTTAAGGAAGAGGGTGAAGTATTCTATCAATAAAGACTTGTTTTCAAATTTCATTCTTCTATGACATGTTGTCTTGCCATCAATGCCAAAGAGGGAGATTGTTGGATACAATTGTTCAATTGTGTGTTGTCTTTGATGTTACACAAATGTCATATTACTCATCAAACAGACTCTATCGAGCTCAGAAGGTTAGCAAACAAGGTTTACAGTGTCTACTGAGTGTTCTCAAACTTTACCTTGTGTATTAAGTCATTATTGAGCTTTCAAGGTTACCAAAGGAAATTTAGGTTCTATCAAGCTCACTCGGTCATCAAGAGAAAATAGTGCAAGAAATAGTTCTAACCGAGCTTTCATGGAAAATGAAGGAAATTTAGTTCTTACCAAGTTAACTCGACAACCAAAGGATTTTGCATTTTTTTCAATGTTAATCGAGTTAAGATAGTTAACTCAGGAAATTATTTTTGGAAGTAGTATTTATCAAGCAAGGTTGGCGAGTGAAGGATTTCATTGCTTTGTGAAATAAAGTTTATTTGTTTAAAATAATATTTATAGCCGACTGATGTATGAATGAGACAACTTGATAATCTAAATGATATATACAACAGGTCAAGTTGCAAATTCTAAGAGCAAGTGATGGATTTGATGTAATGTGAACGAGAAGGAAGACTGATTATTGCGAAAGAGAATTTTGAAGGATGATCAGAGATCAATGAGGAGCAACAAAGCAATATTTGATCAAAAGGATCTAATAGTTCAGAATAGAGATCTATAATTAGAAATTCAATTGTATCTTATTCAGGTCAATTCATTGTTACTTTCTTACCATTGTAGCAGTAATTTCAAAATCTCTTAACAGAGTTGGTTTAACAGCCATTTTTGAAAATCCTCTAACAAGGTGACAGTTCAGTTGAATTGTTCTCAAGACCTCTAGCAAGGCCACTCCTAACAAGGTGATTAAATCCTCTAATAGGGTCACACCTAACAATTTTTAGTGTAACTTCTAATAGGGTTGGTTCCTAACAGGGTTCACTTCAGAAGAGTGAAAATTTGTAGCTAGTTACTTGGTGGTTTTTTCCATATTGGATTTCTAGGTTAAATTTGGTGTCTCTCATGTTCATTCTATTTACTTTTGCATGCATGTTAATAATTATGAATGCTATAAAATTAGTAACAAATTAATCTACCAAGTTAGAAGATTTTTTGTGTTTATCGAGTATCAGTAGTAACTAGTTATTTAAGACATCTAAGGGATCTATGGATTTTTTTTTGTGGTAACTGATTCACCCCCCCCCCCCAGTTACTCCATCTATAATCCCAAAACTCAAAAAATTATAGTTAAGTCCTTCAAAATAATAAACATTTTCATACAAAATCTTTTTAGTGAGTTTGATTGAACCTTTTCGTTTTATCAGATAGGGTGCATCATTACCAAATCTTATACTATTTCCATCATAATAATTTAAGGTAATGAACTTACTTTTATCTCCATTCATGTGATTTGAATACCCACTATCAATGATCCATCTATCATTCTTGTTTACATAAGACACTAGCTCAATTGACTCATATTCATTAGAATCATACTTCATTACAACATACACCACTTCATCATGATCCTCAGATCCATCTTTGGTTTCCTCTTTTGCAATGTAACAAGACTTCTTATCTTTTTCTTTGTAATATTTGTTTTCTTCATATCTTCTACTTTTGTACATGTCTCCACCTCTATAGTTCTTCTTCTCTAGACATCTAGCAACAATATGACCAACCTCATTGCAATTAAAAGACATGATAGGTAACTTAACTTTGATTTTTTCTTTACCTCTATGAAATCTCCTTGCTAGTAGTTCTCCAAGTTGTTCTACATCCTCTTCAGCTATATCACTATCATTAGAAACATATTTTACCTTTTCTTCTTCTTCTCATTAGGTTCCTTCAATGATAGCTTAGCTTTAAAAGAAGATTCAAAATTTTTAGATTTCAAGTTGTCAAAATTGGATAGCTCAAAAGCAGTAAACCTACCCACTAGACCTTCAAGAGTTAGATTAGAATCATGTATACATTTTAGTTCTTGTAAATTGTAGAAACTATAATTGTATAGATGAGTAGTAGTGTTATCAAATTTTTTCTTAAAATAGTCTCATCATATATCTTACCAGTAGATCCTCTCATAGCATTAACAACATATTTTATCTAAGAGAAATATTGAGAAACATTCTCACCTTCTTGCATTCTCATATCATCAAATTTACCTCTAAGACTTTTAGATTTGGCTCTAGAACATTTTCATCACCTTCTTAAATGTTGTGAAGAACATCCCAAATTTTCATTTCACTATCAAAACCCTTGATGTCATTGAACTCAACATAGCTTAGGGTAGAGGAAATCTCTAACATTGCATGTATGTGTTCTTTCTTATTTTTTAGATCTTCAGTAGTTAAGGCTCCAACACAGTCAACATGCACATTGGTGATTGTAGATTGTGCATGGTCTCCAAGATCTCCTAAGTGTAGCTTCATCAAAATTTTCCAAGTAGTAAAGTTGTCTTTGTTAAGCTAGGGTACCTCTATTTTTGACATCCTTATATTTTTGCTTCTAGTACCTTCAAACTAGACCTCTTAAGTAGATGGATCTAATACCAATTGTTGGGATTCTTTAGAATAACTAAGAGGGAGGGGGGAACAAGTTATCCAAGGTCTAGATGTATAAATGAAACTTTTCATAGTTTAGTGAACCCATATCCACAAAACATATTCATGCACACATCCATTAGATCATACAATCACTTAAACTTTGTAGCTTACTATCAAATCAACTTTGCAGAAATGTAAACATGAAACATAATAGATTCAATAACACATTTGACACAATGATTTTATGTGAAAACCCATTTTAGGAAAAACCACCAGTAACATGCTACTTATTCTCACTCTTTTGAATTGATTCCCTATGAAAGGCCAATCCTTTTTAAGGTTATAATACACACTATTAAATGTGACTTGGTTAGAGGATTTTAATCACCCTATTAGGAGTGAGTCTTGTTAAAGGACTTTAGATCATACATTTGAAATGTCACCTAGTTAAAGGATTTACAAATGACTCTTAGGTCAACCTTAATCCAAAGGAATTACCCTAGATTGGTACAATGATTTGAAAGTAATAGTAAGGTTTGATATAATAACAACTTACAACTCACTTGTAGATCATAGATCTCTATTTCAGTCCTCAATTCTTCTTGACTTTCACACACTTTAGCTTTGATAGCTTGTTCACCCTTCAAGCATCCATACCCTTAAGCCTTCTTTCTTTTCTTTCTAATAGAAGTCTCTTTTATTCAGTCTTTGAATGAAGCAATACCATAGACTCCTTGTCTTCCTTAGGTTCTTACACATGACAACTTCTTCTTGTGACCATTCATCTCTATAAATAGAAAATTAGTATCAGATCTTTTTCTATTCATCCTTTATTATCCATTTTTGGGTTAGGTAGGATTAGGTAGGATTTAATGAATCTACCCATATTTTCATTGTAGTCCCTTCCAAAAACTTCTTCTTCAATCCTCTTTGAATTCTCCTCAAAACCATTTACAATGAATTCTATGCCACCAACTCATCATAGTTATCTTCCACACACTTCACAAAATTTAGGAAAACAAAATAGTTGACTCAAATTTGTAACATACATGATTTAACATGAACACTGGCACTCGACATCAATATGTTGTCACTCAACTTCCATATTGTTCTTTCACTTAGCATCAACTAGATAACTTAACAAATGCTAAAGTTTACTAGTGTTTAACATCAACTAAACTTTACTTGGCTTACACTGTATCACTCGACATACACTAAAATTTGACTTTTCTGAGCTCCATTAACTAATTTTCTACTTGTTTTGCATTATCTTTTCTTGACACCTATTTTCCACTCGATCAGGCTTGGTAGACTCAATTCTTCTTACTTGTTCTTCTAGACTTAATGAGTGTATCCAACCTATGCAACCTTAAGTAGATAATCAATACACTATATCACCATTGTCTTAACTAATCTTTTTACTCTTTTTTCATACCATAACTCAAAATTTTCTCTAGTTGGCATTGTTATGTTATTTGATCAAAACCTCCTCATCAATCAAACAAATGATAGTACTCAAATAAACTAGGCAATTGTCTTATGAGTAAATAGTAGGTTTGACATCAGTGACAAAACAATGATTGAAACACATTCTCATACTTGTATCAATCTATTTTTAACATCTTCTTCTTTCTTGGAGTAGTTTATCAGATCATCTTCATAAACAATCATAAAATTATCTATATATTATGCAAAATAAATATCCATGGCTCTTTGGAAAGTATCCCCTTCATTGATTAAGCCAAAGGGCATTCTAACATACACATATGTTCCCCATGGATTTGTGAAAGTAGTCTTGAGTTGTTCATTTACATCAATCAACACTTGATTGTAGCCATATAATCTATCCATCATAGGGATCAACTCTAAGCCAATGACCTATTGCAACATAGCTTCCATGTTTGGTAGACCATAATTGTCTTTCAAAGAAGCAATATTGAGATTTCTAAAGTCTACACATCGCCTAATATCACCATTCTTCTTCCTAACATGCAATAAATTAGATACCCATGTGAAATGTCTTATAGGCTTAATAAAACCACCATCCCTAAGCTTCATTAACTCTTACATTTTTGGAGCTAATGTGGGATTGATAGGTATTTTCTTTTGTCTAATAGGTTTGACATTCTCTTTTGATAGGATAACATGCTGGAACAAGTCTTCCCTATAAGTCTTAAGATCATCATATGACAATGAAAAAACATTTTTGAAATTCCTTAATAGATAAACTAAGGATTTTCTTATAGTGGGAGAAAGAGTCTTACCTGTATACACCCTCTTGGGAGACTCACTTGTTCTAGGTTTGATTTCTTCAAGTTTTGGTGTTTTCTTTTCTATGACTTTTGAGTGAACTCTGTCTTGATTGTCAAAACCACTTTCCAACACTACAAACCCTTTGGACACTTTATTTCTTTTCAGCTATAGTAATTCTTTGCCAAAGATGATATCCTTCCCATCTATTTTCTCAACCAATTTGTTGTAGTCAAACTCCTAACCATGGTATTTTTCTTTAGTCAGAAGAAAATTTAGAATATCTCTATCATCTTCAAATACCTGCCAATTTTCTATGTTATCAAGAATTGAATTCCTATTCTATACTTCAATCTTTGAAACCCCAACAAAAGATAGGTCATCAAGCTTAATGGCTACATTAGCTAGCAGATTAGCCATTTTATTATTACTCCTATCCATCCAAGTGATTCCAAAAGCATCAAATTCTTCAATCTCATCCCATACAACAGTTTTGTATTATTTTAGTATGTTTTTCTTGGATGCATATGTCTCCTTAATCTTAGATACCACTAATTAAAAATCACCACTAACATGCAAGTTTTTTATGCCATGACTTGTAGCTACTTTTAATCTAAGTAAAAGTACTTCATATTCTATTATGTTATTTGTACAAGTACAATTTTGGGTAAATGAATATCTAAATGTGTTCTTCTCTAGAGAGATAAAAACTACTTCATCCCCTAACCTTTCTTTAGAACTAGCCCCATCAAAATACACAGTCCAAAGATTCTATGAATCTATGCATCTTATTTCTTCTTGTAAAATCAATAGGACTATCTTTTCAATTCCTAGAATAGTAATTTCAAACCTGAAAGCATTTACTTCTATATCTAAAAAACATGCAAACTTAGTATCAATGTTATCTTCAATCATATGGATAACCATAGGTTCTCTATTTACCTTGATAGCTTTCTCCTCTATGTGAAATGTAGCAAAACACAAGTCACATTGTAGGCTACCTCCCATTGCAACACTCCACTTTCTTGAGATGAACATTCCATATTGTGGAGGAATATCAACTACTAGGACACTCATAGTTAGGTCAACATCAAGATAAGAATCTAACCTATATGACAATGCATTGACTATGCATATAACAGGGACTTCCCTTGTATCCATGGCTCTACATCTACCCTATTTGGTATCTACCTTTGAACCAAGGGCTTCCATGATTTTAAAAGGCATGATAGTATTAGAAGCTCCTGAATATCTCATGCAATTCTTCAAGGTTTTTCTATTTATAATCAAGATAAGGAAGAAATGGTCAATATTCTCTATATAAGTTGTAGATGAACTATGCAGACACATTTTGGGTATTTGAGATAGGTGGTGGTGTTTTGAAACATCATGGTTTCAAATTACCCTAATAATGACAAGATACATCTATGGGTAGCTACTTCCAATCTACAACATACTCTTTCAAACACCAAGCCAACTATAAGGCTAGACCCTTCTTCTACTTCAGGCTCTACAAAACCTAGGTGGGTAGACCTATAGATTCTTCATATGGTACCAGTGTCCCAAAAAGCATACAACTAAATCTAAAACAAAGTATATTAGAACCCTTATATCTTCTATACTTATGCAAAGATCATAAACATGAAATAGCTAATGACATGACATAAGAAATTGATAAGCTAAGTGAGTTCATCCTTTTCAGTTCCTTCAACATTAAAGGAAAAGATATTTGATTTATGATGTTGATTTTAGAAAACCCAAGACATGAACAACATAACACTTTGATCTTTTAGTTTATTAGTGCCTTATCTATTGGACAATCCCACAAACCCCTAACACAGATCCCTGAAAGTCATTGACATATCCCATACATCAAGACCTTCTTGATCTATCAATTCACCTTGTGAATCAAACATCTACATCTTTTTCAACCTCATATTTGAACTATTCCTTCATGAGATTTGCAATCCTATGATCATAAACCAAGCACTTACATGACTTCTTGAGTCATAAGCAAAATAAATCAACATATACAACCTAGAACAGATTGTAATTGAGTTTTATACTTTTTGTTTACAAAACACAAAGGATCACAAACAAAATGAATGAGAGACAAGATATTAGAATGAAGATTAACTTGCTCCTACATTTTTATTCATTTCTTTGAAACAAATACAATAAGATGCATGAAATTGAAACATAGAAATACCTAACAGATCAAAACTATCTATATTCTTATTACTTGTTGTTCAATACAAGAGAAGTGTTGAAGAGAAATGGTATCACAACCATGCAAAAATTTCTCCAGAATTGGAAAAAACATGGTATCATAATAATTAAACATATCAAAAATTAGAAAGGAATATAATCCTAGATCTGGTTTGGAAGGGATATAAAACTAAAATCTAATATGATTCTCATCATTATCTATAAAAAAACTTAGAAATGTCTCTTCTAATATTGAAAACCCTTGTTTTGCCAAAATATCTGAAATAATGATAATATCTTTACTAAACTAACTTGGAAGTGATAAAATCTGCCCCTAACTACATTCTTACTACATCTGGCACACATTTAGTTCATCATCTTGCTAGAAATCAAATCTGAACTTCAATACCTGAATGTGGTTGGAAAATGATCACCTGGCAAAAAACCTTGTCTAGCTTGAACAAATAGAATCTTCTGCAAAAACAAACTCCAAAAATGGAAAGTTCATTCTCTCCAAGTTTTGGTGATATATAACAGTGCTAAATTGGTGCACTAGAGATGCCTAGAATCTTAAAATGAAAAATAGGCTCCTGTCATCACTCTAAGGTCTGCATTTTTTTGAAAGTATTTAATTTTATCCTAAAGTTTAAACTAGATGATAAAATATCAAGATTATTTAAAAACTTCTGCACATGATTTCAAAAGGAGAAAATAATAAAATATTAATTTTTTCACTATTGAAAATTTCCACCATTTTCCATTGGGTCAAACTTGTTTGACCAAGTTATGACACATGTCACACTTTGATTAGGTGGCCTTTTGAACTGTCATCTAACACATTATCCTTACTACCCCTCTACAATATGTTAGTATATTATTGGTCTATACCACCTCATTATCATCCTCTAAACAAGTCTACCACATAGATGCCATGTGTTTCTTCCTGATTATGTCGCTATGTCACTATCCTCATCACATGGTCACCATGTCATTGCAACATAGTGACATCACGATACGTTGCAGCTATGTACATGTCATCACCTAACCATCTACCTTGTAACATGTGCTACATCACCACTACCATGTGGTAGCTTGTTGCTATGTTTCTATGCTAACTCAACATTGTCATGTCACTAGTGACATAGTGAACTTGTGCCACATGCCATTGTTCACCATGTTATCACCTCATTTTCCATGCCAAGTTTAGAATCCTTCCCCACATGTCCTCCTGTAGTTCATTCTTGGATTTCCACTTGTCATAAATTTTTGGTCTATACTAGTCTAGTTAGCATCTTGATTTGCAAATCTGTTCAAAATTTTGTTGATGTCACTGAGGTGGGGCCCCCCATGCATATGAGTCTATCTTTAAAGGCATTGTCTTGTAAAGAAAACTAATAATGTGAGTGATAGGGTACTTTAAAAAAAATCTTATCTTATATGAGCAATGTGGGACAAAGCATTATTTTCATATTTGCTCATTTCACTTGTTTTTTATTAGCCAAGATTGTATCATCCTACAATTGCAGCTTGGGAATTAAACCTTGAAGGCTATACACTGCAGGTCAATGATTAGAATGGAAAAAATTGCAATTTGGCAACATTTTTTATAGAATAAAAATTTTTTGTGCTCAATATGTAGTAGCATACATTTTCCATGTTGTCCATGCGAGATTCATTTAGCCATATACAAACTTGTTCTTGTTGTCTTTGATAATGGTCTGCACTCCACATGACCTGTCATTTTGTAATAGTGAACCTTTAGCATCATATATATGGAAATAGATTTCATCAATGACATTCCCAAAGTTTTTGGGCTCCTCCATGGCATGCCTCATGATTAGAGTGCCTCCACAGGCATGTCCTTCATCACATTTTTTTACTAGCTGACAAACAACTAATAGGTGTGGAGTGGGAGGTAGTATTTATTTTTTTCATGGGTACTTCTTTCTTCCTATGCATTCTACCCCTTTTATGCTAACTACTCCCCTCTGCCATTTCTAGAATCACATCCTACTCCCACTCAAAAATACGAAGTCTTTACCTTTTGATCAATACCTTTTCAAAAGTATTTTTTGTATCAGTAGACTACAAGTGTGAGGTATCCCACTGTGATCTACCTCTGAGTTTGAAAATAATTATGACTTCATATTAGCATCACCTATGGAACTAGCAATCAATTTAATTCTTGGGGCATGAGTGTCAAGATAGTCAACCAACTTTATGAGAATTTTGGCTGGCTATGGGCTTCCAAGAAAGAAGATGACCCCTTGGGCATCAATTTGAGAAATTGCTTGTGGAACTTCATAAGGCATTTCATGGTTTAAAATTCCCTCAAACATATACCATATTCTAGACCTTTCCTTTTAGGTAGCCTCATGTTTTGGGAGTATACATACTCTAATGACATAAGATTCCCATGAAAGATGCTTTAGAGAGAAAAATCCTCCCATGAAAGAAATGAGAGCTTATAGGTACTTTTGAAACCTTTCATTATTTTCATCACATGTACATAACCACATATTTCAGTTGATTTTCCACAATAACACATGCAAAATAAAATAAAAAATAAGGTTATCCTAATTCTGACCATCATATCATTCATGCCTCAAACTTGTCTATCGGACACAATTAGTCAGCCCCCAAAGTGGGTCTTACTAAAAAAAAATTCTCTCAAACAACTGATATCTTGAATCAACCTAAAATACTTTATGAAATGATTGGATTTGAATCAAACTAAAATCCACCATCAATTGATCAATTAAAACTCATTTTACCACTTGTTTATAAACTGCCAATTTTGTGTCAAGAGGTCATTTAACTAGCCTTAAAAGTTGACCAAAACACCTGATTGGGCTATTTAATCTGACATGTTGATTCTTTGTTTTGTCTTCTCCTACCCTATTAGATCTTTTCTCATGATGAAAGTTGGATCAAAAGATATTGACCATTAAAGTTTCCTTCTTAGAACTACCTACAAGAAAACATGTTAAAAAATCACGAATTAGATTCAATTTTGGCTTTGAAAATAGGTCAAACTAACACTTCGGGACACAAAAACTGGGGCATTATTTCATTATCAATAGGAGAATATAAATCTAGGATTTGGGCTCATGAAAAATAACTAGGCTTATTTGGTGAGTGCTCAAAGTGGGCTACTTGGATTTGTAGAATTAGAAACAATGGCATAAAAGTAGTTTTTGCAAATAGAATGGACTTGGGAAAGTGTGTAGATGGATTTTTCAAGACTTGCAAATCACTACACTTAAGAATATTTAGAGTAGAACATAGTAGTACAATCCATTTTGTTCAGGTAATCATAGCTTCAGAGTTATGACATCTTGAACAATGATATCGATCATTCTGCACTTTTTGACACTAGCAAAACTTTACAATTTGCATATGGAATAATGTTTGAAAACTAATCAAACAGATTTTTCATAAGCTCAAATCAGAAACATAAAAGGTCTTTGACCTCTAGAATGAAATTCAAAGGGAATTATCTCATTTTGGTCAATTGGCTCAAAGTTATAACAAGTCAAACAAGGCCTCCCATATTTTTGAACAATTTACATCAGCACGACAACAATAAACAACTGACTTTGAGGGATTCAAAAGCTAGTCAAAACAAGTTCAAACAACTTGAAATATGAAACATAGGTTCTCTAATATGCAAATTAAACATTCCTAAATCAATGAGTCATGAAACATATCTGGGTGCAAGATATTCAATTGCAAACTAGGCCTCTTGCCATTGTTTGACACTTAGGCAAAATGCAAATTGTGACATTGCTGGAAATGGAACTTCACAAAATGCCTTAGAATGGAAATTTTTCTTTATGGAATGAGTGGATATACTAATCATAAGGTATTAGAAACATTAAATACCTCTTAGACCTCAAATGGACAATAGGGTACACATGCATTAAAAACACATAAAGGGCTCAAAACTTGAAATGGTACTCAAATCAAGAAGGCAATTTTGAGTCCCAGCAATAGGAATCCTTTATCTTCCTTTTATTTGACTAAAACTTGTACCTCTTTCCTAAAAGATGAAACTCCTTTGATAATAGTACTATTCCTAGTTCCCCCTAACCAAGAAAGGGCTTTAGTCTTATGTTCCTCTATCCTAAATATTTCAAACAAGGGAACTTTGATAGTAATTTGTGATAGCATAGAAATCATATCAATTGGATCATAGAAAATTTATTTGCATGAATAAAATTTAGTTTCTTGTACTTGAAGACAAAGATCCTCCTATTGTCTAACAACATCAAGATTCAACTTCCTTTCATTTGTATTTGTCTTGACTGCTTCTACATTCTGAGTTTGCACTTTCTTCTTTGGTTCCCACTTCTTAGCTTTACTATCCTTAATTTTGACAACCACTTGATCCTCTATTTTGTTTTCATTATTCATCTTGTGGTTTAAATCCTTAATGAAGATTCCTGATGCCTTCCCAGTAATATTATTTACTCTCTTATTTCTTAGATTATAGGTACTATGGGCTTGAGCCACCATCTCAATAGTTATTCTATCAATTTCTTGCGTGGAAGGTTTTCTAAGATTCATATTCTCAACATCTAAAATCATGTTGCATGTCTTATCATCAACTTTATCTTCATCATTTTAAAATTTGTGCTAGTGGTATAGCTAGTACCTATATCATTGATCACTCACATCAATCTCAGATTCTTCTTCATCAAATTCTCCACAACTATCACATGAATTAATCATGTTGTAGGCTACATCATCATGAATCTTTTCTTCCTCCTCTTCTTTAAGTTATGTCTATTTATGTGAAAAGATAGAGTAGGCAACTACACAATAACTAGGAGAATGAGGAGACTGACAAAATATGCACCAAGGCATTTCTTCCATCATATTCAAAAAAATTCTTTGCAATGGATCTAGTGTATTCTTTTCATTTTTACCTTATAGAGTTTTATTAATGGCATTTCCATCCTTTCATTGTGTGTTGTAGGGATAGTTGTACAATCTAGTCTGCCTATTATAGTTATTATTGGACTTTTACCAATATTAAGCTTATTTGCATGGTTTAATAGAGGATTCAAATTATTAAGTAGATTTAGAACTTGATCAATTTGGTCATCCTCAAACTTTTTGGTTGTAATAGTCTTATCACCTTCTTTCCTATTTCCCCTAGGATTGAATAACTTAGGATCATCTCTTCTTCCATGTTTTCTAGAGGCTCTCCTATTATTTAAAATATTAATGGCTATGTTGAAAGCATCTCTTAGAGTCCTAGGATCTTTTTCTCTCAAAATATAGATCATCTTACTATAAAAGCATTGAAATAGGTAGTGAGACATACATTATCACCTAATATCATAACTTGGTATAACTTGTACAATCCTTTTTGGAACCTCACATTAAAATTAAACATGGATTCATTCCAATTTTTCTTTATATTGTTAAACTCATTCAACATAAAGCTTGCATTAGTGTTATCCCCATAGTGCTCCTTGGAAATATTCTCTAGATCATCCCATGAACTAATACTTTCATTAGGCAATCTCCTGAACTAATCTTTGGCATATTCAGTAAGAGAATATACAAATAGCTTCATGAAAACATCTTCATATTCTACTTGATAATCATTCAACATGTCAGTGAATTTTCTGAGATGTTATTCACTAGTAATAGCATTATTTCCTAAGAAATTTGTGGCTTTATCGATCAAGTCATTGGAAATAGGATGAGGAAAACCAGGGATACCTATAAAAGACATATTTTGTTGGAAATAGTGTAGGAGTTGATGAAATCCAACTTTGTAGTCACTAAGATCACCTGCATTGCAAATAGCTTGCCAAAGAGAAACCTAAGGAGCAAGAGCTTGAAGGAAACAAAGAAAGAAAAAATATTTCACAATAGGAAAAATGAAATTGCAATGTGAATGGATTATTTTACAATGAGAGAGAGACCACTATAAAGGCCTAGAAGCTTGTAGAACAAGCTAGAAGGAGGTAGAAGATAAGGTTGACAACTAAGCACTCTTCCACAAAAAAGTGGAACATGCTAGAAGGGAACAAATTCTCGTGTTATCAACAACTAACCAATACAACTATTAAATACTAAATATTAAATAAATGCATTAACCTAAGTAAGCTTAAGTAAATAGAATAAATAATAAATAAATAATTAATTAATTACTCTAACACCCCCCCTTAAGTGCAACTTAGGGGAATGCCTTAAGCTCAAAAAACTAAGATGAAATGCAAAATGGGTGCTAGCAACGAGGCCATGTTAGGTAACCATGTACAATGTAAAAAAATGCAACCTCTAAAAATGAGAAAAAAGGGAAAACCTCATGGGAAAAACCCTCCCCCAAAAAGAGTTAAAAAGTATTTTGAAAAAAATATGAAGTGAAGGAAGGAAGGCCTCAACCAATCCCCCCAAGGACAACTTCCACTAGAAAAGAGTCAAGAGATGGTGCAGAGGCACCTAAGTTTCAAGAAGACAAAGATATAAAAGCTAGAGAAGCCATTTGTAATAAGTTGTCAAAGGAGGTCTTAATATGATAAATAATGTAAAAATATTTATTTAATTGGTGAATGGATCTATTGACATCCATCTAAAGTCATTTGATTCATAATGTTGGTCTAGGTTGGGTTTTTATGAAAGTTGAAATGTAAAAATGCATAAAATGCATAAAACATTGTCAAGAATGCAAAAGGGTCAAAAGAATGTAATGGGTTAGTTTAAAAGGTGGTTTGGAAGTTATAACCAACCAAAAAATCTATAAAAATTTATGTAAGGTCAAACCAAAGCATGAAGGAAAGGAATAGATACATTTTGAAACAAATTTGGTAATATTCTGAGTTGTTATTTTGATTGGTTTTTAGTTTTAGTGTTGGTTATAGGTCTTGTACGACCATGTACAGCCTGAAAACCATGTAAATTTTATATATTTGGATAGAGAAGTGAATAAAATTTCTTTTGGATTTGGTTTGGATTTTTTTCATTTAGAAATGAAGAAGTTATGAAGGTTTTGGCGAAGCTTGTAAATTGCAGATTTGAGAATGACCAACTACAGTCAGATTGAAACGTTTGGTACAGGAATATTTTGGAAAATAAAGACCTCTAAAAATATTCATTGGAAAGATACATGAATTAACTTCCATTTTCTTTTGGTTTGGGTTGTTTTTATATAGATTTGTGAAAGTTATGAAGATTTGAGTGAAAACTGGTTTTTAAATGCCTTCAATGGTGTTGCAGGCAAAGATTTGTGCTTATACATTGATTTATGTATTGGATAAGTTAATGGATTATATATTTGGAAACTAGACTCAGAAATGGATGATGTGGAATTGGTTTGGGGTTATTTGAATTTGTTTTGTGAATGTTATGTGATGCCCTAGGCAGGGTTACCAGTTTTGGTTCTGGTTTATGACAGAGAAAATGGGTCTTGATAAAAAGACCATAACTTGTAATTGGTTTATTGGATTGGTACCATATTTAAATATGTTTTACTATACCTAGTTTTTAAAAATAAATCCAAAGGGTTTTTCAAGAAGATATTTAGAACTGAAGTTATGAACAATGCAATCAGACATAGCAATCTGATTGTGTGAGTGAAGATGCTGTCTTTATTGGTGTATAATGTCAGGGTTCTTTGTTGTAATCTTTGAGATGTTCTTGGTTCCTTGAGGATGTACCAGCCTATTGTGAATTCCTTGAGTTGAAATAAGATTCCTTGAAGATAAATATAAAGGGCTCTGTATCAGATTGGTATCAGAGCTCAGAAGATTCTGAGCGTGTAGATGGAACATGATCTACACCAGGCAGTGTTGGGTTATTTTGGATTCTTGTTTTGAGGTTTGTGGTTGCAAAATGGTGCCGGTTCACTCAGCTGCAATGGGTGGACAGGAGAGGTCTACCAAAGGATCATAGGAGATGATCCAGGGCCAAAGAGGATGGTCCTTTGTGTGTTGCCAATAGACTGAGGAGAGAGGCATGATGGGATTCCCAGGTGAGGGACAAGAGGTTGTGATGTAGCATGGAGGAGTGGACTGAGGAATGAGAAGCACCATAGAGGCAACTAGCATAACTCCATTGATGGGAGTCATTAGTGAAAGAGATAAGAAAGTGGAGGAGGCACCGATCCAGTGAAGATGGTGAAGAGGCAAAGGAAAAGATGAGGATTTTGATCTAATATTTTGTCTTGCAGGTTATCGATTCCATGTTTCCAAGGGACTTGGAAACTTTTCAAGGTTGGGAGTATGGTGCAGAGGCACCTAAGTTTCAAGAAGACAAAGATATAAAAGCTAGAGAAGCCATTTGTAATAAGTTGTCAAAGGAGGTCTTAATATGATAAATAATGTAAAAATATTTATTTAACTGGTGAATGGATCTATTGACATCCATCTAAAGTCATTTGAGTCATAATGTTGGTCTAGGTTGGGTTTTTATGAAAGTTGAAATGTAAAAATGCATAAAATGCATAAAACATTGTCAAGAATGCAAAAGGGTCAAAAGAATGTAATGGGTTAGTTTAAAAGGTGGTTTGGAAGTTATAACCAACCAAAAAATCTATAAAAATGTATTTAAGGTCAAACCAAAGCATGAAGGAAAGGAATAGATACATTTTGAACCAAATTTGGTAATATTCTGAGTTGTTATTTTGATTGGTTTTTAGTTTTAGTGTTGGTTATAGGTCTTGTACGACCATGTAAAGCCTGGAAACCATGTAAATTCTATATATTTGGATAGAGAAGTGAATAAAATTTCTTTTGGCTTTGGTTTTGATTTTTTTCATTTAGAAATGAAGAAGTTATGAAGGTTTTGGCAAAGCTTGTAAATTGCAGATTTGAGAATGACCAACTACAGTCAGATTGAAACGTTTGGTACAGGAATATTTTGGAAAATAATGACCTCTAAAAATATTCATTGGAAAGATACATGAATTAAATTTCATTTCCTTTTTGTTTGGGTTGTTTTTATATAGATTTGTGAAAGTTATGAAGATTTGAGTGAAAACTGGTTTTTAAATGCCTTCAATGGTGTTGTAGGCAAAGATTTGTGCTTATACATTGATTTATGTATTAGATAAGTTAATGGCTTACATATTTGGAAAATAGACTCAGAAATGGATGATGTGGACTTGTTTTGGGGTTATTTGAATTTTTTTTGTGAATGTTATGTGATGCCCTAGGCAGGGTTACCAGTTTTGGTTCTGGTTTATGACAGAGAAAATGGGTCTTGATACAAAGACCATAACTTGTAATTGGTTTATTGGATTGGTACCATCTTTAAAAATGTTTTACTATACCTAGTTGTTAATAATAAATACAAATGGTTTTTCAAGAAGATATTTAGAACTGAAGTTATGAACAATGCAATCAGACATAGCAATCTGATTGTGTGAGTGAAGATGCTGTCTTTATTGGTGTATAATGTTAGGGTTCTTTGTTGTAATCTTTGAGATGTTCTTGGTTCCTTGAGGATGTACCATCCTATTGTGAATTCCTTGAGTTGAAATAAGATTCCTTGAAGATAAATATAAAGGGCTCTGCATCAAGAGACCCACTCAAAACCATAAGTACAACTAGCCCCCCATGAGAGATACTAAAGCCTCCCTAGAATAAATGAGCCCTTGAAGGAGGGATCGAACCAATGCAACTAAAATATGGAAGGAACAAGGGTACATAACAAGGGAATCCCTAAATGAGGGGAAAAACTAGAAAGCCTAGCTTATGCCCAGAGGAGAATGCATGAGGAACCAGAAGGGGATCCCTAAGGCAGGTGTGATGACATTGTCATGAATGTCCACTATATTATCTGCAACAAGTGCTCCTAGAGTCTCAATGAATGAAGCTAGAGGATCAGGTAGAGCAAAAGAACAATCCTATAGAGGAGAAAAGCCCTCAACGAGATGTGGTGTGACAGTCAAAATAGGGATCTTAGGAACAATACAAAGGTTCAAGTATCGTAACTACACCACATGGTGTTCCTACAAAAGAGAAGAAGTGTGCTCCAACAATGGAGATGGTGGACCAAAATGCAAGAATGTGTAGAGATGAGTGGAAGGATCAATGCCCACTATAGCAATAAGACATCATGTTGCACAATCTCGAACGAAGACTAAATCGGTAGTGAACTCAACTATCTTCCCTAATCCACTATGTGTAATCTAAGAAATCGAGAGAAGGTTGGTAGACAAAGATGGAACATACAATACATCATTGAATATACCATCTTGGATGTGAACTAAACCTTTCTCACAAATTGGTAATTTAGTGTTATTCCCCATGAGAATATTCGAAATAGGAGAAGCCTCAAGAGTAGAGAAGACACTATGAGAATATGTCATATGGTGAGAAGGACATGAATCCAGTATCCAAGAAACCTATGAAGGAGATGCAATGGAAGCCTGTAATGCATGACCCTTTCCAAGATCTAATGTAGATATTGAAGAGGTGGAAGAAGCCTAAAAAGAAGACCCTTTTGAGGTAGAAGAGGATGGAGAGGAAATAGTGCTCTTCTAAAGGAGAGCTTGCAAATCAACAATCTATTTCTCATAGCCAGCAAATCTCTTCTAAAAACAACATGCCTCATCATGAGATCCTTTCTCACAATAGGAATAGGTAGGAGTCATAGTCTTCTATTTCTTCTTCTTAGAAGATGATGAACTAGTAGAATAGGGATTTGATATCTGCTTTGACTTCTGCTCCTATGTATCCTTGACAAGCAATGCCTGTGACTATGAACTTGAAAGTGAATCCATCTGATTGATCTTGGATTGTTCATAAGCTAATCGATCACAAAATATCTCAAATGTAGGCATCCTATGTCTATCACCCAAGGCATCCATAGTGGAGTAGAATGTGGAAGAGAAGATTTGATACTATCCCCTCAACTTTGAGAGTACCAAAAAGATACACTCATCATCTGTCTTGGTTTTCCCACATCCCTACAAAAGTGTATGTAGAGATTTGAATTTCATCAAGAAGTCCTCAATGGTGGGAAAGCTATCAAGTGTCAAAGAAGTCAAATCTACATCAAGTTGAAGTGCCTGGAACTCATTCACTTGGCCAAACAAAGTCTACAATTTGAGCTAGTAAGCTCGTGGAATAGTCAAACCATCCCAGTGAAATAGTAGATTTTTTGAAATGTTCAGTGCAATCAATCCCATGGCCTCATCCATTTTGTTCCTATACTGAAGATCTTCAAAAGCTCATGTAAGAAAAATTTGATTCTCATCTAGACATGACCATAAGCCCCTTGACATGAGAAGCCATGTCATTTGTGCCTTCTAGGTGTGATAGTTGTGTGGTGTGAGATGGGCCACAAATGGATCTTCCATTGAGAGAAAGAAGAAAACAGAAGAAGAAGGGTCTTATTCTGAAGTAAATTACAAAAAAGAAAATGCTCCCCCCCCCTCCCCCATAATGTATAAATTGGGCACTCTCTACTTATTGTGATTACAACAGCCAATTTAGGGCCTATTTCTAAAAGTAATATTTCTATCCACAAAACCTATAATCTAATTGTAGATCTGGAAAGTACACAAAAAAATGCACTTTCAAAACAAATAGAACTTGATTATGTGTCCAGATGAGCCCGTACAAAGCATTTAAAGTGGAAAAAATTAGAATTTGCAAGTTGCAAAAAAATTCAAGAATAGAGATGTCAAACCACCTACACCAATGTGTAGATCATGAAATTCTACCCCAAAACAAAAAAAAATTGCTCGAAAAATTGAGTCCGTATGAGGGAGATATCATTGTTTGAAAATGACCGCTATAGTTATTTTTTTTGAATCGCCACCATCTCACCTCCAAAAATAAAGAAAAAAGCTCAAAAAATATTAGATATATTATGCCAAACGCTCTTTCTCTTTTTTTTCCAAATACTAAAAAATGCTCTTCCTCCTGATTGAAGCAAAAATCACAAACAAATTAGGGTTTGTGTCTCCGAATCATGGCTTCAAAAAATATTTGAATAAGAAGTAGTAGGGAGGCTCTAATACCATGTAGGAGTTAATGAAATCCAACTCCATTTTCACCAAGATCACCTATAGTGCAAATAGTTTGCCAAAGAGAAACCTAAGGAGCAAGAGCTTGAAGGAAACAAAGCAAGAGAAAATATTCACAATAGGAAAAATGAAATTACTATGTGAATGGATGATTTTACAATGTGAGAGAGACCACTTGTAAAGGCCTGAAAGAAGCTTGTAGAACAAGCTGGAAGGAGGTAGAAGATAAGGTTGACAGCTAAGTACTCTTCCACAAAAAAGTGGAACATGCTAGAAGGGAACAAACTCTCATGTTGTCAACAACTAACCACTACAACTATTAAATACTAAATATTAAATAAATACATTAACCTAAGTAAGCTTAAGTAAATAGAATAAATAATTAATTATTTACTCTAACAAATATGAGGTAGGAAAGTTACTAAGAGGGGAGGGGTGAATGAAGAACCAATAATTTTTTTAACTTATTTCTCCAGTTAATCCTTCATATAATATTTTGATTTAATTGCATTCACGAAAGAATAAAAGTAGTAAAACATTCATAACACTTTGACACAAGATATGGTGCCCTAGAAACCTTCCAAATAGAAAGTAAAACTGGGGTGGGGATGATACGCACAAGATTTAGTACTACAATATAAAGTTGGCTTGTTAAGTTTTAAAATTGATCACTTCTGATGATCTGCCCTATTAAAAGCAATAAGGATTGCTAGGTCCACCTTGTGAAAAGATTTACAAAACATATAGTGAAGTATGCACTTGATAAAGAGATTTGTCAAACATTGTTAAGTCTACCCTATTAAAGGATTTAATAGATACATCTATTAGGATGGACCAGTGGCTAATATCTAGATCTACAACTCTAATTTGTTAGTTGAGATTCGTTTGAAATGTAATGATCACCTTGTTGTGATAGATAAATCTTTTTTGTCCCTTATACCACTTGTATCCTTCTCAATTCACACTTCTTCTCTTCTTATTCACTTCATACATGCTTATTTGGATATGATACAATTTATTACATATATACTAATCCAAATCATAATTCATCAAAGTTGGCTACAACATAGATTTCCATCAAAATCACAAACTTAGCCCAACTGCTAACATTTAGGTTTAGAAGACAAACTCAATGATTTTTTGATACTTGACAACATGTTTTGATACTTGGCAACCATTTTCAACACTCAACATTGTCATGCACTCAGTAGACGTAGAAGCTTGGTTCATACTAATCACTTTCAAGTAGCTTAAACTTGGTTAGGACTTGTGTTGCTTGATGAACACTATGAAACTCTCTATATAAACTAAATCACTTGGTTGACACTCTATGGATCAATATAAATTGAATCACTTAGTTGACACTTCTTGGCTTGGTCAACACTAGATTCTCATGACTAATACTGCAAGCTCAGTAGATACTGGAGTGCATGGTTGACATTGTATTACTTAGTAGTAAGTGGAGCACTCAATTAACACTGCAAACTAAAAGATAAGCTTAGTAGTAGCTTAACTAATTGACTAAGTTTGATTCACTAATAAAAAAACTTTAACCTTAGTGTCAACAATCTCCCCCTTTGGAATTATTGAGAAAAACACTTATCAACCCAAAACTAAATGCTTAAAATTTCAAGTCCAAAACATTGTTTTATCTCCTTTCTATGTCTACAACTTGGTAACATACTTTGTTTTTGAGATTTTTCAAAATTTCTTTTGTAAATGATTTTTTCTAATTATCTATACATGTATTTTTATTATACTATGTTTCTCGCCCATACATATATCTCATATTATACTTCTCCACAATACTCTTCATATACACATTCATCTTATATTATACATCTCCCCCTTTTTGACATAAATGCCAAAGGTGTATACTATATGTTAATGCCAAAATGTGAAAAGAAGTCAGAATGTACTTTAAAAAATAATGTCATTGTCTTGTCCTAATTTTGCTATAACACCTTGCTTTCATGTAATGCAATATGCACTTCTAGTAATAACTCCATTATGTAATCAACTATGGAGAAGTTATTGTCATAGATGAGTGTCTTGACATGTGCACTATGTTTCTACAATACATCCATGTTTTGAAAAATCATACCTTGGATGTCTACAAGTGTGGCCCTAATCCTGGCTTCTATCCTTAATAAATTTTTTTGCAAATTTGTTAGATATTTGATCTTTGAATAGTGAGCAGAACTATAGCTTGGGACAAGTGACAACAGGTGTGCACTTTCCTTCAAGTCTTCATCTATTTTAAATAATTTTTCCTTGATTCCTTGGATGAAGATAGATGTATCACACAACTTACTAAATAATGAAGTTACATTATTTTTTGATGTTTCCAATGAACTAAGAATAGTAGACAATTCTACTTGGTTTATTGCAATTTTATTTGCCATTTGCTCCAATACTTTGTTTTCAAATTTTCTTTCTACTCCTTGTAGAAACTTATATTGTCATTTAGATCTTCATTAAATTTATAGTTAACTTATTCTAATTGATTCAAAATAAGGTTGTATACTATCAACCTCTATACTTAGTGTATCCACAATTATGTCTTTTATATCTTCTAGCACCTAGGTAGCTCTTTTCTGTTGTAATTTCCCTAAGATGTTCATCTTATCGGTAGTGAGGGTAGTGATATGCCAGTCTGGAATAATAATATCCTCATCTAAATCTATTTCCTCTTCTTCATCCTTTTCTTTTAGAGTAGGAGAAATAATTTTCTTACCCTTGTCTGATACTTTAGTACTCATTTGAAACTTGTTCTCAACTATCATTTTACTTGTTATTGACACATTTGGAATTGTAACAATTGTAGAAATTCAGGGGCTACCAACAAAAGTAGATATGGCATTGACAATAGAAATACCTTGTTATTGAATTGTCAAATCTAATTATGGAGGCACTTGTTTCTTCATAGATGAAGTGTTGACTAGTTCAGTCAATGTAGTACTCAGTTGAATAGGTATAGAGATTGGTTGGGTGCTTGGTGTTGTAGTGGTTGCAACATCCAACTCAGAAGAAGCTTTCTTAGAGCTTGATTGCATTAAAGCTTTGGTTAGAGAGGGAAGAAATAAGGCCATCATTAATATTGCAATATTTCTTGGGTTAGTTTCCTCAATTACTCTAAATCTCAGGGAGATTTTCCTCTATAGCTTCCTATTCTTTCTCCTTATCATCTAGATTAACATCTTCTATTTCCACATCTTCTTGTTCATCATTGTCACCATTTTCCTTGTCATCTTCATCATCTTTTTCATTAGCATAACAACAAATTCACTCAATTGATGTAGTTGGTAGATGTTTTTCCATGTGGCAGTGGTAGATTTTACCACAAATTCTATGTCTTTAATCAACACAAGACATGTGTTGAATTTGAGAGTGAACTTTTCTTCATTTGTCTTCACATATTCTTTCGCCTCTTTTTCACTAAGACTTGGGATGAGTTGCCTTAGAGTCTATTCAAGTATGTCTTTTGAAATCTTCCTTGCATGCTCCCATCTAGGCTTCATTGCTTGCATAAGCTCCTTTGGAATTTTTTGTAGAAGTTGATTAGGTGAGTACTTCCATTTTCCCAATTTTGCCATTTTTTTCATCATCATGTCCTCAATCTACTTTTTCTCATCTACATTCCTAGTTTCATATTTGTGAGATTTTAAATTTTCCATTCCATCTCCTCCTTCCAATTCCTTTAACTTTTCTTGAAGTGTAGGTGGATGTTTTTTGAAGATAATCTACTTGGCATCCTCCTTACCTAACTTCAATTTATTCTTAGATTTTGATGTCCTTGTGAATATTGTAATGGATGACTTAGTAGGTTTGTTTATGATAATCTTACCTTTCTTCCTTAGAGGTTCTTCTTCCTCATACTTGGTTTCTTTTGCTTCATTCTCTTCTTCTTCTTCTTCCACATCATCTCCTTTTCCCTCTATCAGTAGGAGAGTAGAACTTGCTTGTTTTATTTTTGCTATCCTCTTTCTTCCTTTTTTAACTACACGGGGAAGCTTAATTTCAAGTTATATACTTACCTTGGCTTCTTTATAAGTTTCAAAATATGGTGCCTTAGGATTCACAGGCTCATTTAGCAGAGCCTCAATGATATATTTTGTATCATCAATGTTAACCTCATATTCAAGAAGCTTAACACTTTCCATCCTCTATCTGCCTGCCCAAATGTACACTCTTTCATAGTATACCATGAAACAAATATCATATTTGCAGTCCTTTTCAAGTTTCTTTGGTATCCTATACCTATTAATCATCTTTTCTTCGAATGTATCAAACTGGTTATCCATTATACTATCAAAAATTTCACCCATCTCTGCTATGTATTCATTAATCTGATATAGAATAGGTACATCTTTTCTCGATAAAACTATGCCTCTAGAAGGGAGGAATTTTTGTACAAAGAAAAATAAACAAGTTATGAGTGAACCAAACTTACACATATTGTTCTTGTAACCTCTGATGCTTTCCATGTTCTTATTGAACTGATTCAATAACAAATCAGCAAGGTCAAATGACATATTTTTTTTCACCACCTTGAGGACCAAATCTACTACCTCACATGACACACTACTGAGATGACTAGAGTTGTAGATTTTTTGGTAAATCACATAAATTCCAAACTTTAATTCCAAGTCTATGATTCCACTTATCTTCATTCCTCTACCATCCCACTTGGCAAGAGTTTTCCTAGCCAGTTCAACTAGACCTAGGGTTTTGGTCACCTTGGCTTTGTTTAACATTGGAAGGCCAATGATTTAGTGAATCAACTTACTTGTGATCAAAATACGCTCATCCAACCATAACTTCCCATCATAAACTTGAATTAGCATGAATCTTATCAATTTTTCCTAAAAATCCCTTGGCATATGAGAAATATGTGTCAAGCCCTTTTATTCTAAATGTTGATGCTTGTGTTTTGGAAAGCCATTCACACTTAACTCATTTAATGCCTCATTCATTTCATGTGTGCCTAGATCTTGAATAGAATAGTGATAATATGAACATATATCATGCACGAGTAATACTTGTGAAAGAAGTTGTAATTATGCATTTGCTGGGTCGAGTGATTTGGAAATTATTGGAGTGATTTTGAATGCTACTAGCTCACATTCTAGTCCTCAAATCAACATTTTTTCTCCTTTCTTTAGTTTGTTGCTGGAAGAAACCATTCTTGGTAGGGTCTTGTAGGGTTTCAAAAAACTTCAAGAACTCTTCCAATAGCCAACACACAGATTGCTTGGAAGCATAGAAATGGCTCTTCACAAATAGCTCTAAAAAAATCACAATGAAAAATGAATTCAATTTCCTTCCTTTTAATAATTTTTTTCTTTTCAATCACCATAAATGCTTTGGTATGACCATTCACTTGGTGATAAACTGCCTTCCACTTGATTTTTTCTTTTAATACTCAGTAGATATTCATAGCTTGACAATCTCAACATTACTTGGCAGAGTCTTCAATAACTTGATGTCCACACAAAATACTTTTGTGTAACTCGACCTTTCTTGGTAGGGTCTTGCAACCCAACCTAGCTCAGTAAAGGTCTTGAGTTTTCATAATTACTTGGTGATCCTTATGCATCTTGAATTCTGATATGGATCTTTTCCTCTTGCTTGCTAGAACTAATGTGAGATGTCTACATTGAAATCCTAGTTCTAGTTATTCTATGGGAGTTCAAGTTGATAAGCTTGTGTCACCCAACTCTTGAGTGACATTTACTTCATGACTTGAGCTTTCATTCTTAGAAGACTTTGGCACCCATTGTTGCTTCATTTATTTTATGATATTATTAGCTTGGGCTTTCTTTTTATCTTTAACTCTTCCAGTGTTCATACAATTCTTGGCTAGGTGTCCAAGTTTTATACAAATGAAACATCTTCTAGTGGAGTCTCTTTTCCTCATGTGATGTTTCACACAATTTGCTCCATTGTGCCCAAATTCTTCACAATAGTGGCATCTACACCATGTGTTGTAGTCCAATCCAAATATAGCTTTTATAATTTGTTCCACTAGATTAAATATCTTTTTTTTGCATTTAGAAGATTTGTGTCCTTATATCTTTCAATTGTGAGATTTACCTTCAAAATTAGATTTCTCCTTGCATTCACTTGTTCTATGACTATGCTTATTGTAGCTATAACACTTTCCATTGAATTTTTATTTACCATTACTCCAACATTTTTTTGATGTATGACCTAACTTACCATAATAATTGCAAGTAGGCCTTTGATTCTTTCGAGCTCCTTGCTTGGATGATTCACCTTCTTCTGTGTATCATATTCTTGCTTTACCTAAAAATTGTGTTGGTATAGACTTTTCTCATTCAATAGATTAATGCTTTCTTGAGATTTCAACATTATTTCATTGGTTTTCATTTTAGTGTTTAGATCATTCTACAGTCTTTTATTTCCTAATCTTAGATTCATGAGTTCTTCATTTGCATTAGTGAGTTGATCAATGAATTCTGCTTGTTGAAGGGATAGATGTTGAATTTCATTATTCTTTTCTTGTATCTCTTTTTTTTCTTTGCCTTTTTCTTCCATGACTTCACATAATATTATTGATTGGATTTCTTGTTCTCTTTTTAACTTTCTAACTTCTTCTTGAAGATAGGAATTCTTTTCTAATAGGTTTTTTATTGGTTCATCAGCTTCATCTATATTTATTTATGGATATATATCTTCAACTATTTATTCAACTTATAGATTTTCATTTATTTGTACTACATGATCCTTCTTTTCAATGATTGAGAGAGTTACTACTTTTATTTCTTTAGTTTACCAATAGCTAATGCAAGATCCAACTTTTCATTGTCAATAAAATTATCTATCCTATATACCTCCATTTCCTCTAAACTTCTCTCAAGATGTTAAACTTCTTCTATGAGAACCACAATGCTCTGATACCAATTGTTGGAAATACTAGATAGGCAAGGTTATTGAGAGGGGAGGGGTGAATTAAGAACCAATGAAAACTTTAATTTATTTCACTAGTTAATCCTTCATATAATATTTTGATCTAATTATATGCATGAAAGAATGAAAGCAATAAAACATTCATAATAGTTTGACACTAGCTATGATAACCCAAAAACCTTTGAAATAGAAAGTAACACTAAGGTGGGGATGATACCCACAAGCTTTAGTATTGCAATGTAAATTTGGCATGTTAAGGCTTACAATTAATTTCTTCTAATGATCTTCCTTATTGGGAGCTATAAGGACTACTAGGTCCACCTTGTGAAAAGATTTACAAAACATACAATGAAGTATGCACTCAATAAAGAGATTTGTTAAAGACTATTAAGTCTACCCCATTAAAGGATTTAACTGATAAACCTATTAGGATGAACCAGTGGCTGATCTTTGATCTACAACTATAATTTACTGGTTGAGATTCCTTTGAAATGTAAAGATCACCTTGTTGTGATAGATAAATCATTGTTGTCCCTTATACTACTTGAAGCCTTCTAAATTTGCACTTCTACTCTTCATATTCACCTCATACATACTTATTTGGATATGATACAATTCATTACATATATACCAATCCAAATTATAATTCTTCAAAACTGGCTACAACATAGGTTTCCATCAAGGTCACAAAGTCACCCAAACTATTGACACTCAGGTTTAGAAGACAAACTCGATGATGTTATGATACTCAGCAACCATTGTCAACACTTGGCATCATCATGCACTTGGTATACATAGAATCTCAGTTCATACTAATCACTTCCAAGTAGCTTGAAGTTGGTTAGCACTTGTGTGACTCAGTGAACATTGTGAAACTCAATACATAAACTAAATCAATTGGTTAACACTCCATAGCTTAGTCAACACTAACATTATGAGCTCAGTATAAATTGAATCACTTGATTGACACTCCTTGTCTTGGTAAACACTAGATTCTCATCACTAATATTGTAAGCTTAGTACATACTAGAGAGCATGGTTGATATTGTGAAACTTGGTTAATACTGGGAAGCTTGGTTAGTATTGTCACTGAATAACTCAGTAGAAACTAGAGCACTTGGTTAAAACTACAAAGTGAAAGATAAGCTCGATAGTAGCTTAATCAATTTACTAAGCATGAGTCACTAATAAACAAACTTTGACCTTAATGTCAACACTTTTTATATCTTTCCATATAAATCGGCCTTTTCTAAAATCATAAGACATCTGAAGTGCTAGGTCCAACCCCTTGGGTTTTTATCATTATTTTTCCTTGTTGGTTTGGAGCTAACTAGCTAGCAGTAGTAGAAGATGAAGTTGATATTGATTGGGAAAAACCTTGGTTGTTCATCATAGGTCCACAAGTTGGGATAGATGGTATAGCTTGTGAAGTATGGTTTTGCCAAGCTACTAAGCTAGAAGTGGACTTAAGGAAATAATTTTTTCTTCTTGTCTTTGTTGCCTAAGGCTCATTTTTTACTTTCTCCAATTCCTTTGCAATATCTTCTCTCTCCTTTCTTTCTCTTTGGAAATCTAAATCAATTTTGGAAATAATAGTATTTTTTGGAGGAACACGAGGCTCATTAATTTGTATACCCACCACCTTTTTCTTTCCTTTATCATGATTCTTAATGAAGATATATTACAACTCTAGTGATGTTCTGACACTTAGAAAACATTGTCAATACTTGGAAGACTCTGGCACTCAGTTGACATCAAAGCTTGGTCCTTACTGATCACTTGGAATATTAGGGACTTGGTTAGCACTGGATGAATTAGTGAGTACTGAAGAACTTTTTAGGTACTAAATTACTAAGTTAACAATGCATGGCTCAATCAACATTGTCTTCATTCACTTTGTTAACTCTTCAAGATCAATAGAAACTAATATGCTCGGGTAACATTGTAGAGCTTGGTTAACACTATATCCTTTATCGCTTATACAAAATAGATTGGTAGACTCTTTTACACTTGGGTAACATTGCAGTTTTTCTTGGAAGCTCAACATGAACTGTAATCTAACTAATTAGCTTGGTAGAAATTATGGAGATTGGTAGTGTTGCCTCAATTTTAGTCCATATCTTTTCTCTAAAGTTTTGAGTTAGGCCAAATGTCAATGTCTTGAGTCTGAGTCTAGACTACCTATAGGATGGTGTTTCTTCTCATCATTCCTTTGAGCTAACCTAATGTGGGAAATAATGTGAGCAATGCATCAATCCAAATCTAGGTGATTAGGGTTTGGAGGGTTTGTTGTACATCATCCTAATGAGAATAAGGTTTGGATCTTCTATTGATTTGTTCCTAATCATGCTAAAGACAAGGATTCATGCTATGAATTAGTTCTTCATGAAAGCATTTCTAAATCTCTAAGAATTTCTAACTTCATGGTCAAAGGTCTATATATAAGGAAGAATACATTTAAAAGAGATCAGAGGCATATTCAGAGAAAAATGTAGTAGAGAACATCAAAGACTAAGGCTAAAATATTGATATGCAAATCATGAGAACAAGTTAGAAGCAAGATCAGTTTAATTTAATATAGATTGAGAGCTCAAAAATAATAGAAATGGAAAATAACACGGTCAAAGGTTTTGAAGACCTAAGTTGAAATTGAATTGAAGGATCAAAACAATTTGAATGTCCATGTCATCAAGTTGAATAGCTAAATCACCTTGGAAATAGACCTTTTTCATGATTGTTAGATTTCATAAAGATCTATGGATCTCTCTTTTTCACTTTCTAAAGTTTCTCAAAGAATAACTCAAGTGACATAATGATGATACAAAATATGGAGTAGATGGGCCCATGTTATAGAGCAAAAGTGATAGTTAAGTCATTTCTAAATCTTAACTATCTGATCTTGGAAATCTATAGTTATCTCATGGTTTTTGATGATTAACACAAACCCTAGGTTGAGGTCATGATTGAGAAAAAGGAAACAATTGCACCATCTTATTCAAGTTAAGGTAACTCATGGTCAATGTTGCGATAGAGAGGAAAAACTGATATTGCATAGTCATAGCTTAAGAAAAGGTAGTTAAGTTTATTATTGCAAAATCATGATTATGGTTAATGAATAGTTATTAAAGGCATGTTAAGTTGTGCAAAAAGGTTAGTGTCAGATTCTTCAAGCAATGAAATTATTCCATATGTTTTCCATAGTGTACCTAGTTAGAAAGTGGACCCACATCATAAAGAAAATAGAGACTTAATATCTTTTATTTTTGCCATCAAATCAAAAAGGAGATCAACACTCATCATTATGTCACTATAAAAATTTGCAAGGAAAATAATCATAGTGACATAATGAAAAAAAGACATGTGTACATGGAGGGACCCATGAAGGAACATATAAAGGAAGGATATGATGTTTTAATCATGATCATTAATTTAAGATTGATGGTTAGAATTCAAAACTAAAGTAACTGTTGGAATATGAAATACATGTTTTTGGTGCAAAAAATCAAAAGACAAAGAAAATAATGATTTTCTAAAAAATTTTATAAAGATTCTAGGATGTTGAATAGTCATCATGTGTTTTCAAAAGTTCCATGGATTTAGAATCACTAATGGAGGAGATGTCACATGTTCATATGACTAGATAATTTCATATTTTATTCCCTTATTATTTTGTGACTGTTGTTCTACTAAACTAAGGGATGACTAGAAAACTATAAATGTAACCTTATTTGACAATACAAAGGTGGAAAAACTTGATGGTGAATTGGCCTATAATTCCATATACCCTATTTGCTTGTCATGTTTTGTGGTCCATTCTTAGATTAATTTTGCATTGAGAGTTGAAGGAAAATTATATATGATCCTAGTATTTTCAGGTGGATTCCATTTCACTTTGATGTTTACAGTATACATGATTCCATTTACTCTTTTCACGTATGGTTTTGCTTCATCTCTTGCTGGTTTCATAACATGTTAGATAGTTTCATTGGGAAATGAAAGATAAATGTGAATGAATCTATTAGTTGTTGATTGGATTCCACTTCATTCAAGGCTGATAGTGAAAGAAATTCCATTTTCCCTCATGTGTATATATCTTCATTCCTCTTTTGCATTTAGGTAGTTAATGCTGAATTTAGAATAGAAGTTAGGATAAAAAATCTCAAGATAGTCTATTACACTCATTCCATTTGGTGTGATAGATTGTCCAAATCTATTTTTCCTGAATTGTTTGTGCCTACAAAAAATTTGGTTATCCTTTACTAATCTCAAGTTAAGAGCTTATAATGTAAAAAATTTTGATCTTATAAACACATATTCATTGCATATCATTGCAAATCACAAGGAGTTGTACCTAGTAATTCAGAGGGCAGTGATAGAATACTTACACTAACCCATTTGTTGGTAAACATCCATTTGTCTCTCCATGCATTGGGCATCAAAGAGTCAATTTATAAAATCTAACTGGAGGAAAAACTCTTAACCAATAGGTAGAAATATAACCAACTGACCAAGTGTTAAGTCACTAATAGACAAATGATTTGACCATAAGGTCAACACTCCTATGCAAGAGACAATTTTATCCTAGTATACTCTTTCTTTTGGCAATGGGGTAGTAAAAATCTCACCTAGAAGCCTACTATTTTCAAAATCATAATTTAGGGATGAGGATTCTCTTTCTATCATATAGCAATACTAGGAATGGGATGATGCATTATCTCAGTGCTTCCATGTGTGGTTAGGATCTCCTTTCTTCTTAGGCTAGTTTTTCCTACCGACATGAGGTAGTTATGTGTATAGTGGGACCAATGGATTTTCCTTCATGTATGTTCTTGTGTTTTTCCTTCTATCTTACATTTCTTACACACATAAAATATAGCACTAGCTTCTAAACCTTTGACTGATTCATTAGCCACTAGGGGAAGAAACTTTAATATGGCTAGAAGACAAGAAAATATCACGATAATAATTTTTTTGAAAATAGATCTCACACAAAGGTCCAACACACAATAAAATTCAAGACAATGCACTTCAAGAAATGAAAACTCTATCACATAGACAAGGCACTATTTGGACAAAACCTATGTCATGTACTTCCTACTATATTGGAAATTTTTAGATTCTCAAGTTTTGTCTGTTAAAATAGACCAATACAAGCATTTCCTAGGAGAATTGTCATTTTTTTGGCTTTTGATTTGACAAAATTTTAAAAACCCTTTAAAATAAAAGAAATACTTAGGAGTTAGCTAGAAACCATAATGAGAATTCTAAGGATCAAATCAAAAGGACCAAATGACAAGACTTTGAACTATCTTCTCCACTTTGAACTCTACAAAATTTAGGTGGGTTTACCTAGGAATTCATCTTATCTATCCAATTCTCAAATTTAAATATGAATTCCAAAATAATAGATGATTTAGCCTTAATTCTTCTAATTCTAGGACTGTAAAAGAGATGATAAATGGCTATTCTATGAAACCCTAGAACTTGATGAATCAAATATAGGATTAATTTTAAGATCTATAACAATTAAACTTT
Organism: Cupressus sempervirens; assembly: GCA_028749045.1. Taxonomy (NCBI): domain Eukaryota; kingdom Viridiplantae; phylum Streptophyta; class Pinopsida; order Cupressales; family Cupressaceae; genus Cupressus; species Cupressus sempervirens. Next base: position 721,239,151 of record CM053791.1, read on the forward strand.
AAAAGGTTGATTTATAAAAGGATTATGCCATATAGATATTCCAAAAACTAGATCAATTTGAATGGATGGTCAATGCCTAATCTATTGGGCTATTAACTCATAGGAATCTGACATTTAGTTATTAGATCTATCTTAACAATCTATGGTAAGAATATTGATACACAATTCTAGATCTCATTCTTATCAAAAATATTCTTTGCATACCAAGAAATTCTTGCAAGTTACATCAAGCATTTACATAACCCATTTCAGATTATAAGCAAAATATGAAGTGAAATATAATTCAAAATGAATTACAACTAAGAATTAGTGAACTTTTCTATTAAATCTCAGAGATTGAATGATAACAAAAAAAGAAACAAGATCTAAAGTGTATAGCCAACTTTCTATATCTTTGTATTAATTTCTTTGAAACATATACAACTCAAATGTCAACTCCTATCAAAGAAAACTCAATTAAACTAGCAACTCTTAAGTTTTTTTATTCCATCTTTTGGAACAAGCTTATATAGTATAAATGGACTAGCCAAAAAAGAACAAGAATATGTTCAAAAAATAATTCTTGGACCCTTAGTCCACATCTTCAAAATACTTTAAAAGAATTAGGATTGCAACAAGCTTCCGATTGGAGGACACATGTTCAAAAACTAGATCCAACAATCTTTTTCAAATAATAGAAAACACTTACAAAAAGAATGATGTAGATAGCCAAAATTTAAACGACTATCATTCTAGATGTTCAAGATCAACTTCATTATTTAAAAAGAGAGAATACAATAGGTGAACCACAAAGATGAGGTATCTCTTTCAGATAGTTGTCCTCCCTCTTCATGTTACTTTGAATTTTTCTAGTATGTTCAATCGCTATCTCCAGATGGAATTGCCTTGATATCTACTCTAACCTCCTAGATGGTAATATTTGACTACTCATCTAGCCAAGTGGCTCCTCTAACTATATTCAAATCATTTAGGCACATATTCCATTTGGCATCTATTAAGGCTCTAACCTCTACAATTATTTTATTGATGTTTGCCTCCAAATCCTACAAAATATCTACAATATAAAAAATTGTTACAATATTAGTTTCACCATTACTATACACAATAAATCTTTCATGGTTCAAGATATTGTCAAAAGAATCAGACCATTCTTGCCACTCCCTCAACTTATTATCATCATCAATAATTTATTGGATAAGACCAGGTGTCCCATTAGGAATGGTCTTCATTTTATTTTTTATTAATTGTATCTTTCTTGAAAAGAATACATTCAGCTCCCTGACTTATTTATCATCTTCCTTGTTGAAATGTTTATCTCCTTAGGAAATTCCTTTTTCTGTGCCAAAATTTGGACCAACCTATCAAAAATTGGAATGTATGGGCCCCATTTAGTGAACAATGGAGAAAGAATAGATAATGCCTTACAGTACCAATACTCTACTCCCTGCAAAGCAATGTGATTTTTGTTGAAATTCTATTAAGCTTGCTTAAGGACATTTATTTTATGTGAGAGCTAATCTCTACTATCATTTTATGTGAGAGCTAATCTCTACTATCTTGACTTCTACTTATTTTCCTACTTCTAGCTCTTCCACCTCCATTTGTTGATCCATGCCCATGTTTGATGTATCAACATCTATTTGGGTCACTTTTATCCTTCACCTCTATTATTGGCCTTGTTACATTTATTAAAATTTTCACCTCATTTTCAATATGTTTTCTTCATTTCTTTCTTGTACTTCTTTCATGTTTTAGTGGATATGCTATAGTTGAAAATAATTATTCAATTGTATATTATTTTTCATGTTACAAAAAATATCGTCTTTACTAAGTAGTCAATGTCTGTCGAGCTCACTTGGGTGATAAAGACAATTTCCTATGCATGTTGAGCATTCTAGAGATAATCAAGTTCAAATTTTGTATCTACCAAGCTCACTCAAGTATCAAATCAAATCTAGTGTTAACCGAGCTCATTCAGTTACCAAAGGAAATTCAGTTCAAAATGTAGTGTTAACCAAGTTCACTTGGTTACCAAACAAAAGTCTTTTCTGAGTTAATGTTGACCAATTTGAGTCAACTAATGAATGATTTTTCTATATCAACATATTGAGTCCGATGGATCAATTTGTTTCTTCTAGACGACTCAAGATTTGATTATTGATTTATTTGAAGTGTGTTCAAGCCAACTTGACAAGGTAATTTATGTAAGTATAAGGTCAAGTTGAGGATAGAAAAAGTGAATGTGTGGAATAGAAGAAGATGAATAAAGGAAGTGAACTAGAAGGATAGAAGAGTATTTGAGTTAATTGAGTTCCAAAGAACATTCTGATCAAGGAGGATCAAGTAATCAAGCTAGATCAAATATCTAAAATCAGTAAGTCAAATGCATCAGCAATCAAGTCAACTCATTGTTACTCTCTAATAATTGTAGAAGTGAATCAAATTGCCTAACAGAGTTAGCTTGATAACTATTTGACAAATCCTCTAACAAGGTGGCATTTCAAGATTAAAGTGTCAAGATACCTCTAACAAGGCCACTCCTAGTAGGGTGATCTAAATCCTTTAATACGTTCACACCTGACAATGTGTTTTGTAACCCTTAACAGGGTTGGCTCCTAATAGGGCTCACTTTAGAAGAGTGAAAAATAGTAACTAGTTGCAATTGGTGGTTTTCCCAAACTGGGTTTCCACATTAAATCTTGGTGTCTCATGTTTTCATGTTATTTTCTTTATGTTTTTGCAACTAAGTTAGTCACACTTAATATCTTAAGATCTGCACATTCAGTTTTAACCAAGTAAAAATGCATATATTTAGTATTAACCAAGTGTTTACTAACTGGCATCCATTCTTAGTGTAAAACAAGTTTATGTGTTAACCAAGTGATTCAGTGCCAACTGAGTAACAACAATTTTAGTAGAGTTTAGTTTTTTTTTGTATTGACATCTTAAGCGACTAGGTTTTTTTTTTTGTGGTAACTAATACACCCCTCTCCTCTTAGTTACTCCTCCTACATTTCCAACAGTTATATGCTTGAAATAGTTGTTCTTCTAACATATCCATCTTGCTCTTCCTCATGAGTGATACTAGATTCATCATATTGTGTATCTAGTCACTTGATCTAGCAATGACATTCTGGAATATGACATTACCTTGGGGAGAGTCTCTAACTTCCATCAATTAGTTTATCAAATTCAAGGGTCATGCTCCAAATTGCCATTGTCTTTGTATCAACATTAAAACCATACCCCTACATTTCTCTAGTGATATTAGTCTCCTCAAATTAGACATATTTACTTTGTCTTCTTATTTGATCCAGCATGAAAGATGAGCTTAACTCCCATCCATGGAAGAGAAACATTCCAATTCTTTTAAATAGCTCTCTAGCTTTAGCTACAGTGAGGGTCTCACTATTTGGATCATATTCCTACAACTTTTGCACCAATTTTGCAACCTCTTCCTATGAATCTCTTGGTTGCAACTATATAGTGAGTTTATTTTATTTAATAAGCCAAAAATATTTGAACTCCTCATAATTTTTGAATTCATATCCTTCATAAATCTTGAGCTTGGATGATTCTTTCATCTTTCGTTATTACCTCAAGCTAGAGTTTGTTAGGGATATTTTCATTCTAATTGGCTTGCCTTATCAGGAAATTGTGTTTGATATCATCAAATTATTTAGTCCCCCTTGGCATAATCTATAGGGATTTCTCCCTTACTTTATTTGTTATTTCAATCAATTTCTACTTCTTCTTGCTACCTTGAGCCCAGGAAGAACATTTTGGTTGCTCTTCATCATCATCAATCTCAATAATGTCATCCTACTCTAGGAAATCATGCTCTATTATATTTCTTATTTTAGGTGGTACCTAAGACATTATGCTTTCAAATTTTTTGAGAAACTTATTAAATCTATCTAAATACCTCTCTTTATGATAGAAACATTTAAAGGACGGATCCATTCTTTTCATCTCCTCTTCAATCTTCATTATTTATTTCCATTTTAGAGTCTAATCTATGTGTTCCTCCATCTCTAGGCAATTCATGATTACATCCTCTTCCCAATAGGGCTTGATACTAGGAAACTTGAACTTTCTCATCTATTTTAGGGCATTCTTGACAAGATCATTAGGGTCATAAGTCCTAGTAGTAGCTATAGGAAATAAAAATTCTCTCATAAATTTGCCTTGCTCCTTTGTAGCATCCTTGGCTATAAAAAAATCTCCTACTTTGACATTCCTACATACAAATGATCATTTCTTGATTATAGGTCCCAACTAATCCTAGTTCATCATAATTAATTGGCAAAATAATTCAGTTATCCCCATTCTCTCTAGAATATGTTTAGACAAAACATCAGGATGTTGGGGGCATCAATAAACCCTTATGATGGAAAAACTCTCAAAGAGAAAAAAAAAAGGCCCCCAATCTTGTCCTAACTATTGACATTAAGGTCAATTTGTATATTAGTGACTCACACTTAGTCAACTAGTTGTGTTGCTACCAAGCTTATCTTTCAGTTTGCAGTGTTGACCAAGTGCTCTAGTTTCTCCCGAGACAAGCAAGCAATATATAGTTTCTACTAAGTTTCTCAATTTCTACTAAGCTATAGAACCTATGTATAGCTCATGCCAAGTGTAGTAGTGTCTATTGAGTTGTTCAATGTAAGTGATGGAAAATCTAGTGTTAACCAAGTTACACAGTGTTAACCAAGTTATTTAGTACTAACCATGTTTTCCAATGTCTACTAGGCTTGTAGTGTTAGTCATGTGAATCCAGTATTGACCAAGCCATGGAGTATGTTAGGACTCAAAATTAGTTTCCTAATTTGAGTACCATTCTAAGCTTTTGATCCCTTTAAATCACATTTAATCCACTCATCCCATGAAGATAAATTACCATTCTGAGTCATTCTATGAAGTTTCATTTTGAGAAATGTCCAAATTTGCATTTTTGCCAAAGTGTCAAACAATGACAAGAAGCCTAGTTTGTAATTGAATATCTTGCACCTGTTAATGTTTCATGACTCACATCTTTGGGAGTGTTTAGTATGCCTATCAGGGAACCTATATTTTAGAGTTCAAATCATTTCAACATGTTTTAATTAGGTTTTGAATCCCTCAAAGTTGGTTGTTTATTGATGTCATTGTTAGGATAAACCATAGACAGAAATAAAAAACTACATGCAAATATAACCAATAACAAAAAAATAATAGATCACACAGAAATGAATACAAGGCAGCAAGATTTAACATGGTTCACCCAATCTCTAGGCTACATCCACCAAATAGCAAGTCTAATCTTATTACAATCTAGTGATTACAACCTGATTATAGTCTGTAATCCCTTACAACTCAATACCGCCGCAAGAACCAATTTTGTGTCACAACATATGAAAATAACCAACCCTAAACCCTTTTATAAAAGTATTAAACCACTTTAGGGTTATAACATGTCGGCCATAAATTAGCCATAACTTTAGTGGTGAATCTACGAATGGAAAATCTATGAATAGTACCAAATTTTTTTTTTTCTGATCAGTCACCATAATCTAACAATCTCCCACTTGGGGATTGATCAGGCTCCACACTAAACAACAATCTCCCACTTGGAGACTAATCTGGTAGCAATACCACTACCACATGGGGCTCCTACTGGATCAAACCACCCTTGACTCTATTGTTCTTTTATTCATGTTCAGTCTAAAAGACCAACCGAAGCTGAAGAGGAGTTTAGCTTCTCACTTGTTACAACTTTTGTCAACATATATATTGGATTGTCATTTGTATGTATCTTCTCCAGCTTTAACTATCCATCCTCCAAACCTAACCAAATGAAATGGTATCGCAATTGTATGTGTTTGGTCTTAGAATGCAGAGCTAAATTCTTTGCAAGATGAATGACACTCTGACTATCTGTGACCAAATAATTATCCTTTTGAGGATGTCCCAATTCTTCCAAGAAGAACTTAAGCCATATCATCTCCTTGGTTGCCTCTATAGTGGATAGAGCATTAATCTTCTATAACCTAAAAACCTAGCTCACGGCTGCCCCACCAATAGTAAAGACATAACCTATAGTACTTTGCTTGGTATCAATATCCCCTACCAAATCTGAGTCAACATAGCCCTATAAATTAGTAGTAGAGCCCCCAAAGTGTAAACACTTATTGGATGCTCCTCTCAAATATCTGAGAATCCAATTAATAGCATTCCAATTCTCAAATCCTAGATGACTCATATACTTGCTAATGACTCCCATTGCATGGGCAATATCTAGCCTAGTGCATACCATAGCATACATCAACCTTCCTATAGCTGAAGCATAGGGTACCTTGGAAATCTTATCCTTCTTTTCCTATGTCTTAGGAAACATCTCCTTAGTCAATTTCAAATGACTAGGTAAAGGTGTGCTAACAGCTTTAGCATTCTCCATAGAGAAACATTGCAACACCTTCTCAACATAATTAGCCTAAGATAGTGTTAATGTTTTGTTCTTCCTATCTCTACAAATCTTCATACCAAGGATTTGTTTTTCTGCCCCTAAATCCTTCATAGCAAATGCATGTGCTAACTGGCATTTTAGCCCCTTAATATGATCCATGTTAGACCCAGCTACAAGCATATCATCAACATATAAACATAAAATAATGTAGCTATCATCATCCAACCTCTTAAAATAAACACAATAATTTGAATGACACATGTTATAGTCATGCTCATGCATAAACTTGTCAAATTTCAGATACCATTGCCTAAGGTGCTTGCTTCAAGCCATATAAACTTTTCTTCAATTTGCACACTAAGTTCTCCTTACCTTTGACCTTAAATCCCTGTGGTTGAGCCATATATATTTCTTCATTAAAATCACCATGACGGAAGGCTATTTTACAATCCAGCTGCTCTAAATGCAAATCTTCAATAGCCACAAGACTTAAAATTGTATGGATAGAAGTCATTTTAACAACAAGAGAAAATATTTCATCAAAATCAGTTCCCTTTTTCTATGCAAATCCTTTTACAACTAACCTAGCCTTAAATCTTTTCTTACCTCCTTCCTCTTCTTTCAACCTATAAACCCACTTATTCTATAAAATCTTTTTACCTGCAGGCACCTTTCACAAATCCCATGTCTTATTCTTTAGCAAAGAGTCCATTTCATCTTTCATTGTAGACTCCCACTAAATCTTAGTATCCACCTGCACAGCTTCATCATAACTTTCAGGTTCACCAGCATGAGTAAGTAAAATAGAATACAAAGAGGGAGAAAATCTTTGTGGAGGTCTAATTTTCCTCGTTGACTATCTAACATTCACTAATGTGTGTGGTATTTGTTGTTGCATTTGTTGCACATTATGAGGAATGGTTGGAACATTAGCTTTTGGAGTATCATCTAGCACTACATAATCATCTTCTTTCTTCTCATGTTGCTACAACAGATCTTTGTACAACACTTTCTCATTAAATATGACATCCCAGCTTCTTACAATTTTATGATTTTCAAAATCCCAAAGCCTATAGCCAAATTCATTAATTCCATATCCAACAAAAATACATTTCTTTGATTTAGCTTCTAGCTTTGTTCTATTTTCAGAGTCTATATGAGCAAAAGCTTCACAACTGAAGGTCTTGAGAAAAGAATAATTCACCTTCTTACCAGTCCATGCCTCCTCTGGAATACCACAGCCCAAAGGAGCAGAGAGACCTCTATTAATCAAATATTATGCAGTATTGATAACCTCCACCCACATGTGTAAGGGCAACCTAGCATGCAACCTCATGCTCCTTGCGTGCTCCATTATAGTTCTATTCATGCATTCAGCCACTCCATTTTCCTGTGGAGTCCTTGGAACAATTTTTTTTCTATGAATACCATTAGTGGAGCAATAATCTTCAAATTCATGACTGCAATACTCACCACCATTATCAGATCTGAGACATTTTAATTTCATACCAGTCTCATTTTCAACCAAGCATTTCCATTTCTTAAAAGTTTGAAATACATTAGATTTTTGTTTAAGGAAATAAACCCATACTTTTCTAGTTGCATCATTAATAAATGTAACATAATAATGAGAGCCACCAAGGGAAGATACCTAAGTTGGTCCCCATACATCTATATGCACAAGCTCTAATTTTTCCTTTTTGTTTTCCTTCCCAATCTTTACAAAACTCACTCTCTTTTGTTTTCCATACACACAACTTTCATAGAAATCCATATTAACACATTTTAGACCTGGTAAAACTTTCTTTGAATGAAGTACTTTCATACCTTTCTCACTCATGTGCCCAAGTCTATTATGCCATAGCACTATATTAGAATTTAAAGTAGCTATTTGTTCTCCCTACTCAACTGCAGCAATTGTTCCTGAACATTCATTTTTCTCTAAAACAATCAAAGTAGAAGGAACAATATGACCTTTACAAAGATATAAGGTTCCTACTTTCACACCTTGTGCTACTACAAGGGAACCTTTTGAAACCTTCCAATTCTTAAGATTAAAATTAACTACACAACCCTCATCACCGAGTTGCCCAACTGAAATTAAATTCCTACTTAGCCTTGGAACATGTCTTACCTCATGTAGTAGCCAATGATTCCCATTTTGCAACTTAATCTTAATTTTTCCTTTTCCAAAAATTTGAAAGAGTTCATTATCCCCCAAATAAACAATCCTAAAATCCCCTTGGACATAATCAATGAAATAACCTCTATGAGGTGTAGCATGAAATGAAGCACCAAAATCTAAAACCCATGAATCATCAACACTTTTTAAAGACAAAAGAAAAGCATCCTCTTCAAATTTTTTACTTACCACATTTTCCTCCTTGTCTCCATCCAATTTATATCCTTCATTTTTCTTTCAATTCTAGCAATCTTTCTTTGTATGGCCTGGTTTGCCATAATACCAATAGTCGTTAGGTCCTCTTGAGTGAGACCTTTTCTCCTTTGACTTTCCTCTTGATTTCTCGTGATTTCCAGAGTTACTTCCTCTCTTAGTTGTTCTACCCCTTCTTTGTGCATTCAAAGCACTTAATAATGTAGATCCACCTGAGGATTTCCTATGAGTTTCCTCACTCAAAATGACACTGATTACATCATCATATTTTAGGGTACTAGATCGAGGAACAGAATTATACACTGCCATTACCAAGCCATTCTAGCTTTCAGGCAAAGAGCACAAAATCAAGAGAGCCCTAATTTCTTCATCAAAATTTATACCCATAGAAGATAAACTACTAGTAATAGTATTAAACTCATTTAAATGATCTGCAATAGATCCACCTTCTAGCATTTTCATATTAAATAAACGCTTCATGAGAAATACTTTGTTTGAAGTGGAGGGCTTTTCATACAGTGTCACTAGGGTTTTTATCAACTCTTTTGTCATCTTCACTTTTGTAATACTAAATACCACTGATGGTGCCAGACATAACTGAATGCTTCCAAGTGCCTTTCTATCCAAAAGATCCCATTCAGCATTTGACATAGATCCTTGATTCTTGGCTTTGCCTTCTAATGGCTTCCATAAATCCTTCTGATAAAGATAGTCTTCCATTTGCATCTTCCATAACTAGAAGTTCTGCCCATTAAACCTGTCAACCCTCAACTTAGCCTCATCTACCATTGCTCCCACTCAACCGTGAGACTTCCACTCAACTGTGAAACTTTCCTGTAGAGGATAACTGAAAAAACAACTAGGCTTTGATACCACTTGTTAGGATAAACCATGGACAGAAATAAAAAACTACATGCAAATATAACCAATAACAAAAAAAAAAAGATCACACAAAAATGAACACAAGGCACCAAGATTTAACATGGTTCACCCAATCCCTGGGCTATGTCCACCAAATAGAAAGTTCAATCTTATTACAATCTAGTGATTACAACCTTAGTACAGTCCCTAATCCCTTATAGCTCAATACCACTGCAAGAACCAATTTTGTGTCACAACATATGAAAATACCCAAACCTAAACCCTTTTATACAAGTATTGAACCACTTTAGGGTTATAAAATGTTGGCCATAAATTATCCATAACATTAGTGGTGAATCTAAAAATGGAGAGTCTACGAATAGTACCAAATTTTTTTTTATACCCCACTAATTATGGAGTATGTACAGTACTTTCCTAATCAGTCACCATAATCTAATAGTCATGTGTTGGTATTATGTTGTATTTTTCATAAGTGAGAACACTTATTCAATTCTGTATGGTTACCAAGCTCATCACTTAGTCTACAATTTATACCAAGCATTTAGTGGTTACCGAGTAAGTTCATTAGTTAAGCAGCTCACATCAAGAATTCCTGAAGCTATCAAGTGAGTGTGTAGTCCAGCAATGTTTACTGAGCATACAATGTTCATCTAGTAGATAGTGGTCACCTAGCTTCACAACATCTACTAAGTCATTAGTTTGTGTGATGTGAAGTAAGTTTCTACCAAGTGATGGATGTGTAGTTTTTACTAAGTGAAAGAGAAGTAAACAAAAGATTCAATACCTACCAAGTGAAAATATATCTACTGAGTCTCCAATGGTTACCAAGTTCGAAGCTATGTTGTGTGATTAGTATGGACCAAGCTTCTACTTCTAATAAGTGCATGATGATTCCAATTAATGTAGTGGACATCGAGTATCAGAAGTTCACCTAGCCATCTTGCAAAACCTGAGTTTCTACTATTTGGTTGACTCAGTAATATTTTGTTTATTTGTGTTTTAGCTGACCTTGTATTTGAAAATATTGGAATGGTATATATGTAATGTATTGTATCATTTGTAATAAATGTATGAGTATATCAAGGAATGAATATATAATTTTTTGAGAAGATTGAATGCGAATCAACAGTAGAGCAAAGTATTCAGCAAGGTCTACAAGGAGTAGTAAAGTTATATCAATCACAAGAGGTGATCTGTACTTCAAGGATCTAATCAAAAATCAAGTTGTAAGTTAGATCCATTGTTTCATCTTGATAGGTGAATCAGTTTTCTAAATCCTTTAACAAGGTAGACTTAACAGTCTTTGTTTAAATCTCTTAACATAATGCATACTTCATTGTATGTTTGTAAAACTTCTAACAAGGTGGATCTAGCAATCCAAATTGATCTTAACTTGAGGAAAATCATCAGAAGTGGTCAATGTAAGCCCTACCAAGCCAACTTTATATTGCAGTAGTGAATTTTTGTGGGTATCATCCCCACCACAGTTTTACTTTCTATTTGGAAGGTTTTTGGGTCACCATAATTCTATGTTCATGTGTTATGAATGTTTATCTTTTTTCATGCATGCAGTAGATTAGATGAATCAATGGTGAATGATTTATATTGTTAAGTGTTGATTTAATTTAATTTTTTTGAGCTTACTAATTCACCCCTCCCCTCTTAGTAACCTAGCTAGTCTTGATTATTTCCAACAATTGGTATCAAAGGATTGTGGTTCTCAAGATAAAGTTTGACAGCTTGAGCAAAGATCAAGGACAATGGAGATATTCAGACTTGACAAAGCTATTGATAATGAGATGCTATATTTGGAAATGATCATAGCTCAACTTAAGGAAGCAAAAGAGCATCTTTCCCAATCACTAAAAGGAAGGAAGGAACTTGCAAAACAAATGAATGACCATCAATATGTTGAAGAAAAGATTGAAGACTTTTTTCCCTCAAGCAATTTAGTTGAAGCAAATGAGGCAATCAAAGAACTCCTAGAAAAGAATGGCTCCCTACAAGAAGAGGTAAGAAAATTGAAAAAAGAATAGGAAATTTAGTCAATAAGAATGTGTGAAATCTTGGAACAAAGGAATAAGGCAATTGAAGACTTGGAATCAAGAATCAATGAAACTCAAAGTCAATCCCTTTAGCAATAAAGTCTTGTCAATTAGCTCTCCAATGCAAATGAGGAAATCATGAATTTGAGATATAAAAATGAAATTTTAAGGAATTATTTAATCATTGAAAGAAAAATCAATGAAAGATTGAAAGTTGATCTAATTTCTTAAAAAGAAACTCAATGAAAGGATAATGAAATCTCAAGAAGACATGGATCAATTGAATCAGCAAAGTGACTAGAATCTCTATAGGAAAAAAGGTAAAGCAAGACTTGGATGCAAAGAAGAAGATGAATCTTCCAAACAAGGTGCCCAAAGGAATCAAAGACTTACTTGCAATCACTGTGGTAAGTTAGGTCATACATCAAACAAATGTTGGAGCAATGAAAGGAAAAATTCAATGGAAAATGCTAAAATTGCAATCAACATGGCCATAAAGCTAATGAATGCAATGAGAAATCAAAATTTGAAGGTAAATGTCACAAATGTAAGAAATAAGGTCACAATGCATCTAAATGTAGATCTAAACCATTCAATCTAGTTGAACAACTTGTAAAGGAAATATTTGGTTGGGACTACAATACTTGGTGTAGATGTCACTATTGTCGAGAATATGGACACATTGGCATAAACTATGCAAGGCATCACTTGAGAAAGAAGGATACAATAGTAAGATGTTATACATGCACTAAACTTGGTCATATAGCTAAGAACTGCATGAATCTAGAAAAGGTTGAAGATGAGAAGAAAGCTAAAGCTAATAACATTAGGAAGCAGATGAGACAATAGTGGATTTCAAAATCTACCAAGCAAGCTAGTTCAAATGATGGCCATGTCACTCAAGAAGTGGGTGACTCCACCATTTCCAACTAGACTCTTAAAGGAGGAACTGGGATTGTATCTTCTATTTATATCTCGAGCAGTTACAAATGAAAGAAAATAGAAGATACAACTTGGTATTTCAGATATAGAGAGATCACATGAAATTAGTTCATACCAAGCAAGGTTAGTCATAGAATTAACCAAGCTAGGTCGAGAGTAACAAATTTTTTGTTTTGATGCTAAGTTACAAGCTTTTACTAAGCTAGTGAGTGGATGATAGTATATTACACACTACATCATTATGGTACAAAGCATTAATAGAAAATTTTTATCAAAAGGGTAGAACTCAACTTCATTTTTCACCATGACTTTAGAATACACAGAGTAGAGCGATTCCAGGTGCATCCAAGCAATTTCGAGCAAATTTGCAGCAAAGATTTTTTTGAAAAAGATTTCTCTCATTTACTGAGCAGCCATGGCATCTAAAAGTAGCAGCAAAAATAAGGAAAAAAGAAGATCTGAGATGTTGCTAAAAGGTGTGGAATGGAAAGCACCAAACTTCAAGATAGTACCAGTAGTTACAAAGTCACTGGACCTTAATGCAGCTCAATCACAAATTCCTCCCAAGGTACTTCTAATTAATGAAATTCACACTCATTTTAAGTGTTCTGTTCAAAAAATAGGAACCCTAGAGATGGATAGTTTCCTAGGAGAAATGTATATTCATGGTTCACTAAAACTTGAGCACAATCATCTAAAGACCAAAGGATTAACCCATATCCTGCATATGCCAAGGAGCTTCCAAATTAAGTGGATTAGGTACATTCTTAGACATGTGCATAATGGTCAATTGTGGTTAGAATAACCTATGTTGATCACAAAGAAAATGATACATAAGATCACAAATCTCTCTATGTTGAGCAAAGCCAAAACTACCAAAACCCTAGGTTAGGATGAACTTCAAAAGAAAACCCTAGCTGAGTGGGATGGTAGAGGTCCAAAGATTAGCACTATTTCTAACATTGAACTAAGGTTTGGTATTCACGTCATTGCTCACAAGATTTATAGCTCTAGTCATTTGAACAGTGTGCCATGTGAGGTAGTTGACTCGGAATATAAGATTGTTAAGAAGAATTTGGAATTTGATCTGTCAGAGTTATTGTTGAAGCAGTTGAACAAAAACATGGATAGTATCAGGACATCGAAGAACAACCCCTGCAAAATTGGTTCTTTGTTAACATGTCTTTTCTTTTATGATAAAAAGTTTTTTACATCAAAAGGTTTAGTAGTATGGAGGAAAGACACTCCAATCTTGTATCAGATTAATGAATTCATTGCAAAAATGGGTGAAAACTTTGATAGCATTATGGATAATTACTTTGAAGTTTTCAAGGAGAAGATGAACAACAGGTTCAGGGTTCCTCCAAAGCTTGTTGAAGACTATGAAGATGATGTATGTTTTATGGTTGACTATGATAGAGTGTATATTCAGGTAGTCAAACCTAGAATTGCATAGGTGAAACCTCTTCCATATGAGGTTAACATTGATGAAATCAAAGATATCATTGAAGCACTAGTGAATGAGCCAATAGAGCGTAAGCAACCTATTTTTGGAACTTATGAAGAGGCCAAAGCTAGGATTGAGCTTGAAATCAAGCTACCTCAAGCTATAAGAAAAGGCAAGAGGAAGGTAGCCAAGTTGAAAACCTCAAGTACCCGTCTTATGCTTACCAAGGGAAAAGGAAAGGATGAAGAAGAAGAAGAAGAAGAAGAAGAGTAGGAATCTAAAAAGGAGGCAGAGCCTATGAAAAAGAAGGGCAAGGTAATCATTACCAAGCCACCCAAAGCCTCCATAGCTATTTTTACAAGGAGATCTAAAAGGAAAGGAGATAGTGAAGTTGTGCTTGTTAAGCCTCCTCCCACATTTCAAGAAAGACTCAATCAATTGAGAGTAGGTGCTAGAATCAATAACTTCAAAGCACACAAGTATGAATCTAAAACTCCAACAAAACAAAAGGAAGTTGAAGATCTAATCATGGATAAACTAGGAAGATAGAAATTCTCTCCTAATTAGTTTGCTTCAAAAATCCCTAAAATATTATTAGATAAAGTGAAGGTTAGGTGGCAATCAGCTG